>JAOWCC010000019.1:96049255-96431853 GCA_030867875.1 Actinernus sp. WN-2022
AAGCCCCAAAATTCGTCGAAAGGTGTTTGCATGACTTTTGCACAATACTGTATTAGTACAGGATTGTTTCCAGTAAAGCCTTTTCGATGGGATCATGAACTCAATTCATTCGACTGTTTCCAGTAAAGCCTTTGATGGGATCATGAACTCAATTCATTCGACTGTTTCCAGTAAAGCCTTTTCCATGCAATCACAAGCTCAATTCACTCCTTATTGAAGTGATATATCAGTATAGGATTGTTTCCAGCAAAGCCTTTTCCATGGGATCACGAGCTCAATTCGTTGGTCATTGAAGTGATATATCAGTACAGGACTGTTTCCAGTAAAGCCTTTTCCATGGGATCACGAGCTTAATTCATTCCTTATTGAAGTGATATATCAGTACGGGACTGATTCTTGCATAAGGCCTATCAATGGCCCATTTTGCATTATTGATACTATCACAACAGTCAGTTTGTGGATAAATACTGAAGCAAGGGGATTTGGGGCAATTAGTGCATTGGTTTATTTTGTTTTGTTTTGTAAAGAAACCATCTGTTGCCCGAAATCGCCTTGCTGCCGTGTTTATCTACCGGGTAACCATCTCGATAGTATCAACTGCAAAATGGGCCATACAGCATGTTGACTTATTACCTTCTTCTGTTCTCTTTTCTATTTCTTTGTAACTGCCTACTGCAACATTCTTCAGTCCTTGAACAAAGAATGAGCCCTCTTTGGGATTTTGACGAACCTATTAAACAAGAGCAGTAAAAAAAATCTAGTTTATAGGACTTGATGTGCATTTTTTTTTAATACGAGAAAGTTTCACACAGCTTTTATTGAGGTGAGATGCTGATGCTTAGAATTTGTCAGGCACTTCCTCAAAAAATATGATCAGAACTACTTCATTTGAAAAGTTCAGCAAGCCATCAATTAGATTTTAGAAGGATTGAAGCTGTCTACACACAACTGCGAATTAGCAATATTACTAGTTTACAAAGTAATTATATTAATTAAATAATTATAAATTACTGGTATGTGGCAGAGTAATGAGTGCTCACCTCTCTAGCCCAGGGCTTTCAAAATGGTTTGAGTAGAGTAAGAGGTCAACATAGGAAAGTATATAATATATAAGCATCCATGACAAAACTCAGAATCAAGCAAAAGTTTCATTGTCTGTTGGTTATGAAGAGAGAGAAATCCAGCGATGTACTTTGAAGCAACCACCAGGGCTAAAGTGAACATTAGTTGCACCGTAAATTTGTTGTTACCGACCACTTACCAACAGCTTACCGACAGCTTACCAACAGTACTTGAGAATGGTTTCCACAGGGAATTTTCGTCTCAAAGTAAAATCCAGCTGATAGTACAAACAGGGAATTTTCGTCTCAAAGTGTGCATACAGTATTGTGCAAACGTCATGCAAATAACATATTTCGACGAATTTTGCTCTTTGTTCCTACGAATGTTCAAAATTTCAACGAAAAATCAAACAGATACGCGAAAATTAGAATGCCAAGGCGAAATATAGCCAACCTGCGAGTGACATTTCGACAATATTTCGTTTATTTCCAAACGAAAATTCGGACCAGGTTATCAAAATATTGTGATCCGAAATTTCGAAGAATTTTCGGCAAGCGTACATGTTCATTGCACAAGGATTAACGCGTGACAAATTCGAATTTATGACAAACAGTTTTACAAACGTACAGTAAGATGGTTTTGGTAAATACCCTGCGGGCCAGAGGCATCAAAAAGTCAAGATTCTTATATAATAAAAGTCCCCGTCAATCGTGAACTGTCAGCCAGATGTGTGTCTCATTTCTGACACAAATACTGCGGGGGCGCAATTAATTTCCATTTACACGAACTGACTGATCTGATGCATTGAAGGTCTTTTAATTCAAAAGGAATTGCACTTTCCCAGTAGAAGTTTTCTGGTAAGAGTATAGAAGTTTTTGCACGTCTTTCAATATGACAAACGTTGCTTCAAAACTCTGTTGATGTTCTGTAAAAAATCAGACTGACACGTTCACGCCTGACTGATTGCACATGGAAATTCAGACTCCAAGAAGAGTTGAGATTTTAATACGCAAACATTTACAATGATTTCTGCAAAACCTTTTAATACTAGTAACAAGACAAGGATCTGCCGTAAATGTGAAACTACAATGAAGCAAAAGTTTATTTGGTGTTATGCTTTGCGCTCAGCGAGTGAGTCAAGCTTTAAAGCGGGCCACGCTCCACCGGTCTGGGAACTGTTAATTTGCCGTGTGATCACACTGTATCGAAGGGGTTTATCATTGCCACAACTTTGGAAACTTTGGAAGCTATTAAGCGTATTTTGGTTCAAAATATTCTTGAGCCAGTATGAGATAACGATTCATGCGCTTTCAGACTGATTGTCTGGTTTTTGACAGGAGAGGCCAACAGTGAGTGCCGCAGATATTTTAATTTGTTATCTGTTATCGAAGGGGTTTATCGTTGCCAGAACGTTGGAAACTTAAGAAGGTATTTAGCATATTTTGGTTCAAATGAGTACAGTGAAGGAAACACCTACACGTAGCGATCGAGTCAACCACTTACCGACAGCTTACCAATCACTTACCGACAGCTTACCAACCACTTACCAACACAATTTTACCGACCACTTACTGACAACGTATTTACGGTGCAATTTGTTCACTTTAGCCAACCACCAGCCACCGGCTTGTTTTCAAAGCCCTGCTAGCCCAGGTTTGATTCCCAGACTTTGCATAATATATATGAGTTTTATTCATTTGGTTTACTCCCTTGCAGTTGCTTCAAGGGTTTTTCTCCAGTTCATCTGGTTTTCCTCTCTCCACAAAATCAACCATAAATTCCAATTCCATCTTGGAATGCACATGCATGTTTAAAGTGCCCCTAAACCCTGTTGCAATTTTTATACATATGAAACTTTGAAAGGCTTCGAGTACTTCTGCAAAGAAATTTTTGGCTTACAGAGAATACTCTGTGTTCTATGCTTGTTTGAAATGGTGAAAATTTGACCTTTCCTTACCCATGACCATGTAAGAAAAAGACTGGGTCGATTCCTGATCTTATGTCATCCAATTCATTCGACTTTGCAATAACTTGAATAAATATTTAGCATTTTGTCTAAAATAACTGTTTTCTTTACTAAAAACTCACAGATTGTGTATATTCTCTATATATCGATGCTGTTGTGATAGAAAGGCGCCATGGACAATAACGCATTAATAAAAATTGCAAAAGGGTTTAGGGGCACTTTAAAATGAGCTACATAAAGCTGGTAAATTATATGAAATTTGGATTTTGTTTTATTATCTCCAGATCACCGACTAACCTGCAAGCCTCCCTTGGGATTGTCCTTTGTTAGCAAGTCTCGAACCTGCTCATTATAGATCTCCAACATACTGAATGTAACTTGATATTTCTGAAAGAGTTATAAAGAAGTGAATTTGAGCGTTTGTAGAAAGGCTCATGCAATTATATAGCAGAACTTTCAAAATATCACTTGGTGTGTGATTTGTTGTTTATGATAATTTTTACAGTTCATAAACCTGACAAAAATACTGAAAATTCGAAGCTAAACACATGGAAGCCCTTCTTCGTCAGGTTTTGGCCGCCATCTTGAATGTACACTGCTGACCACAAGATTTGAAGGCTCCAATATGGCAGACAACACGGCAAAGATCCATGTTTTCGTGAGTTTTGGAGCACATTTTTGGAAAGTGTTTGGCTATAGGCCGCACCCCTAACTTTGCAAACATTTTTTTTTTAGTTTTCAAAATTTTGTGGAAAATGCTGCGGCTTATAAGTGGTCTGAACTACTGTATTTCTAAATAAAGTGTGGTTCATTCAAAAATCAGCTGTTTTTTTTTATTGTTTACAGTCATGTGGTTATTTGAATTTTTTCTACCAATTGATTAAGGAATTTACAGTCCATGTACTCACTACAGATGCATTTGTGTTCGCTTCCATCTGTTTAAAAAGCTCATCACATGTAATGGGAACAATCCCCCTAAACATAAGAAAGAGCACACATATTAAATCAAGATGTGCATGACAGAAATTGAAGAAACTAGGGACAGAGAACATTTGGTCCTGACTTGTGACTCATTCATGATAAGTTTGGGGACTGAATTAACGCTTGCAAACTCACAAATAGGCCTTACCCGCATTCAATCAAACACTGGCACCAAGTCGAGATTGGAGTTGACAAATTTAACAATGCAGTATAAATGTAGGAAAATGTCTACTCCAGGTATTGGAGTGGAATGCAGGAAAGGTATATTACAAGATGAGACTATGCAAACATTGAGAATGGTCACTGATATCTGACACAATGTTCCCGCTGATTACTATGTTATTTACTTCGTTTATTAAAATATTGTCAATAAGCGTTGCAAATTGTTATATACTCTTACTAATAGGCTTATCGATGGTCAGAATGAATCCATAGCTTTGTAAAGAGAGAAAGAAATTGTGGGCATAATTATTTACAACTTTCAAAATGAAGGAGGTTTATGTTGAAGTCAGCGAGTATGTAGGCTCAGGTCTGTTAGAGGTTTCCCATTGAAGTGGTTTCCCATTGTTTTTGTCCTGCTGATCCAATCAAATTACAGAAATGCGGTAAAGCATGGTTCCCATGTCAAAATAGAGGCGGGACAGAGGTGGGATCCCAGTTATCCCACCTGGGATGGTAAGAAATCCCATCCGGGATCCCACCTCTAAAGCCGGGATCCCAGGTGGGATCCCACCTATCCCGCCTGGCATGAAAACAAAATCACACCTGGGATCCCACCTCTAAATCTGAGATAGATGGGAATTTCCAGGTGGGATCCCACCTATCCCGCCTGGCATGAAAATAAAATCCCACCTGGGATCCCACCTCTAAAGCCGGGATAGCTGATGGGATCCTGGCATTCCCATGCAACTATCCTATCTGGGACATATATGACAACAAAATCCCACCTGGAAAGTAAGTTACAGCAATCAGTGCATATATTTTAATATATAACTTCCAATGAAATACCAGTGTATGCCAGTATTTCTTACTAAAAAGTGATATCTTCACTTTTGAAAATATGACTTGCTTTCAAAAAATTCTAGCCTTTTAGGATCGAAACTCGTATGTCATCGATAATTATCTATTAAACAGCTAGAACATTACATGGCCGCTCGGAGAGACAGATTTTACCTTCTCGATCGTGTAAGATATTTCATCAACACAAAGATAAAATTTGTATCTCTGTGCGGCCATGTAATATCCTCTATATACATGTATTATATGAATAGTATGTTATAGTTTAATCGTAATTTGATAACCAAAATGTTCACAATAATAATTAAGCACGAATATACAATGTACATGTAGACTCTGCAAAATGTATTCCCAATTCTTAGGAATTCTAAGAAATTCCCACTGTTGCAAATAAGCTCTGCCTTTCAGGGCTTGGAATTAATGGAAATTACTAGGAATTAGGTTTATGAGGGTGTAAAAGCTTGGAATAGTTTGGAGTTCCTAGGAATTCCTAACAATTCCATCTTGACTTAAGGTATCAGGAGCCCCTTTATCCAATCATTTTTGTGAAAAAAATATAGATTTTTTAGAATGTTCAAAGTGAATTCTACAGTTTAATGAAAATAAAATTCCAAAACATTTTATTTTCAACGAGAAATTACGGCAAAAAGAAATATGGACAGGAAAGTAGGCTGTCAACGGCTTATTAGCACTTGTGAAGCGTTCTCATGGAAACCGCAAAAAAACATGTGAACTTTTATAAATAAACACGAAACACGCTCACTCGTCTAGCTCGTCTTTAAGGGCACCCAACAATGTTTTCGGTTAAAAAGCTGTTCGGGAGAGTAAGTTAGCCTAAAACTTTAGGATTTGAAAAAATTGTCCCTAGAAAATTGTTTTCTGAAATACTGGCTCGAAAATTTGTTTTCAATCCCTAGAACATTATAGAAGAAAAGGGAGACTAAAAGGTTTCCCCTAAAATATTCGTACGTCCCAATTCGTCTGATCAATAGAGTCAGAACAGGATAAAAGAATTCCTAAAAAATTCGTACCTCCACAAAACTTTGCAACATGAAGTTACTTGGGCTAGAAAATTATTGTTATGTTCTAGACTACTAACAAATTTGTAGGCCGGGAATATTTTGCCATAGTATTTTCGGTTGATGCGATTTCCACCTAGAAAATCCGAACAGCTAATAGCTTTCTAATAGCTCCGACAAGAGCGCCAGTTGCAATATCCTGAGCCTGTTGGAGGGCTTTCGCACGAGTGAAGTTAAATAAAACATGAAACTGCTTACATTTGAGAGATGGGACTCCAAATTTGAGAGATTTGCTCACGGATCCACCATTTTGATTTACTGTATTAAATTATGTAAATAAATTAACCTGGCGAGTATTACGTGACCAGCACAGTGCGATCTGATTGGTGTGAATTTGACCTTTAATGCATGCGCTGAACGCTTGCTACACTGAATAAAATAAAAAAATCACGACTTGCATTTTAAGACTCGTTGCAGCCACAGGCAGCCCGAGTAATAATTAAACTAAAAGATAGAATGGCAAGAAATAAGCTTTGACTCATTATTGATATCTGTTAGTTTACTGCCAGACCCTAAAATATATTTTTACCCTTTGGTTTGGCAAAATTCTACCTTTTAATGTTTTTAGATTCAAAGTTAAGGTTACCGGATACCTTCAGGGTGCGTTTCCAGTCAAAATTATGTAGCGCCTCGAGGAAACATCGTAGATAAATCATTCATGTATCATTTTAAAGCTTATAAAATTGGCAACAACAATACATAAAAAGTTTTGAGTTCTTTGAAAATCTCGAATTTTCCGATCTAGTGAGATGGCTTTCAGAAGCTCCGACTCCTAAAATATTTTAAAGTTTAAAAATCTGTTTGCTTTGTCGTATTTCAGAGGAATCGTATTACAAAACCGTGTCGGGGAATTTCAAAATTCAATTTAGTTCAAAAGTTATCACGCTTTTCGTTAAAAGGCGAACAATAATCCGAGTAGATATGCGGGAAACGTAGTCAAGAGCTTTCTTTTTTGAATTTCCCAATTCCCGACACCCTTTTGCAGCTGAGATATCAATTGACATTTTGTGAAAATTTCGCACAACTCAAACAAATTCCTCCCCATGTAAAAATGAAAGGCGGGATCCCACCTATCCCACCTGGGATCCCGCCTTTTTTACAGCTGGGATCCCAGGTGGGATCTTGTGAGATCCCGGCCGGGATTATTAGACAATTCCCGCCTCAGACAATCCCACCTGGGATCCCGCCTTCCCACCCGGGATCCCGCCTTCCCACCCGGGATCCCACCATCCCGCCCGGGATCCCACCATCCCGCCCGGGATCCCACCAGGGATCCCACCATCCCGCCCGGGATCCCACCATCCCGCCCGGGATTATTAGACATATCCCACCTGGGATTCTGCCATCCCATGCAAATGCTGGATCCCACCTGGGATTGGCGGGATCCCAGCTATCCCACCTGGGATTGGCGGGATCCCAGCTATCCCGCCTGGGATGTAACAAATCCCACCCGGGATCCTACCTCTATAAAGCCAGCATATTCCATGAAATGTTTTGTTTACATACTATGATTTTTTTTCATTTCAGGAAAATCAACCTATGAAAATATTCCATTGAAATAAACACATTTTCTCACTTGCATTATAATATATGTTGTACTGGTATGTAAACTTTAATTTATAGAAAAAATATACATACCGGATATATCCTATTGAGATAGCAGATACTTAACATGATTGGCAGGTAATAAATTATATAGTGAATGACATAGGACCTTCTATATAGCTACATGTATGTATACTAGGGTTGCTGGGTCCTAAAAAAAAAGCTTAATAGGAAAGCTTTTACAGTAGCCAGTGTCTCAATCAATTTAATAAAGAGATGAGGGCTCAGAAAAGCTGAAATGGTTGTTATGCCTATACCATAAAATCCTGTTTATACTCTATTCTGGTATGGTTAAACCCCTGGCTATAGACTGGTAACATAAAATCTAATAAAAGTCCTCTACCAAAAAACATGGCAGAATTTTAATTGCAAACTACCAAACTTGCTGTTATAAATTATTTAATGTCCATTATATTTCATGGTCTCTTACTGCACTGGCTCACTAAAACTTAATCCACACAATTTCTAGCTAATGTACTCGATCTGATCTGAAAATCGATACACCTCTCCTTGTTCAAGCACTTGCAAGAGATCAAGTGACAAAGTGCTGTTCCGAATCCGCTCTGCCTATGATGGAAGAAAGTAGAGTGTTATAAGTTATTGAATACGAGAGATATACGTAGCAAGAGTTATTTTCCAAAATTGTAGTACAGTGTTCTATTTATGCACATACTGTTAAAAAAAATGTATTTCCCCTAGGCCTACATGTAGATATAAAGTGAAATTTCACATGCACAATGTCCACTAATTTACAGAAGAACTTAAAGTATTGACTGAATTGAATTTGTTTGAATTGCAATGTATAAACACGTGCAATTTCACTTATAAAAAGCAATATTATATATACCTTTTGTTGTATAAACTCAGTATAAATTAAAAGTGAGACATTTCACTCTCTTCGAACAGTAGTACTCCATGACTACAAGATTTCGATCAATCCTTAATTTAACTAAAAGATTCACTCTACATAAACTTGGTAAACTTTTTGTATGGATTTCGTCATTGAAAATGGATAAGAAACAACTACAAGCAGACCACGTGCACGATTATGAGACATGATAGAAACCGTTCAAACATTACAGCTGAACTAAAAGTATGATAACCAAGCGCTATATTCCCTTTTCTTGTTACAATCCACAACAATTGAATGATCACATCTTACCTTTATAGTTTTCTTATCTCCCATGTGTTTTGAAAACTCTTTGCTCAGTCTGGAAGCCATATTATACAAGAAATCGCATGTCTTGCCGCCAAGTTTTGAAAATGGCGTGATGTGCCCGCACAATTCAGGTCAGTGGTCTTTAGATAAGCAATGCATCCTGGGATCAGTTCACAGCCGCCATCTTTGTTTGTTGTTGAGAACTTTACCAAAGGCAAAGGCAAAGCTGAGCTGGCGGGAGTGCTTCATCTGAGGATTAATTTGCGAAATGGTCTGGCTATATATTCAAGGAATCTAAACGCTAATGAACTGGTCAACTAACTCCTCATCTGTTTTGCTGTGTCTGCCTGGAAAGCATGTAATTGTAAGTCGTTAGCTGGGACTGAACTGGTTCTCACTTTTATATTAGTTTTACGCAAACACCAACTTATAATTATATATTTTCTTCTCCTTTTCTGGTTGCATGAAGCCTTGACCTATAGTGCAACCAGCAATGAGTTGTATCAGGACTTTGCTGTTTCTAACGAAATTATTATACATGTATTAGTCGAGTCCACTCGATCGATTGCTGAGCATGTACCTCGTATATAGACATCAAGTTTAAATAAACTGCCAACTCATGCAACTTGTACTTCATTTCTGTATAAATCTTGTAATGTTTCAGCCAGTCATCAACGTTCCTATTTCTCGGAGAAAGTTATGAAATCTCCGCTTCTGTAAGTAACTTTAGATCGTTTGAAAGCCAATTTATTATTGGTTGGAGTTCCAATTTGTTCTGTCAAGAATGGGATCCCAGGTGGGATTTTATTTCATGCCAGGTGGGATAGTTGGGATCCCTCCATCCCACCTGGGATCCCGGCTTTAGAGTAAGGATCCCAGGTGGGATTTTGTTTTCATGCCAGGCGGGATAGGTGGGATCCCACCATCCCACCTGGGATCCCATATGTCCCACCTGGGATCCCGGCTTTAGAGGTGGGATCCCGGGTGGGATTTCTTACCATCCCAGGCGGGATAGCTGGGATCCCACCAGATGACATGGGATCCCGCCAATCCCACCTGGGATCCCACCTGGGATTGGCGGGATCCCACCTCTGTCCCGCCTCTATTTTGACATGGGGATCGATCTTGTGTGGGAGCTTTTTTAAAACTCTATTTTGATTGAAAATCAAAAGCGAGAAAATAGCACTTCAAAAAATATACCCGTCTGTCGTGCGTGAATCTGAAGCCCCGCCTCTCCAACAATTAGCGAGCTCTTGGCCAATCATTTCTCATCACAGTTCAACTATCTGTCAAGATTTCCTGCCAATGTTGATTTCCGATCAAAGCTACACGCCGCATCCAGAAAATGTTTCTTTTATGTGCGACTTGAAAAATGATAGCGGCAAGAGTCAGCTGATTTCCCAGGCTAGAAAAATGGGAAAGACAAAAAGACCTTGAGGGGCAAAGCCAAGGTGAACAACTATAGAGACGCCTTGAATGCCAGCATAGTTAGTAGAGGAGACAGCGATTTGTAGGCGTCTGAAACAGCACGGCAATAGCTAGACTTGCTCCAAGTCGAACTCGCTGAGTCACTTGGTAAGCGATTACTGGGTCAAAAAGCGAGTGCGAGAATCGAAGCGAGAGGCGAGTTATACGGGGGGCTAAGAAGGACTTTGAGAAAGTCTAGGCAATAGCGAGATCGTGGTTCAACCGATTCAGATGTGGACCACTGCACTCTGTCTGAAAGTGAAAATACGAACGCTTGTCGGGTTTTTCGAGGACTCCTGTTTGGCTTTGTAATTGTAGTTGTATGCATTGTTTGGCCTCGTTTTGCTTTTCTTTTTTCTTTGTTTTTCAAGCTAAGGGCATACAACCGATGGAATTGTGGAATTGTGTGTGGAAAAACTTTCAATAAACGTAAACATTGGAAAATGAAATGAATTTAATATGTGCTATTCCCACACCGTCGTTACTGGCGAGTGAGCACTTGTCATGTATTTATTGATCTGCTGTCAATCAAAAAGAACCTTTTACTTCCGGTTAAAAACTTCCTTTTGGTATTTCTCCGTTAATATTATTTTTTATTGAATAGAGTTTTTGGTATACGAGACACTACCACTAAAACTACATTGCTGTGCGGAAAAAAAAGTTTTGAAGGTATCCGGTAACCTTAAGTACATACAACGAATTCCTAGGAATTCCCAGATATTCCAAGCAAAATTCCTTGGAATTCCCAGATATTCCAAGAAATTCATATACATTCCCAGATATTCCTTGAATTCAAAGGTTTGCTGGCCTATAGTTATTGATCTTAAGAATTCCTAAGAATTCCTAGGAATTCCTAGCAATTTTATTCCCAGCTATTCCAAACTTACCCTGGGTTGCAGAGGCTCGAAAGAGAGTTAAGAGGGGCCTAGGGAAGAAAGTAATTTGAACGAGCCTCCTGGCCTCGCGAGGCACAAATCTCACTTTCAATAGTACAGAATCTGTACTCTTAATTTGATTGGTCAATGACGCTAACAGGGTCGCGATTGGTTGGATTTAGCAAACGGGTTCTCTAGTTTGAAAACCGACTTTCTCTACTAATAAAAGACAGAAAATCAAAATGGTGAGCGAAGTCAAAGAAGCAAACATTATGCGAGAGTGCAGGAATGCAATTCCTTCTGCTTTAAAAGCATATTTTCCCAACGTCAAGGAATTAGCAGTGCAAGAAGAGGCTATCATTAGCTTCATAAAGCGAAGATATGTTCTGGCTGTGCTTCCCATGCGCCTGTCTTGGACAAACTTCTTTGTCGGTTGGCAGAGCTCAATGCCAGATCTTTAAACCTCTCCAGCTTTTCCAGCTCTCTCTTACACTTTGAACAGATGATTTTCGAGAGCACATCTTCCTGGACTACGGAAATATTCAAAACACCGGAAAGTCTCTCGTCAAGCTTTTCCTTAACTGACTTCGAGCCTTCGAATACGTTGTGTCTTCCCCTAGCCGAAATTGGAATGTTGATTGAGCAGGTTTGACAAATGTTCTTTAACGAAACGTTGGGAGAACAAGTTAGCCTTTTCACTGGAGTTACATGTAGAGCATTTAACATATTCTCTCTGGGATCCATCTGTTTTGACATTTCACCTTCTTGCTTCAGTGCTCCATGTGAAAGTTCGTAATCAAAACAAGGAAACCGGTTTGATGAGGTATTTTAATCCCTAATTAGCATACGCAACATGAAAGTGAGATTAGCAGCTCACGAGCCCAGGGGTTTGTCGCTTCGCTCCTCAAGTTCTCGTCGCTTCGCTCCTCAAACTCCTGGCAACCAGAGTATTCCAAACTCAACCAAAGCTTGGAATTCCATGTTTCAATTACCCTATATCATTATGACGTCACGGCTTGTTTATGAGGGGGACAGAATCGACTTGAACAATAGAATTTTGAACTAAATCTGCTCTGCTGAGGAAAATTTAACTTCGAATTGTCTGGTTTCCAGATATCAGCTGTATCAATGTTTATCCCACAATATTTACCGTATTTGGTGGCTGTTACCGCTATTCTACGTTCTTCAAAATGCATTTGATAGCGATTTCCTTTGTGTTGTTGCTGTTTTGTCCCTGTTTTGTCCCCCTCCCACGACCGTGATCCTTAGCGTTTAAACAATAGATTGTTTTGATATGACGTCATAGTGATATAGGTCAATTACCATGAAAATTGACACCTCTATTCCTAAGATCGAATTCCTAGGCTTTCCCAGAAATTCCTAGGAATAAAATCCTAGGAATTCTTAGCAAATTCTTAGGAATTCCTAGCAATTCTAAGCTTTATTTTGCAAGGGAGTAGTACAGATTCATAATTTTATGTTTGATTTATTTATCAACATCGTCCAAATATATCTAAAGTAATTATACTGTCTTACAGAAGTGTTGATTTCATATTTAGAACTTTACTCTAAAATGTAATCTGTACAGTTTACCCTTCAGCTGGGTAGCACTTAATTAATTACTCTTGCTTCAAACAACCTTGGCCCAGATGGGTTAATCAACTCAGTCATGCTCTATCATGTTTGGAAACCTACTCACATACATTAACTGGCTTTATAGAGGTGGGATTTGTTACATTTCAGGTGGGATAGCTGGGATCCCGCCAATCCCAGCTGGGATGGTGGGATCCAGCATTTGCATGGGATGGCAGAATCCCAGGTGGGATATGTCTAATAATCCCGGGCAGGATGGTGGGATCCCAGGTGGGATGGCGGGATCCCGGGTGGGATCCCAGGTGGGATTTTCTGAGGCGGGATGTCTAATAATCCCAGCAGGGATCTCACAAGATCCCGCCTGGGATCCCAGCTGTAAAAAAGGTGGGATCTCAGGTGGGATAGGCGGGATCCCGCCTTTCATTTTTACATGGGTTGCAGCACAGAGTTACGGACATGCCACAGTTTCCCACTCATACAAAATCTGCTCTAATGTCTTACGGTATTTCTTTCCCACCCTACAACATTAAATCCTCTAAAAGAATATATTATATTTTTTTAGGGCAATAGGAAGTTTCAACATTGAGATAAATATGATAGTGGTACAGATTAAGGAAAGAAGAATTTGGAAAATTCATATTTTTATCAACAAGGCTTAAAAAGTGTATAATAATATTACTCACTTGTTGGTCCCATATCCCACCATAGAATATGATTTACCAGAACCAGTTTGGCCATACGCAAACAGAGAGCAGTTGAACCCTAAAATAAGCCACATGGAACTGTCATTTCCACTCTACTACACTCCTAGAAATGTTATTTATAGCATCTGTTCCTAACCTCAGGTGGGAATGATGCCGAAGAAATATACAGTAATAAATAGCCCTGGATATCTCATACTATTTGATTCACAATTTCAGAAAAGTTAACTAGCTAATAGCATATGTGAGCACTTTGTGAGCACTGTATGAGGGACCCTTAAGGTGCCACTACAATGAAATTGGACCATTTCTTTTCTTGGCACTTTTTCGTCTTTCAAAACGACAAACAGTGGCAGAAATATCCAAATCAGTACAATTTTTTTCCAAAGGATCAAATCAGGCTATGAATTTTGCTGATAGTTTAACTTTACTGTCAAAATCATGTCCACCATTTGTGTGTTCCAAACTGCGGTCACAATTTTCATTCAGCAGTTTGCTGTTGTGATGTCATTTTCTCAACATGTCACTTTTTTAAAGGGATATTTCTTTTCAAAATTTTGTTCTTTTCTTTCCTTTGTGGAAAAATAGTAAAACATTGTACTTTACCTACAAGTTTGTGCAAGGGTGTGTGTGAAACTGAGCCTGCATGTTGTTGTGTTGAGTAACATGATGTCATGCACTTCTGCTGAAAATTAGCTCTGTCACAGGGTTTGTGTAATGACGGACACAAAAATTCCAGATTTGGAGTCCAAAACATAAGACGTTGTCATATCAAAAATGGTTTGGACAGGAAAAATATGCAAAAATATTGCTATATTAAAAATATTGATTGTAGTGGTAATTTAACTTCTGACAAGTGCAGTCTATCTATTTTCCATACTGCACAGTATATATATAATATCTTAAAAGTTATAGTTCTATAGGTTTTTTTAAATATATTGTAATAGAGTAGATGACAGGTAAAGAGCAGCTGGTGGAGAAACTGTCATTAAATAATTAATATTATTATCATTATCATTATGAATGAGTTTTACAATTTTGTGTGAAACTAACAGAACCAATTCAATTAAAGAAAACTGGAAAAAAATGGGGCTGTTGGTTTTTGTGTGAGGCTCGATCTGCACCACAAGTCCATAAGCATGAGCGTCCATCCCGCATACTAGGCCTATGTCACAGCATTTTCACAAGTTAGGTTATTTTTAGAACGGTTTCCCGCTATTGTTGAGTTGCAATAATTATTATTCCTTAGGGAATAAAATCACAAAAGCGTGGCAGCCATGTTGTTTGGTATGACAAACGTAGCTAATGAGGCCTCTTTTGTTCCCCCACGGTGCAACCTACAAATTGGCAGGAGAAATAATCTAAAAATAGCTCAACTTGTAAAGATGCTGTGACACCTGTAGGAGATATGGACGCTCCTGGTTATGGGCTCCTGTCTGCACCCAAAAAAATATTTTGTAGCGGCTGATGAAAATTATCGTTCCCTCACTGATTCATTCTGTAGTGTAACATTCTAGTTTTAATCCATTTTTATCCATGCCACACTGATTCGTTCTGTATGGTAATATTTTAGTTTTAATCCATATACAATACATTTGTAATAATTTTGTATGGCTGCCAAAAGGTAAATAACATTTATTTTTATTATTTCACCTATGTAAATAATAGAAAACAAAATGACGAGCATTTTGAAGAAAATTAGCAATAAATATTTGAAGTAAAATTTGAGCAGATGGCAATAATTAAATAGGGGAACTTGAGGTGCCTATATAATTTACTTTGAGAAAGCCAACTAGGCTGAAGATATACCAAAATCAAGTGCCAAGCAAAGACAGGCAGTGGCTTTAGGTAAACAAGAATTTTTCCAGCCAAAAAAAATTGATTCAAATGAAACTAGAGGACTAGCTGGCTGAGCAGTTAACATAGCAAACTCCCAATGAGCCATGCCTTGAGTTCCCTGTGCAAATGACCACATTATTTAAATTTGTAAATAGCCAGTTGATTTGCCTGATCACATCATCTTTTTAATATGCTGCAATTAAATGCACCTTGTATAAAATAATATAAGTGCTATATGTTTTTATTTTATTATCTCAGATGTCTTTTTACAATTATGTACAGATCAATTCAAAACATCACCATATCCCGGCCAAAAAACACTAGGTTCCTGTTAAAAAAAACATTAAAATTGCATACCGTTATCAATGAATATCTGAGACATGTTTTGAGCAGTTCGCAATCCATACAGGGATAAGTTTATCGCTACGATCACTGGAGAGTGGTTTACATTTAAATGCATGATCGCTACATTCGCCAAGATATACCCATATACTAATTCAGGGCTCTGAAAATGTAAAACTCCACGCTATTTAAACGAATCAGTTCTATGCTCAAAACTGTGCCCTGTTAGAGCACGTACATTTACTTCTCCCTCTGTAGCTATACAATGTTAAATCAGCGGTAGATTGTCTCCAGGCGTTAATTCCCTGGCCAATCCAAAGAAAGAGGTGCTAAAGAGGTTTGCCACGGCCTTAGGCCCGGTTAACCCTACTACTGAAGTCACGGGGGTCGGTGGTTGGGGTTCAATCCCGGGGTTCAATTGACTGATGCGTAAATCAAACGTTGCAGAACTTTATACAATTTGTACTTTAGTAGTATCTCGAAATCTTTGTCAAAGTGCTTTGGGCGTAGTTTGTAAGTACGGTACAACACGTTTTTTTAACCCGTTTCCTAGCATGGCTTGCCCACTTGCGGTACACCCATGTACACAGGGCACCCAACGAAGTTTTCGGTTAAAAACTGTTCGGGAGAGTAAGGTAGCCTAAAACTTTCGGATTTGAAAAAAATTGTCCCTAGAAAATTGTTTTCTGAAATACTGGCTAAAAAAATTGTTTTCAATCCCTAGAAAATTATAGAAGAAAAGGGAGACTAAAAGGTTTTCCCTAAAATTTTCGTAAGTCCACATTTTCATTCCCTAAGAATTGCCTAAAGGAAAAAAGAATCCCTAAAAAATTTGTACCTCCACAAAACTTTGCAACATGAAGTTACTTGGGCTAGAAAATTCTTGTTTCTGTTCTAGACTACTAACAAATTCGTAGGACGGGAATATTTTGCCATAGTATTTTCGGTTGACGCGATTTCCACCTAGAAAATCCGAACAGCTAATAGCTTTCTAGAATACGTCAAAAGACATAGTAGGCGCCTTAAAATAGCTAGATAAGCTGCAGACAACTGGTTTCAAACGAATTTCAAAAAGTACTCGTTGGGTGCCCTTGATGTACGAACTTACTGACTACTTAGCTATAATGCAGTAGAATCTGGGTGAGTTCGCGAGAAGTTCTCCGCGGCGGAGTAACAAATAAAGGAGGTAAGAGAACGAATCCTCATGTCCCATGATAATTATTTAAAATCTATTTTTAGTTTCACAACACGTGATGTAAGTTTTTATCTCGTTCTGGGTTGGTTCACCTCGTTAGTTACCCATTGTTTGTATCCCCTGGGTCCTCATAGCCAGCATCGTTAAAAAACACCCCATCAGGCACAACAGCGCTACTTGATGACAACCAGGTATCTTACTAAAATAACCAGGCTGTGCCCTGTTAATCTAAAATATAAAAATATAAAAACACGTTACTGGAGCAAACTGCTCTTCAATATTGCGTTTAATAAACTTAATGTCCAAAGGAGGCGTTCCATTGTCTACACTACGTTGTTTCGGTTAATACGACGATACGTTGTCAGTACGTTATTACTTTTTCACAGTTCCGAAGGTCATTCGAAAATAACAGTGATGTTTCGAATTGATCGGTACATTAATAATAATAATAAACCCTTCAAAGTTCTGCTTTAAAATGATTATGTAATATTTTTTCAATATAATTATTGTTTCCAAGCTTTGATACCTCTGAATAGTAATATTAAGGGCCTGAAGTTTTCAATATTGGATTATAAAATAATGTTCAACCCAATAGTGCAATAAAAAAATAATTGTCTTTAGACCGAATCAAT
This sequence comes from Actinernus sp. WN-2022, assembly GCA_030867875.1. Taxonomy (NCBI): domain Eukaryota; kingdom Metazoa; phylum Cnidaria; class Anthozoa; order Actiniaria; family Actinernidae; genus Actinernus; species Actinernus sp. WN-2022. The sequence continues at coordinate 96,066,769 of JAOWCC010000019.1, forward strand.
CCAAATCTTACAAAACTTTTACAGAATAATGTCTCAAAGGTAGAAATATATTATTTAATGGGCCGGGTTGTTCAAAACCTGATTAGTGCTAATCCAGGGTTAATTTCCATGACAACCAATAGGTTCTGTGCAGAGTTAATCCAGGATTAACACTAATCGGGCTTTGAACAACCCGGCCCTGAATTCTATTTAGGATGCGATGCTTTAAAGATCCAAGGTGTTGATAAATTTAAAACAAAATTGGAAAGTAAATTGAAAATTCACTTTGGAAACTCTGTGAAATATAATTATTGTAAATACTTCGAATACAGAGCATCAGAGGCATAAACGGTAAAAAAATAGTGAATGGTTTCGGCAATTTTTCCCACTTCCCATGTACTAAATTATTTAACATAATATTGATCTTCCCTCGCTGCAACATTGCACAAGACAATGAATTGTTTAGAAGGCTATAACTGTACATGTAATTGTTGTGGTTCGCTGTATTTTATTACTCTCGATCTTTTAACTGCATATACTGACCTTCAAAAGCATTTTTCAAAACACCGGCTCCAAGTTCATCAAAGACTTTTCTTTGATCGGCATACTTTGGAGTCTCTGCATGTAGGTAACCATTTTCGTCTTCCCGAAACCCATCATGAGACCTAAGGGAATAAAATGTTGTGTTTTAGGTTTCATGATTTCCTTTAGGCTCCAATAAGGAAGTAGGGGCGAGTAAGTATTTCGGGTTTTATAAACTTGGTAAAGCACTGATGAACCCATCTACCAAACATGCACGAAACGAACTTCCGTTTTGTGTTCAACAACTTTATCCAAGTCAGTAAATTGTCAGTACTCTTTATTAAGGTAAAAAATAAGACATAATTAACTTACCAGTATGAGAAATCGAAGGTGAACTAGCCACGGAATATGTAAAAAACCAAGAAATAAAGTCAATGATGTGCTGTCAATAATAATGATGTGAATACAGGACAGTGTAATTTTTACTACCAGCGGGGAAGAATGCATGTGCGGAAAGAACTTCTCGATGCACTAACCTCTTTTGGAGGATTCCCTATAACCATGGAAAGCAATACAGAAAAAAGTAGTTAGTACAGCTTAGAGAATATTCATAGAGTAACTAAAAGAGACAGGTTGTTCTGAGAGTGAACATTCCACAAGCTCCCGGTCATTTCGAACACTTTACCTGGGTTATCTGGATCGCGTATTTGAGTCAAAGCTCCGATCATGTCTATACAACATTTCGAACCTCGGTCGTTCTCCCTGCAAAATTTATTGAAACCCTTCATTAATGCCTCAATTATCGAAGCCATTAAAATCGGTAATGTTACTTTTCTACCAGGACTTACCTTGAGTTAAAGGGTCGAACTCTCACGGCCACTTTCACCCTACGATCAACAAACAAGAAAAAAATATTGCAATCGGAATTATACATCATCTATGGGAACTTTTTAAACAGAATCTGTGATTTAAGTTTGACTCACGATTCGCCCGACATTCTGCCAGCAGAGAGAAGCTATCCCTCACTTCCTGTAATACTAAATAGATTATGTACAACCAGTCATATGTCCTTCCTTCTAACTTTGGCTTCGGTTTCAGGCCGAACAGAAGATGGCGTTCTGGGGGCTGCCAAACAGGAGGGGCACGACAATGCCAATACGTCACCCCATGGGAGGGGGTCAATTGTTCATCGATACAAAGGAAAAGCCTGCAAACAGACAATGGGGCCATCTTGGATAAAACAATTGGTTTGGCCCCGGTAGTCTCGCAGTGGTGGGTTTCAGAACGAGGTTAACTGAGAAAAACAAAGGTTTTTATTCTCCTGGCCGGGACTCAACATGGCCGCAACACGAAAAAAGCCCATTAGATTGGAAGAAGTAAAAATTTCAACTCCCCTGGTTAATTTTCAGACACGTATTAAAAACGGCAAAGGGTATTTCGGTTCACTAAATTGCAAATTTTCCTTCTCAAAATTTTATCTTCTTCATTACTGTACTTAAATTAATTCTGCATTTTCCTTTGTATGAACATTTCACAATTTTATTTCTTCCGATCCTATACATTGATTTTAGATCTTCTGCGACGAAACGAGGGCACCCCCCGGAAGACAATCGAAAGGCTGTACTCCGTCGTCATCGTTACATTTATTGACCCATAACAGCAAGAAAACACAAAAGGCAGATAAGCCGAATGCCTTCGTAGTTACTTAGTTGGTACATAAAGACAATAAAAGTTTGCTAAAACTATTCAAGTATTCTTCCTTGATAACTAGCTTGGTAAAATGCTCATAATTATAATTCAAAGAAACAGGAAACGTCTTACCATATAGCGAGATATTTAAATAGTTCGAGAGTTTTCCACGGTATAAATTGCGTATGAAACCAAGGAGCATCATTCAAGTTTTAATCATCATGTCATCTTTTCGGCGAAACAAAACAATATGCTAGAAAGAGTTCAAGTTATGATATTGTGACGTGATTATACAATGAGCGCAGGCATTGAATCGGTCAACGTCAGTTTTTGTTTGTAAATTTGCAAGTTGTTGTTGCTATTTTGCCTGCATATAAACAAATGTTCTATTGCTTGGAAACAGGGCAATTTGAACTATTAAATCACGAAATACACTTGAATGGCTTGAGGTCAAGGAGACCATCTATCAAGTGTCCCTCAAAGGAGACGAAAAATTAGTATTTTGTCTGAAAGTACACGACAGGTAATTTGTTCGAACTTTAATAGACCCTTCCACGGTTTGTTTGAACTTTTGATATATACGTGTAACAGCAAAACCGTCGATACTGCTGAAAAGAGCACCTCGAAGTTAGTCAAAATCACAAATTTGTGAGTTATATCTTGAATAGGAGCAAAGTTATAGGCCCGCAAACTCGGAAAATTTTACAGACGTTTGTATGGAAATTTTGACTGGGGGGCAAGTTTGTGCCCCCCAGCCGAAATTTCCATACGAACGTCTGTAAAATGTCCCGAAATTTTCCGAGTTTGCGGGCCTGTATCTTTGCTCCTATTCAAGACATCTTTCAAATTTGGGATTTTGACTAACTTCAGCAGTATCGACGGTTTTGCTGTTATACGTATATATCAAAAGTTCAAACAAACCGTGGAAGGGTCTATTCAACGAGTATTGTTGGTTCAAAAACTACTTAATCGAAACTTGCCTCTCGAATAGTGTTACAGCGATTTCTTGTTCTTCATGAAGATGACGCGGGCTGATTTAAAGTTTACCATGTTATGTGAACTGCTATTTTCAAACTTAGAATACCTGCGAAGCAACACGCAGAAACAAGTGAAAGAGAATATTTTATTAGATTTATATACAATGGATAAGTTACAACCGAATGAGGCCTTCACTCTAGTATACGCCTTGTGATACGGGCTTGACTAGATAAACGTGATATAACAGCCAAACATATTCTAATACAAGATGCAATATAATAATAGGTAAGGGCATCCCAATAAAATGTTTACCATCGCCCGAACGAACCCAATTTCTTTGAAAAAGCAAAAAATATATACAAGGTTTATAACACCGCCCCCTCCACAGCCCCTAAAAAAAAAGATTGAAGAATCTTTTTAAAACTACACCTCTTTCTAGAGCTCTCTACATTTTTATTTATTGCCTTTCTCGTGCAAGTTGTCAATCCCACAACAAGTAAAGGAAATAGTCGAGAAATAATGACACTTTTTACGCGAGTCTTCAAGCCGACTTGGTTCCAGACCCCCTGGGTCGGTCGATCGAAAAAAACACAATTACCATACCATACAATACAATACAATATTCTTTATTTACAGAGGGAAGACACTTAACCTTACATAGTTATCTAACATGCGGCCCTCTACGTTACAAATAAAACGTAATGGAAAGGAAAGAAAATATGGGAAAAATTAACGCACGAGCTACAACATTACAAGATATAATGAGTAATTACCCTATATCATTATGACGTCACGGCTTGTTTATGAGGGGGACAGAATCGACTTGAACAATAGAATTTTGAACTAAATCTGCTCTGCTGAGGAAAATTTAACTTCGAATTGTCTGGTTTCCAGATATCAGCTGTATCAATGTTTATCCCACAATATTTACCGTATTTGGTGACTGTTACCGCTATTCTACGTTCTACAAAATGCATTTGATAGCTATTTCCTTTGTGTTGTTGCTGTTTTGTCCCCCTCCCACGACCGTGATCCTTAGCGTTTAAACAATATATTGTTTTGATTTGACGTCATAATGATATAGGTAAATTGGAATCAATATAAAGAGAATATGAAATAAAATCAAAAACAAATATACTTACTAGAAGACTATGCGCAATGGAAGGGGCTATGCCACGGACACGGCGCCAGAAATGCAGCAGCAGTGAAGCAAGAAGCGACAGTTATAGCAGAGCTCCTCCTCTAGATGGTTACCATCACGAGCCAGAGGGCGATGGTAAACGAAACATTTGATTGGGATGGCCTAAATAACTACTCGATATTTAATTTTGGGTTGAAAGTTGTGTTTAGGGTAACAGGAAAAAAACAGAAGAAATACGTATTTCGTACATAATCAATAGATTCCATATTTTACAGCTTGTTCTGTTCCTTGCTTTTTAACTGAAAAACAAACTGTGCAAACATACAGTATGCGAACGCAGATTTTCACCCAACAACTGAAATTACAGCGGGATTCAGATTGACCGTTTAACGGTGTCAGATTTTGTGTTCGTTGCTCACGTTTCTAGACACAATTATTTAACATGTTGCTAACGAAATTATAGAAGTTCCCATTTTACGGCGCTGTGTTTTGTTCATTCAATCTGTATTTAATCAAGATTCAAGTAGGTAGAATTCCATCGTTTTTAATGGGGGAAAAGTTATAAAATATCAAGCGTTTTGACTTCAAATCATGTTTTGCTTACTCGCTCGAACGCCACAACGTACAAAGCCAAGTCGCCAACAGCAACGTGACCGATTAACCGTTGTATGAATACAAAATACACCGTTAAACGGTCAACCTGAATCCGCTGTAAAACTTTCACATTATTTAGCGGTCTCCTCTGGTACATTATACAAACTTTTTAAGCTGTTGTTCAAACAAGAATAATTTTGGGCAAGTAAAGAGATTGAAAAACTAGAAAATTCATAATCGGAAAGAAGAAAAGCCCATTCTCTCTTTTCGTCTCTGTTCTGATAGGAAGCACATAAAATGGAACCTCCGAAAATTAAGAAAAATAATTGTAAAGGAATTTAAGAAAAAACCTTGCCGACCTTCAAGACCATTTGCCTGACGATTTCGATTGGTAAAATGAACTTTTTGCCAAGGAAAAGGACATCTTATCAATTCTCTTATTCCCTTGTTGGATGAAACCAATAATCTTATATATATATTTTTGTTGTTGCCAAAAAAATATGTCAACATGAATGCTAATGGTAGAACAAGATGAGTGGTTAGTGTGTCATTGAGGTAAGTGTTACAGTAAGAGGACAACTAATAGACAACTTTTCATATAAAAGGAAAAAAGGGAATTCTGGCTTATTAGACCTAACTGTCATCTATCTGAATGAAATAAGCTCGTCAAAGTAAACAAGTAACGTTTTCTAAATCACATACATAAAAGACCTAAACTAGGCTATATTTTCGATCAGGCGTTCTCGGAACATTGCCATTTACACGACACAAATAAGGGGCGCCGTGCCGAAGAACTGCCACGCGTACCTAACATTTACGAGTGCCGTGCCCAAAACATTTCTCGTGCAAACCAAAGAGATTCGCAAATCCTTGTGTCGCAAATTGAATAACCAATACTGACAGGTGTTACAGTATCCCACTTGCGATTAATCCGAGTATCAGGCCCTCTCTCCCTTCCTTTTCATCACGCCTCCCCCCTAAGGAAGGAAGGGAAAGAGGGCATGGCACAATTCTTTGCATGGCCGCTTTCCGCCTCCCGCGCCATTTTAAGAAAAAAAATCCAGACATGTGATTGACGTTTTTGTCTAATTTGTTAACTTGCGATGTATTTGCCTTGGGTAGAGGTGGGAATGTGGTGGGAAAAGCCACTGCACGAATAAACAATACCGTGTTGCTTTTTCGTGCAAGCGAACGGTCTTGTGTTACATGTACTTGTACAATTGATCGTTTGCATTGACGTCACAAAAAAAATTACGTCAAGAAAAAACTTATATTAGTAAAATATTTTTAATGCTGTGTATAGAGTAGGTAAAAATATAGAAATGACCGAAATTTTGGAGCAATAGAGTACTTCGTAACCGAGCTGTCGGCCAAATAATATTCGAACAATTTAGTGTAATTAGTATGCGGCGGCCATGTTGGTGTACAGCTTTAGTACACCAAGATTGCGGCCAAAAACGTACTCTACAAATAAAGCTGTTTTTCCCATCAATATGATTAGCATTCACTTCAAAACACTTTCAATATCACTTTTAAAGGTTTATCAAGTCTAAAATTTGAAATTGGCCGAAATATATGGATTTCCTTGACATTTAGGAAACACGCTGACCTGGGCTGTCACAAAATTCAAAGTACTGTAACTCAAAAACAAATCACCGTATCGACGTAAATTTTTCGCTGAGATTCTTTGGCTTACTTCTTTCAGCCCTTTTCTGTCTTTATCCTTGCTTTTATGTACTGTTTAAAACACGAACAGCAGTGTTTTATCAAGTTTAAAAATTCTAGGGCGAAGCCCGAGAAATTTTAGACTTGATAAAACACGTGCTGTGAGTGTTTTAAACGGCTTCAAAAACGCTTTAAAGAATGCAATGAAAGAAAGACGCACATCTCAAGGGAATGGTTACTTAATGAACCATTGAACCTTTGTATTCACAACGCCATGCAAAATATTCGAGTAATCACCGCCTGCAATTACGAACATCTCAAGGGAATGACATGAAGAAATTACCATACTATGTTGTTTGAAGCGGCGTTTCGCAATGCAAGAAGAATCTGCACTTGAAGGATTTGATGTCGTGGTTTACCTCGATAAAGTTCAAGACTTGGAAAGCGATGTGACTGACATGACGGCAGACTCTAAATTTTTGACTCCGGCACAAAATATGTAAGTTTAATGCACGTTTTTATAATTTTACGGCTTTGAGTTTGGTTTAATAATTGGAACTAAACAGTGGCTCGGTAAACAAGTAATGGTAGTTGGATAACTTCATTTTAAAAATATTATCTGTGTATCTCGGTAGTCTGCTGATATTAGTAAATTTAGTGCAAAATTTATTATCTAGGTACCTTATGTTCCGTGTACTTTTTGCTATCTTTGGGTCTTTATCAGTGAATTCTTAATTAGGATGAAACTTTATATAAAATTTCATGTTCATTAATATTCTTTATATAAAACGTTCATCCTATTTAGCAATTCAGTGAGAAAGCTGAAACATCAATAGAAATTCCATTGTCTCAATCATTAACCCCGTTTCCCTCTGGGACAGAATTCAGATCCCTCCGCGGGCCTTTTAGAATGATGAGATTTTATCAGGTATAAAGGAGCATGCACGTGACTGATTTGCTTCATCTGATTGGACAAAATGCTCATTAATTATTCATGAGTTTTTGAAAGATATTTTACTTCTAAGAATACTGAGAATACCGATATCTAAATCATATTTATTTAAAAGAACAGCTTCATATATCTCATAGTTTCGATTTTAGAATTTTGATGACGTCACATGCAAAGGATCTATAGTCTAGTTCCCAAACAATGATCTTTAATGTTTGTTATTCGGTTAAAAAGGCACCATTATTCAGCTTGGAAATGCTAGGAATAGTTGTACAATGAATAGCCAGTTGTAATGTGTATTTTATAACCGAATAACAAACATTAAAGATATTTGTTCGCGTGACTGTTTGGAACACTAGACTATTGATATAAGTAACACAAGATAGTTTTCTTACACGAAATTGTTCATTCGTGCAGTGGTTTATCCCACTACAGGAAACTTGCATGGCCGATCACACTGATCGCAAGTGTTCAAAATGTGTTGACGTTTAATGCCGTTTGACCAGCAAGGCTCGTGGTCATATTTTGGATGTGATAGTATCAGGTGTCGACTTATTGGAATGCATAACCAATCACCACTCCACCCACTACTTTGATTGACATCTGTCATGGACGTAAAGTTCAGTTGGGACTTTAGCACTTTTTGGTCGCACTCGCCTAAAAATTGTAACAATTCACAAATAAAGAAAGAATAAAAGACGTAAAAAATTAACAACTGCGTGTGTGTGACAATAGCCCAATTCCGAGATATGCCTCACTTCCTACATAAGGGGCTCCGTGTATAATTAACAATTAGACCCGCAGCCCGAATGGGCTACGAGACAATAGCCCATGTGGCGCAGCCGAATGGGCTATTTAACTCATAGCCCATGAGGGCGAGAGGTCTAATTGTTTTAGTGTAAACTAACTAGTCGGATTGTAGAAATAATAGAAAGAAACAAATTGAAGTTGATTTTTTTTTATTATTTCGTGAAAATGCGTGCGGTTTTTCTCTACCATGGGCTATCACAAATAGACCTATAGTAGCGTAGCCAATCAGAATGCAGGATTTGTAATAGTCCACTAGTTGGTTTATACTAATACACATTATTGCATAGTAAATAGTTGAATGGTAGAATACTTATTGTTTTGAGTGTTTCGTTTATTATTATATTAATTTATAATAATGTAATATCAAACCAGGCATCTTTTATCATACAAAAATATGCAGTAGAGATAAATGACCTTTTATAAACATCAATGTTATATTTGGAGCTTATATCATTTATTTTTACCAAAATATTTTATCTAAATCAGAAAATAGTTCATTGACAACAGTAAATTCCTGGTGTAACATCGCATTATTCTAAAGCATACTGAACATACAAACCTTTATAACTCATACATGCAACACTCAAATCAAGAAATATCCAACAATTCACTATAATTATGTATAATCAATATCAATAATATTGAATTAGGTTGTATGGGCTCTTTAAGGTTAGTCTAAATATATTTCTTTTATCTGGAGAATACTTTATGATCATATATTTATATATCTTACATGTAAACCTTCAAAAACTACTATGATGATGATAACAATGACGAAGATGATTATAAGGTTAGCATTACCACTTGACAACTTCCTTCAAATTTGTTCAAACAAATGTTGTTAGTGAGATTTTTAATTAGTTGAGACTGTAGAAAACTCTGCAATTTGACAATGTCTTGTTTAAATTCAAAGTAAATAATTTCATTACCATAGTATCTATTCAGAGATAACATAAAAGATACCAGAAAATGCACAGACATTAGTCTGGGGTACTTCAGCCTTCTACTGCATCTATGTTGCCATAGTTCCTTGAAGCGGCATGCTGATGTCCAGATTCGGGATGTCAAAAAGATCGCACACACCCTCATTGTCATCCAAGTTAAAGTAATAGTCATGATCTGCAGGGGGAGGAGACAGCCGCAACAAGGGTGCATAGACTAAAAATGGGAGATAAAAAACACACGATGGCCATTAGTGAGAGAGATTCCATCAGTTTCTTCATCCATCTTTTGAGGTCAGTTGTTGGTTTAAGTGGTTGGTAAATTAGCAGTAAATGGTTAGTATGTGGTCAGTGGCAGTAAATTGTTGCCTGTCTGACCAGAGAGGTTGTCAGTAATAGCAAGCAACTAGCAGCATTCCGCTGGCTGTCAGGTTAAATGTAGCTACCTGTTTTGCCCAAATTTTCTTTCATTTATTACAAAATTTAGAAATTTTGTATTGGACTTATCAAACATCTACTTTAGATGAAGAGAGTCATGTTTTCAGTTATTTTGGCAATACAACTTATTTTGGCCAAGAGAATCGAAGCAAAACTTTAGGTAAATCGGGGGGAAATCTCTAGCAGATTTAAAGATCACTTATCGGTCAGTGATTTCCTGTTTTTGCTTCATGAATTATTAATGACTATTTTATCGATCTTGTAACTGCCCGAAAAGAGCCAATTAAAGCATATATTAGAGCCATTTGACACTTAGTCCTAGGCCTTCATCATTGCATGCCTTGAAGCTGGCACTTTTAATAACTTTACTTAATATTTATTTTCTGAAAGTCTTGTACCATAACAGCAAAGAGAACTTTATATTGACTTCAATCTATTTTCTCTTAGAATACAACAAACTAGTTTTAAAATATTACCTTCTGCAGACATGAGTTCATCAATAACATCATCTGCAATGATTCCTGGTTCTGAGATCATTAGAAAGAAATATTAGACAGACTTCAAAACACATCAACATTGACATCCGTTCTTTCAGTCATTGCCAAACTATGTGAAAGGGCAGTTTTAAATCAATTTTATGCATATCTTGTCAATAATAAGTTACAGGGTTCGAAATTCATTTTCAAAGCAACAAGCAAAAAGTTGCTTGCGGGTTTAAAACCTACAAGCAAAACCACTCATCAACAAGCTAAAAACTGAAACATGTTTTAATGTGCCTAGTGCCTGATACAAGCATAAAAATGCCAGTTCATTTATTTTCTACCAGCAAATCGGTAAATCAACTCGCATTTTGCCAGTTTGCTTGTGTGAATTTCTAACCCTGAGTTACTAAACAAATTCCAGTCAGGTTTCAGCCCAGTGCATTCCACCATGTCAGCCTTATTAGATATAACCTAGTAATGGTTTATCAATAATAATATTGACAATGGCCTTATCAATGCTGTCTTATTTCTAGACCTAAAGAAAGCTTGGCACCATCAACCATTCTATTCTGACATCGAAAATGAAGCTCTATGGCATGCAACCCAAAACTTTGTGTTTTTTAGACTACCTGTCTCAGCATTTTCAAAACACTCTCGTCAATGGCACTCTTTTGGACCCTAACACTGTAGTTACATGCAGCATTCCACAGGGGTCCTACCGAACTCTAATTTGGTATCAAATGTCCGTTTGTATGCAGACATCACAAGTTTCAAGTATGCCTCTAGTAGCCTGGATGAGTTATCCCAAACTATCAATAATGATATGGCAAAAGTGCATGCATGGCTTAATGCAAATAAGCTTAGTCCCACTAAACAAATGCATGTTTTTGGGTACACGACATAAGCTTGGTCTCCTCCCTGAAAATCCAAATATCAGTGCAAATGGTTGTAATATATATCGAAAGAGTTAAGTCCTACAAATGTCTTGGACTGCATGTTGATGAGATTCTCACATGGGAAACTCATCAATATCTCTAGGAAAGTTGCCAAGTGACTTGGTGTTTTGAGAAGACTCCAAACATTTGTGCTGAAAAATACCTTTATTTCTATTTACAATTATCTAATAGTCCCCTATCTAGACAATTGTAGTTCTGTTTGGGGTTCTATGGGTAAGGGTCTCGCTCAAAAACTTCAACACAAAGCGGCCAGAATCATTACGTGTTCAAATATTATGACTTCAGATCCAAATATATTTTACTCAATCGTGGCTGGAAAGACCTGACAGAAAGATGCTACTATCAGCTAGCTACATTCATGTTTAAAACCATTAATGGTGTGGTCCCCCAATATACTTTCCAACTTTTTACTAAAACTAGCAATATACACAGTAGTCTATTCATACCTAGATGTTGGCCCAACCTGGAAATCATGAAAAACAGTTTTTCCTAGAGGGGCTCTTCTGTGGAACAACCTATCTTCTAACCAACAGACTGCCTCAAACCATAGTTAATAGAGTGGAATGGTTAGGAAACCCGGCAAACTTCAAAAGGGCTAACAAAGGCGCTGCGATTTAGGTTGGAAGGGGTAAGACAAAAGATTGCGCACGATCATAGTTCATTAGCGTTCCCTGAACGACTGAACTCACACGTTTCTATTGGCTGATTGATTAACATGTTGGAATTTCTATTGTGTTTTGTGCACGGTAGTGGTTGAAAAAAGCTAACAAAGACATATAACAAAGAAGGTCCCTGAGTTTCCTAACCATTCCACTCTATTAACTATGCTCAAACCTAACAGTTTGTTAATAGCTTGTAATTTTATAGTATTATTTATCAATTCATTAACTATGACTATTTTAGGTTAGTTATAATAGTTATATAGTAGTAATTTTATGATTGTAATTTTAAATGATTTGATCACGGCTCTCTGGAAGAGCATCATTTACATTGTGATGATGGGACTCTGCGATGAAAGGGATACCTGAGTGAAAAAACACATTTGGGCTCAAAAGCATCTTTCAGATCATGTCTTTGTTCAGAAAATGTATTAATTTGATAAAACCTTTTTCAGCGTTGAGAAGATCAAAGATTGTAGTTCAAAACTCAGGCTCAAAACAAATTAACAACCAACTACCAAGTGCTATGCTGGTGTTATGCTAACAAAATAACAATGTAAAGTGTCACTGTGTGTGTTTATTGTATGGAACTTGTCAGCCTTAAACACAAGTCAGACTAACTTAAAGGTAGATTATGACAATATTGATAATGGCATTGCATTCAAAACTTAGGTATGTATTATTGGAGCTACATTGTATATACTTTGCGAGTTGATCCAGTGCACTCTGCATGGCTTCGTGCTACTGAAACAAAACACCTGAAAAGTTAAAACCTCCCTGTAAAAACCGATCATAACTAGCCCAACATAGCAGAGAATAGGCAATGACACAAGAAAGAGACACTTAGAGCAATTTTACTGCAGAAATAATTCTATTTCCATAATTGTGTGAAAGCATTGGCATGATCAAGCCCAGGATGTTTGTGATGAAACTTGGCATGCGCTGTTCACAACACATCAGTCTGTTTAAGTACATGAGATTAAAAATTATGTGGCTTGCTACACCCTGATCATCTGAGTAGTAAGAAAGAAATTCCATATAAATTATTAATTCCTTTTATTCAAAAAAGATTTATGGATCTGAAATGCCAAATTACAATCATTTGCTAGAAGATCTGTGGTTTACATTACATAATATTATTGCTTATAATAAAAAAATAACTGGGTCAAATTAAACAAGTTTCAATTACAATGCCGATATCAATATTGTCATAATCTACCTTTAGTCTTGTCTTTAAGGCTGACAAGTTTCATACAATAAACACACACAGCAACACTTTACATTGTAGCACAACACCAGTATAGCACAGTCTCGGTTGTTAATTTGTTGGGTTTCAAGCTACAATCCTTGATCAATTTTGTTCATCAACCCCAAAAACACTCGCCCCAGGCCCAAGTGACAGACCAGACTCGGATGAGAATGGTTCTGTGAAGAAAACCTTACCTTCTTTTGCACTTTAGCAAATGGGGTTCCTTGAAAATGTTGTTGGTTAATGGGTGAATAAAAACTCTGGAGTGATTTAAAGATAGGAAGTTGAAATATAGAAGCTCACTAACCAGTCACAATCAGTTCTCTAAACCTGGAGAAGGCTAGAATAATATTATTAGAGGGCACTAGAAAAACGAGGGCACTACAGAAAAAAAACAAGGGCACTCAAAAATAACAAGGGCAGAGCACCCATTTGTTTAGGCCTGCTCATTTTAACATGTGCATGTGCATTTGAATATGGAATTGCAAATAATGGTTGCTTTTTGTGGAAGGACTTAGGAGAAAAAACAACAAACTCAAGTCAGATTATGATGCCTAGTCTGGGAATCTAACCTGGGCCACAGATGCTTCCCTTCAGTTTATTTCTAATTACAGGTTTTGTGGTAACGAAATTAGACCAACAATATATTATAACTTGAAATCCCCTAAGAGAGTAGCCATCATTACAGAAATAACATAATTTAACCCTCATCTTCATCACTGTACCTTTGCCATTTCCAAAGATTATGTCATTAGCAACTTCTTTAAGTTCTTTTGCTAAAATAAATAAGTAAATAAAAATAAAATAAACAAACAATAAAGAGTCAAATAATATACGAAAAAGGAAAATTCTTATTGATTGCATTTATTGTTTTTACTTAATTAATTACTTTTCTGTTGAAGGTCTTTTGCATGGCATAATGCCAGAACAGTCTTTTTATATTTTGCTAAAAAATTGATTATCTGGGAAGATGTTACAAAATTACCTTGGCTTGATTCCACCACTTCAGTTTTAACAGAATCATGGCTCACACTTGTTTCTGTATTTGTAGCTTGTATATTTGACACAGCTTCCATCTCCATTGGCTCTTGCTTAACAACTTGTAAACTGTTGCCATTTGCTTCGACTGGGGGAGGTACTGGTGTAACAACTGGGCTGTTGGCAGCTTCATCTTTGTTTACGAGTAGAACATGTATTGGACCATTCTGGCTCTTCAGATGTATCTGGTATTTCTTTGGCATGCCTTGAAGCTATGAGAAGGAATTTTAGCAACGTGTTTACTGTGTGACTACTCTAACCGAGGCCAGTTAGACAATGAGAACCAATCACATTACAGAACAAAAAAAAAGCATTCTAACTTATGGTTATTTGAGCCAATCAGTGTCAAGTACAAGGCAATAGCATTTCAACTTGCTTGAACTTCGATCTGGTAAAAGTCTTTTGAATGAAGAAAATCCTGTGGATATGTTAGGATTTGTAAGTTGGAACCCTTGTTTTTCTTTTGCAATGTGATTTGTTCTAGTTGTCTCAGGAACTTAAGTTTGTTTTCTCATCTTCTTCTGATTAGCTTGTTGGACAATATAACAGTATTTAATCCCCAAGGGCACATTGCTGTGTTCCTATTGGTCTAAATTGTTTTATTTCACAGGTGTGGAACTATGAATGCTTTGAAGAAACTGTCAGTAATTAGTTTCTTACAGCTAGTGCAGTGACATGGTTCATACAAAATTCAAATATTTTTTTCAAGGACTTTTCAAGGACTTTTCAAGGACAATCCACACTTTTCAAGGACTTGTTTTCTACAAGTTCACACATTAATGACCTCGAAATTATATGCAATTTAGACCCAATGTAAGACCCTTTATCTGACTTGTTTGCACAATGAATCATTCAGAGCCGCTCTAAAGCTTTTTTGGAGGCAAAAATGTGGCTGTTTTCCTGTCTTCTCAAACATCCAAGGAGGTTTCAACAAAATTGAAGGAGTTTTGGTAAAAAACCAAGGGCTTTTCAAGGTTAAAACCTTAATCTGCCAAAATGCAAGTACTTTTCAAGGACCTGGAGTATTTCAAGGACTTTTCAAGGACCTGGCAGTATTTCAAGGACTTTTCAAGGACCTGGCAGTATTTCAAGGACTTTTTAAGGCCTGTACTAACCACGAGTGAGACTACTGTAACCGGGGCTACAAACAAAGATTAAATAAATTCTAATCAGCAAAAGATAAAAAAGTAAGTAATGCAAAAGTACATGTATATCACTGGGAATGTTATGAAGAGGCTATCAATAAACCTAACCTTTTTAGGCATGTTTGTTCAAAATTTTATAAGATTTAAGTTGGTGCCATGAGGGACATGGCAACAATTTTGCAGCAGTAATTTTTTTATTTCTCTTTGGATGAGTAAACGAGCATAGCCAGTTTCACAGGTAATGAGCATCCAGGCTATAAGGAAACACACTATGATTACTCAGTTATTGATGTTCTGATCGCTCATGTATCACAAAATTACGTCACATTTTAGGGAAGCTTCATTGAGAGTAAAACAACTTAGTTAACTGTGGAACTGATTAGAAGCACTCCATTGCATATACAGTACAGCCTGGATGTATGTTAACACATTTTGTGTGTAATGCGCACAGAATTCTGTGCGTGTACTACACTAAACTGAGTGTAATTACACACACTTTTGTGTACTACATGCACGGAACTACACACACCTCAGTGCCTCATTAACTCGTCGAATTCCAGAGAATAACTGCTGATAATAACAATAATAATAATAATTATAATATTGACAGGAAAGCTCCACTCACAATTTGTGATTTTCAGGGAGGATATGGAAAACAGGATATGGAAAACAGGAAAGATAAATGGTTGAAATAAAATAGAAATAGAACAAGGATTATTATGAAATTAAGTTATGTGCCAGTAAGATTAAAAAAATCGATGAATACGTAGCTCAACAATACCGGTTCGTGAATGAAAGTTTTTGACACTTAGCCGTATTAGCATTGGACTAAAGTGTAGAATCCTCAGCTAAAAACTTCGGCAAAGATTTACGACAATTCTTCCTACATGTTTTTCAAAAATAAGTTCGTAGCAAGGAACCGAAGCGCTAATATACATTGTAAATGCTAAGTCAGTGTTTTAGTCATATCATAAACACTAAATGCAGCTAGCCAAATTCATTTCACACTTTTCAGAATGTGTGCGGGCACGATATACTGCCATTAAAAAATGCTTTAACTTCTCCGACTCAGCTCGCTTAAATATACAGCAACGTTTTATTATTCGTCTCTGGTTCACACTTCAACAGCACCATTTCACACTTTTCAGACTGTGTGCGGGCACACCAAACATGTTTATTCCATTCTTTTCAATCCTCTTGCCTCCATTGAACTTGGCTGATTCAGAGTCGCTCCTCCTCAGTTTTTGCCGGCGACACTGTGAAATCACCTCATAAATACAATGGAACAACATTTCGAAAACCTTTTAGAAAATAACCGGATGCATGCTTCGATAAAAAAATTGCCAAACACGGCACGCTACAACTGTCATTAAAGAATTAACTTCTCGAATTCAGCTCGCTCAAATACACAGCAACCTTTTGGAGATTCTCTGTAGACATGTGCTTTCAGCCGTGAAGACTGATTGTCTGGTTTTTCACACAACAAGTAAGAGTGCCGCGAACTTTGTGGTGAGTGTGATTTTATTGCATCGTAGTTTAAATCACCACAAAGCTTCTCAACTTTGCTGGCAAATGATAACGTCTACTAAACAGAACATTCTGGAGTTCTTTTTATTTAATGTGGATCCATTTTCAATGGTAACGATAGAGGGCCAAATCTTGAATTCCATGACACAGAAGTGTAGTATTTTACGAGAACCGATTTAAATAATCAATGACTCCATGTTTGTTTTGCTTTGAGATCGCACCAAATATTCTCCACACAAAAAAAATTCTTTTAGAAATCGAGATGCTTACAGAATCAAACGCTTTTAAAGTTTTTACTTCATTTACGTATCGGAACAGTTTCCACCTGGTGCGAAAAATGGTTAGAGTCCATTCAGTTTTAATTTGTTGTCTGTTAATTAGCGTGAGATCACACAAACCACATCGAACTTTTGCAGTTTTGTGATGTTTAATAATTGTTCGAACGTAAGGGCAAGTCGTTCGAACATTTAGGACAAGTCGTTTGAACGTTTATTACGTGAATTGCAGAGTGAATGTGGAGCATACAATCAAAAGTTTCCTTCAGCATAATTTATTATGTTTTGGCGGAAACCTTTGGTAATTGAACTGCTCAAAGATCTAGAGATGACGCTGGAGTTGCAGGTTACAAACAATTTCATGCCGAATTGATTTTTGACAATAGCTGTATAACAAATGAAAACTACACGCATTTTGTGTGTAATACACTCAAATGCGTCACTGTAGTAAATTAATTTTGTACACGCGTGTAAATGTTAACATACATCCAGGCTGTACTGTATGTGCTTATCAGATCAGTTAATGAAAGAGTTTAGCACAAGCTAGCCCTTTCAGAAAAATGATTATATTTATTAATAATTTTATCACCTAAAAATATAAAAAAGGTGCACCTTATCTCCATAGTAGGCCATTCTAGCAGCTCAAACATCGACTGATCAACCAACTATGGTTGACTACGCTCAAGCACCATTTATCATGGTCGACTACAATCTATCACCATTGATTATGGTTGGTTATACTCAATCACAATTGATTAAGGTTGACTATGCTCAGTCAACATTGATCAAACAGGGCTTTCTCTCTTGCTTCTAAAAGTTACGTTGTTAAGTTTCAAGGAAGGTTTTGCATTGCATCATTCTCAAATTAAGTTCATGTTATGAATTGCATCATTCTCAAAAGTTCATGTTATGAATTTTGTTTTTCTCAAATGTTCATGTTATTATGAATTAGGTCTCAAATGTTTAAAAAATCATATGCATTTATCGTTCTCAAATGAGCCAACCAGCAAGGAAACAGTGTTTATGATGACTGCAGTTGATCATGGCCAACTTACCATACATGCCCGACTATATTCGATTGCTCACTCAACCAGGATTGATAGAGATGCTCAGCTGATTATTAGAATGGCCTACCCTCCCCAACACACATCCTAAGTCAACTTTTGAGGGTTAAAGTCACAAACTTCAAATACCAATAAATATTGTTTACCACTTCTGGGATTGGAACTTCAAGTTGAGTCCCTGATGGTGCCTGAATTGCAAGTAACGTGTCTCCCTTAAAGGACTTGCAAACATCATCATATGTCACAAATGCCAGTCTTTCATTTTCTGTATCTTCAGAGATATTTTTCAGACTCTGCTGTACCCATAACCTCTGTTCATCCAACTTTCTTTCCTCATCATCCAATATTTCAAGTTCCTTCTTTAGATCTACAAGCTTGTCTGAAATTTCTCTTGTATTACAGCCAGGTCCAGCACCCCTGTTGAAAAGAAATCACTCGGGATACCAACTGAAGATACATGTACATTATCTACAGTATTCTAAACTCATATTTATTATTCATTTCAGTCACAATCTTGAATCTGATTGGTTAAGAATTAAATGTACCTGCAAATTCATGACAGTGGGGTAGTAGGGACTTTAAGAAAGCAGGACAGTGACAATGGGACATGTGTTTCTCCTAAAATTTGGTGTATTCTATTTTGTTTATTCGCCTTTAATTACTTTTCACATCAAAATACTCCAGTATCCTATTCGAAAATTACCGCTGAATGCAATACCTTTTATTTTTCATAGAGAATGTGAACATCAAAAAGTAAAAGACTCCTTTTCATTGGGCGTGAAGGGAACTCTGAAGTTATCACATTTTTCGAAAATAGTCCAGTTTGAATTCGTATTCGAAAATTACCACTGAATGCAATGATTACAGACGCATGTACTCAGGCTTACCCTCATTCTGAAGTTAAACATTTGTAAATACCAGCGAGAAGGTGCAAAATGCAAAACTACAACAATATGCAGAGTTGTGAATAGCCCACCTTCTCGCTGGTATTTACAAATGTTTAACTTCAGAATGAGGGTAAGCCTGAGTACATGCGTCTGTAATCATTGCATTCAGTGGTAATTTTCGAATACGAATTCAAACTGGACTATTTTCGAAAAATGTGATAACTTCAGAGTTCCCTTCACACCCAATGAAAAGGAGTCTTTTACTTTTTGATGTTCACATTCTCTATGAAAAATAAAAGGTATGGTTTTCACATAAAACAACAAACAAACACATCAGAAAATCCTGGCTCAACTCCAGCAAAGGTTGAGGGTTTATATTTGGAAAACATTTCATTTCAAGGTGTGTGGTCATTTAGGAACTATACAATGTAACAAGTACCCTACTTTCAAAATTAAGACATTATATCAATATTGATACTCTATCTCAATTGTATTATTCTTTAATTTATCCCCATTTAATTTATGGCCTCATTATATGGGGCAATACCTACAATACTAACATTAAACCAATTACAATACTTCAAAAGAAAGCTATTCGCATCATCACTTTCTCTAAATTCGATGCTCATACTAATCTTTTCTTTCCTAAACCTAAATATTTTAAAGTTTACAGACCTAATAACATTTCAAACTGTCATTTTCATGTATCAGTTCTATAATGGTCAGTCCCCGGCGAAAATATGTTCATGATTTCATGAACCAGCATGAACTATTCATGAAAGTTCATGAACTAAAATTCATGAAATGTTCATTGAACTGTTCATGAATATTTCATGGTCACTGATAAATACCAAATATGTTCATGAACTTATGATGAATTGTTCATGAATGGAACAAAATACATTTTTCTTGAAAGGTTCACTGAATTATTTCAAGAACATTTCATGAACATTTCAATAACCTAAGATGGTTCAGGAGAGTTCATAATTAATTCATTAAATACAATCATGAATCTCTAATGAACTTTAATGAACTCATGAACTGTTATAATTTCACAAAATAATAAGTTGAAGAACCTTTCATGAACATTTTAAAACTGCTAGAAAGTTCATGAGAGTTCACAAGAAATTCATCAACTGCAACATTAATAACCTCTGATGAACTTTTACCAACCCTATATTATTCTTGTGACCACATTCAAACTGTAAGCAACATAGCAATAGCTTTTTTTCCATGGTCTATTAGCTCCCCGAGCGTAGTTAATAATAATGACACTAACAAATTTAAGACCGCTGGACGCCAACATTTTATTGAATCAGAAGAATGGTTTTATTTTTTTTATGTTGTTATCATTTTACTAAGTGTGTCTCCTTTTATCATAGCATTATTATTAACCTAGTCGTTATTATTGTAAATTGTTTTTTTTAATTTACACTGATGTGATATGGTTATACCGTTTTATCAGTTAATAAAGTAGAACCCTTCTGGCAGACAACATAATCAATGAAACAACAATGTATTGTCTTTTCCGGTTCAAATGAGTTCGTTCAGCCAAGTTCCCCTTGCACAATGAATTGCTAGGTTTCTCAGGGAATCCTTAAGGAACAGAGACTACTGCATGGAAAGGCTACATAATTATTTTATTTGAAGGCAGGATAAACATCACAATAAATACAATGAAATGAGAAATAAATAAGTTAAATTAAGATAGCAGTCGTGTGAGGAGGCTGAGGAGTGAGGGCTGAGACTAAAATAATATTAAGCATCACAGCATTCTCCTGGTTATTTTAGACTAAGAGTTGACTTACCAATTTGACTGGCTTGTTCAAAAAGGAAATTCCCATCGTTTATATAAGCAAAGTATTTCTGTCTGCCCCTTTGAAAATGTGTATTTCTGCTAAGAAATTTGAACAGAAGAACGTAGGACCTTCGATCTCAGACACTTACTTTTATGAGTTAAGACTGGAACCAAGTTGACCATATTTGGTTGGCAGAGTTGCCAGGCCTCCAGGGGCGGTTATTCTTTGAAGGGATGTGTGTTGCTCGGTTGGACTTCAAGTTTTACAAGCTCAATGAAAGGTTAATTCAAAGAGTATTTCAAGCACAATATTCTTTAGATGAAATGATAATAATAACTGCTGCAACTGAGAGGCATCACTAGTTCTGGATGGCACGATTTAATGGGGAAATATGTACAGTAGCCGAGTAGGTAAGCTTAAAATGTCTTACTTTTATACTACCACCTGGAAATACGATATATGTGCTTTCAGTTTCACTTTCAGTTTCACGCAACAGTCACTACCTAAAATCACTATTATAGCTTAGAGTTTTCTAGTAATTCAGTTCGTTTTAATAGATTATTGCTCACATAGAATATACTTCAAATAACAATGTCAATGTGGTAAAATCCTTCCCGAACATGTCATCAAAAATGGCCGTTATTTTATCTGACGTTATTTTATCTGGGGGCCCCGTATTCGTTCAGCAAAATTTGCATTAATCTTTGGTAAAATTGTTCTTACCACGAAAATATTTCAGTTATGACTTTTGTAGATCTTACAGTTTGGAATAAAGTTTATATTTCGTATACGTGAATCGTAGTTCTAAACCCTGCAGCGTAAAATTTTTAAACCAAGAGATTACTGCTTGACGGCCTACGGGATTCACAGAGCAACAAATCCTACTAAATTGTCAATTATAAAAGCAATTCTAATCATAATTCCAGATTTGTTGGTTATATCGTTGCAGGTCTTGGAGTTGCAGATCCATTTAAGCTTGCCAAGACTTGAAATAAACAGGGGCAAGTCAAATGCATCAGTACACGATGTAGTGACTGAAAAACGGAATCGTTTGTATTTAGAACTAGAAATTATGCTATAGATAATAAACTAAAAGCTGGACTAGCATGAAACAAGCATTAACTCTTTATTAATGTTGTTTTTATGTTAATTTATTTATAATTACTTTATTTATCATGGTCAAATCTGCTGTCTGATGTGTTCATGTCCAATTCATGAACTATTCATGAATCTACCAAATCTAATACATTTTATGAATTACTGCTTGTAAATGTTCATGCCTGATTCATGAACTGTTCACGAATCTAAAACAAATCTATTTGAACAGTGACTGTAAATGTTCATGCCTTATTCATGAACTGTTCATGAATCTACACAAATGTATTTGAACCGTGCCTGTAAATGTTCATGTCTGATTCATGAACTGTTTATGAACCATCGTCATGAAATGTTCATGTACTTTTAGGTCATGAGATGTTCATGAAAATCATCTTTCATGAATGTGGCCATTTAATGTTCATTCCCATTCATGAACAGTTCATGAATATTTCATGAATGTTCATGGACATAAATTCATGAACCATTCATGAATTGTTCATCAAAGTTTCGCCAGGGCTGCTTCCCCAAGTATTTAATTATTTGTTTACTTTCACTAGTGACATACACTCTTATAATACAAGATTAGCCTCAAAAGCTTCCTACTATCTTCCACAGATTCGCACAAACTTCGGTAAATTTAATATAAGATACTTCGGTCCAAAAATTTGGAATACTATAAATGATTCACTTAAATTCATGACGAGATCCAGCTTCAAACTTAGGTATAAATATCTTCTTATAAAATGTTACGAAACTATCTGAAATTGTCTGTACAATGTTAGTCTACGGTGTATCACATGACATGTTGTATTGTGCTTGTATTCATGTCTCGCTTGTTTGTTTTTGAGTTCCTTTTATTTTACACATCATATTTAAATTTTATTACGATAATTGCAGCCTCGACTACCTGACACTTCTTTTCTTTTAATATAAACATGTAATTTGTCATCTGTCTTGATTAGCCTAGTGGTTATTACAGATGACATAAGTACTTCCTTTTGCACACTTTACAATTTCTTTTTTCTCTTTAAATGTTTCCATCTTAACTAGTACTTGAATAAAAGTTGTTGTTGTTGTTGTTGCGAGTAAAGCCTTCTTCACAAAGAGAAAAGAAGGCATCTTACAATATTTTCATGACTTGTACCAGCTCTAATGGGTCATTATCTATTTTGGTTTTGTTCGGATTATCTGCTCATATTTCACCCCATATTTCTGATCAGCTCCCCATATTTTTGCAGGTATTGTTGAAGTCCTTGTGCTGTCTTTGATAATAATTTAATAACTAAATTGTCTGCATAGATTAGACAACTCATTTGAGTGTTTTCTAATTCAACATACCGTAAAGACCCATGCATAAGCCACACCTTTTCACCCAAAATTTTGGTTCAAAATCGGGGATGCGGCTTATCTATGGCCAAGGAGACTCAACATTAACACATATTTGCATATCATGAACCTGTATGAAGCTTTATTATGTGATAGTGCATATATTACAATCGGGTTCAAATCCCATCCAATCATGTAATATAGCAATTTAAGCAATTCTAAACAGAACTTTATTACAAGAAGGTGCATTTCTGCAATGAATGAAGCAAACTATCTCCATAAACTATCTTGCATAGATTGGAATCAGATATACGAAATTAGCGACCCTAGTCAACAATATGCAACTTTCATAAGAATTCATCAGAAACTTTATGATAAATATTTCCCATTACAGTTAAAATAAATCCTAAAACCAGGAAAAATGCATGGATCACTCTGACAAGGAATCCTAAAATCAGTCAAATGGAAAAATAAATTATTTCGGTTAAAGACTAAATATCCCACACCTAGTAATATTCTTTTAAAAATGGAAAATTTACCGTAATAAACTTAACCACTTAATACAGTCCATAAAACACAACTATTATAAAAATTTACTTAAAATCTAGTGGCAATATGAGAGCTACATGGAATATAGTAAATCAAATATTGAAAAGGAAAAGGAAATCAAACACAGTTTTGTTTATAGATTATAATGGTACGAAGTTTAATAACAAATCTGACATTGCAAACATATTTAATACCTATTTTACTAATGTTGGGCTATCCTTATCCAAAAACTCCCTGCAAGCTCCAAACATTTTAAATACTGGATGAAAGAATCTTTTCAGTGGAAACTGGTATTAAACTATATTTCACCATTTAAAGTACTTGATTGTCTATATGAATTAGATTCCTTAAAATCTACAGGAAGTGATAACATACCAATTAAATATATAATAATAATAATAATAATAATAATAATGGTCTTTAATTCATTGATAAAATACATATCATACGTTACAATGTAATTTAATAAAATACGGAATACTAATTACAATCTAAATACAAATACAATTGTGTATACACATTAAATACTGTTAATGATACTGATAATAATAATGTTGTAATCATATGTTAAATTAAGTTACTAATATAAAAAGGCAAGTAAAAATCTAAAAAGCAAATAAAAATCTAGAATACAATTCCTAACATTTGATCTATTTATTAATGTATACAACTATGCTAGCCTGCGAAAGCAACCGCCTGTTGCACGCCCACCCAACGGGCCCACCCAAACAAGGGAAGTCCGCTGGGTGAACACACAAGAAGCGGCCACCCCCGCAGGCTATAACTATGCACGCGAGGTTAAAATAGGTGACAATAAAAGGATTAGACAGCCAAGTTGTACTTAAAAATGAGACGATTAATGAAGCAGTTCTTAAAACGTGAGGTATTAACTTTAGGGAGTAGACTATGCTTCTTTCTAAGATTATATTGGGTAACTTTAGCTTTCGGAAGGAGATCATTCATGGGGTGTAGCTCGAGTTTTCTAACTTTGTTGAATATCTGCTTATCCTGTCTCTCTAACAGACTATGTACCTTAATATGCTCAGATATATATTTACATTTGAAACAACGATCTAAAAAACACTGAATAGTAGTAAGTTCTGCATCAGATGCAGCATAAACTGAAAGGCCAATGTAATGTTAGGTAGAACGATACTGTAAAATAGGTGATCTACTTCTGTCTGGCTATATCCTTCTTTTCTCAGAGATCTAAGTACAAATAGGCATTTATTAGCCTTGTTTAGCTTACTTCTTACGTGAGAGGAGAATCTACAGTTCGATTGAAAAGTCACTCCTAAAACAGTGAGCTCCGTGCATTGGGGTATGTTTCTGATAATTGTATAGGGCTCTAAGTTATTTTTCTTTCGGAATACAAGTTCCTTACACTTAGTCGGATTACAAGACATAGAATTTAGATCAGACCAATCAAAAAATTGTTGAACTGTTTCTGCCGAGATGTCTGCACAATCTTTATTAATGGAGATCAATATCGTCGAATCATCCGCATACTTGACCAAAGAGCAGCCATTATTGTCATTACGGAGATCCAAGTCGTTTTAGAAAATGTTAAACAAGTATGGGCCACTCACACTTCCCTGTGTAGTCCCTCTATTGACACACAGTCTGCTGAAACTATTTTTAGACCTCTTTGTTTTATTATGAATACATCTCTTGATTGTGGTATATTCCCCGCCTAGTTATGAAAA
Source organism: Actinernus sp. WN-2022 (assembly GCA_030867875.1). Classification (NCBI taxonomy): domain Eukaryota; kingdom Metazoa; phylum Cnidaria; class Anthozoa; order Actiniaria; family Actinernidae; genus Actinernus; species Actinernus sp. WN-2022. Next base: position 96,092,235 of record JAOWCC010000019.1, read on the forward strand.
TTGCTAAAGTTATCCCTATGTTTAAGGCTGGTGATCATTCAAATGTGACAAATTATCGACCAATTTCACTGTTACCAACTTTTGCAAAGATATTTGAGAAGATAATCTGTGAAAAACTAACCCAGTATCTAGAAGATAACAATTTACTTTATCAGTATCAGTTTGGTTTTCGTAAACAAGTAGCCATTATAGACTTTGTCAAGAAAATAAGAGATGCAATAGACAATGGTAAATTATCAATCGGCATTTTCTTAGATTTATCGAAAGCATTCGACACAGTGAATCATAAAATACTTTTGGAAAAACTAACCTATTATGGTATTATAGATAAATAATTATCCTGGTTCAAAAGTTACTTAACCAACCGACAACAATTCGTCTCCATTGATGATGCAAATTCTGAATATTCTGATATACTATGTGGTGTTCTACATGGGTCCATTTTAGGTCCTCTTCTGTTTCTTATTTTTATAAATGATGCAACAGTATTTAATAGACTAGCTCACCTTGTATTATATGCAGATGATATGAATATTTCGTATTCTCACGAAAACCTTAAAACAGTAATTTCAATAATTAATTCAGAACTTAAAGAATAATTATTATAAAACAAACTTAAAGCCCCTTTACATTTTGCAAAAACGTGCCGTTCGAGTAATAACATTCTCAAAATACCAAGATCATAGTCGACCGTTATTAGTCTTAACCTTCTTAACGTTTATGAAATTACCAAACTGCAGCTAGGTGAACTTGTTTATAAACATTCTAATAATCTTTTGCCAACCAGTTTTGACATCCCATTGACTAGTATACCTAAAGTCCACATTCATAACACTCGGTCTAGAACAAATATGAATTTGTTTCTACCAAGACAAAATACTAATTATGGAAAATTCTCAATAAAATTTGGTGCAGTACAAATTTGGAATAAAATACCCTTAACTATAAAACAATCGACTTCTCTTAGTTTATTTAGAAAATTTTACAAAAAAACACCTTCTAGATTCTTCTTTCGAAATCTAATTTAACATACTTAACTTAGTCGCTGACTTACACCATTGTATTTATTTTGTAGATCACTTGTATACATGTATTTAGCTTCAGTATTTAATTGATTCATCTCCACCTACATGGGACTATTTAGTGTAATTAATTATTCTAGGTGTATGAGCACGCTTTGCAACCCTCCTGGTTTTAAGCTCATGCTCCTTTCCATTCTTCTTTTCTTCCCTTCTTATTATCTTGCATTCTATAATTTTATGAGATGGATAAATAAACGAATCTTGGATCATTGAAAAAATCACGCAATTTTAAAGAATTAAAGCAAAAACTCTTCTAAGACCTACATAAGACCTAATATATAATAATTTCGTGAATATTGAAACGTGATTAAGCTTATTTACCTTCCAAAACACGCTAGATGCATGCTGTGACGAGTGCTGCAAATCAAACAATCAGGCATTTCTTCGCAATTTTACATGTAAGAGATTGGCACTAGTTAATGAAAATACGAGATGGCGGACCTCAGACCTACTCGTGCAAGTATAGTTTCGCCAGAAAACCTTCCTTGCTCTAGCAATTAAAGGAAAGAGGTTCCTTGGAAATGTTGTTAGTTAATGGTGGAATAAAAGCGGAAGAATTCTGGAGTGATTTAAAGACTGCAGGTTAAAACATACACAAGAAATGACAAGGCAAGTTGCAACCATATTCGATTGAATTAAAGTTGTGATTATGTATTTATGACAATCTGAATATTTTTTTGCTTCAAGTACAAGCGTTTATGAACTCGAACAAAATATTATTCATTTTTTAAGAAGTTTGGCATCAAGTACAAGCGTTTATGAACTCGGACAAAAGATTTTCTAATTATTTGTAGCCTGTGTACAGCCGTCAGTCTCCCCTCAAAACTCGGGAAGGGACGTCTGTGCTACAGTCGTTAACCGTGTTCCGTCATAATTTTGCATAAACTACATCTCGATTGCCATTGGCCGAGAAACACTAGATGGTACACATTGTAGATTTCAGATTGTTCATTTCCTACATTGTATTGTTAACGGCAATGGAAGAGACAAAGAGGGAGGATGCTGGGAAGCGAAAACATTGTTTTCCCTTCTTCGATAGCCTATACACAGACCTCCGTAATCCCTTCAAAGGAAGGGATTTGGAGATCTTTCTTTCCTCAAGAAAGTGGAAGAATTTGTGAGTTTGAGAACCAAGTGAACTTGAGGTTTGAGAAATCGCGCTCATAGCAACTCGCCTGACCGCCGAGGCTATTGATATTGCTTCTGGTTGATCATCTCCCACAGCCATTCGCTTTGCAAAAAGAGCTCTTGAACATGGACTTTCTTTTCGTTTTGAAGAACTAGACGATATCTGAAGTAGAATTTTGTTTGTTCCCTGCAAATTCTTTCAAACTTCCTAGGCACTTTCTGCATAAATGTTGAGGCCGACTATTCACTTGAAATTCGAGAGAATTAATTTCTTTCCAGACTTGAAATGCACCACTAAGCTAATCAGCACCCGCTATGAGGCACCAGCCAATCAGCGACTGGTGACAACATTCCTGTAACTATCCATGTGACCTAGAACACGATTAACTCATCCGTAGTACAGACCTCCTTTTCCTTCCTTTTTTCTTAAATTCGAGCATCAAAACTTGGGGTGCGGCTTATCTATGGGTGCAGCTTATACACAGGTCTTTACGGTAGTTTTTTTGTTTGTTTGTTCCAGTGTTGATGGTAAATCGTTAATAAAAATATTGAGAAAGGTGGGGCTCAGCATACATCCTTATTTTACTCCACTATAGCAGATGAATTCTTGTTGCTGTTTCCCCAATTTTTACTGCTGAGATGTTGTTGGTATACAGCATTAGGATACAGTAGAACTTACCTCCGAAGCCAGCTTTCTTTGTCTTTTGAAATAGTTTCTCTCATTGGTATTTTGTCAAATGCCTTTTCGAAGTCTACAAATCTGCTGAATAGTAGATTTTGTTTAATTTTTCTTTGATTTAGCTTTAAAGTATTTGTCAATAAAGTGAATTTAAATGCTCCTTGTTCGCATCTCAAGACTCCATTTCGGTTGTTTTATCATTCATTAAGAATAGTAAATAGTTAAGTAAATAGTTTCCCAAGACATGACGGCAGTGTTAATATTGCCCCAATAATTATTGGTGTTTGTCCGTTCACCTTAAGTTTCTTATAAATTGGGATAATAAATCCATTGTTCCATTCTTGTGGATACTCTCCAGAGGCCAAAATATTATTAGAGTACTAGGCAAAGCAGCTGTATCAGTAAGTCTTTTCCACTCTTTAGTAATTTGTTTAAAATTTTAGCTTTCCCAGGTGATTAGTTATTTTTCAGTTTCTCAATTGCACTCTCTATTTCAAAATCTAGTTTTCCAGGCTTGTCGTCTTTTCTTAAATAAGGTTCTCCTATTTCTGTGTATTCCTCAGTTTTGTTGTTTACATGTAGCTTCTTAAGGTTACCGGATACCTTCGCGGGTCTCCCTCATTAATAATTTTGTACGTGCATTGTTTTAAAGAAAACTATAGAAACCTATATACCTCTGTAAAGCTTATGAAGTGCAGAATACGCTGAATTGATTTGTTTAAAAAAATATTTAATTGTAAAGCAATGCTAAGCCAACAAACGCAAAACTGACAAGGTTTATAAAAGTGAATTAGCAGCCTTCGGGTTAACGCATAAGAACAATTCAACTGCACAATGTCAATCAGCATATGACAGCCTAAAAAAGGGTGTGAGCATTTGTTAATATTTTATTTCATTCGAATGCAATTCGTTCCTAAAGTTTGTCTTCAATGATGTACGAGTCACATTACGCGGGATACTCTACGAGGAAAAATACTTTGAATATTGCTAAACGCTCACACCTTTTCTTTATCATTAACTTATCTGTCTTTTGGCCGAGTTTTATCAAAATCTGGCAAGTCTGCATACCCTATTAATTCTTCCAAAGAGAGGGGATATGAAGAAAAACCTAGTCAGAGATTTGGCGTGTAAAGTTTTGTGAACATTTCACACCTCATCAAAGCAAATGTCAACACTTCGAACCAACTAGCCAATATACACTAGAGAAATATACGCTATTTAAGAAACATGTGGTAGTAAAAATTACTTGGGACAGTAAGTATTACTCATCTGGGTAAATGTTACTCTGTACGGGACGGCTTTAGAAATGCTACATGCTGATTGGTTAAGACTCTGTAATCTTTACCCTTAGGAGTAACAGTTTAGTGCATATTGAGATTGGCAAGTATACAATGTTCTCGCCATGTGTTATATGTGGCTAGAGTTTTCCAGACGAAATCATCATAGTAACATGTTGCTTGGTGTAATGTATCGGTCTGAACGCATCCAGGATTTCCAAACTTGGATGGACAAATCTGAGAATCTATTTAGTCAGCTAAATACTCTCTGGGACGGTCTCCTTGTTATTATGGGTGATTTTAATATCGACCATGTGAGACCGGAAACGGCTCAAGTCAAGCAGTATGCAGATATGCTGGAGTCCCTCAATCTACACCAACATGTGCAATGCCCAACAAGAGTTATGCCCACTTCAAAGACGCTGATTGACCACATTATTAGCAACACGCCTAATCGTATTACCTATAGTAACGTCTTACCGTGCCCTACCATCAGCGACCATGATGCCCTGCATGCCTGCATCAACATCAGGGTCAGCCGATTTCAACCGCGATTCAAGCTCGTTCGTAACGAGAAGCAGTTTGATGAAAAGGGTTTTATAGAAGACTTCTCCACACTCCCACTTAGCCTTGTGTATAGCACCGATGACTTGGACGACAAACTAGACATCTTTATTTCAATGTTTAAATCATGCCTAGACAAACATGCTCTGCATCGTAGGATGAAAAGTACCAGACCCCCTGCACCGTGGCTCAACACTGAAGATATCCGTCAACTTCAAAGGGAACGAAACGAGCTCAGACATCTTGCCCATAAAACAAAGTTGGACTGTGTATGGAATAAGTTCTGCAATGTGCAAAACAAAATAAAAACCAAGATCAATAAAGTAAAGTGGTCTTTCTATCAAAAAGCCTTGTCTTCAAGTAAGCCTAAAGAACTCTGGCAAACAATACATTGAATATTCCACCCTAGTTCCCAGCTGATAAAAGCGGATGCAGATTTATTGAAGCACTTCTGCTCCACCTCGCAACATCTGCTTGGGCTTATATCGCAAGAAGACCTGTAGAACCTCATTAACTCGCTACATGTACCTGATTGTGTTTCAAACACATTCAATTTACGTCCCATCACCTACAGTGAGGTACTGAAGCAGCTAACAACAACGAGAGCTGACTGCTCGACCGGAGCCCACCAAATACCTGTAAAATACCTGAAGCTAGTTGCTGACCAGATCGCCTCACTGCTCACCCACATCATCAATGGTTTCATCTTAAGCAGTTCTTTTCCTGCAGCCTGGAAGCTTGCACGTGTTTCCCCAATACCTAAAGTCGATTCTCCAACTGAAGCCGACCATTATAGACCTATTGCCATCCTCCCTGCATTATCTAAAGTGTACGAACGGCTCGCTCTGCATCAGATGTTAGAGTATATAGATCGACATGATGTTTTCTACAAGAACATTAGGGGATACTGTAACGGACATTCAACTACAACAGTCCTCCTGCAGATAAGAGATGACATCATATGAGTGATGAAGAAAGGAGGTCACTCTTATTGCATTCACCGACTTTTCTAAAGCATTCGACACCATTGACTACTCAATGGTGTCGAGGAAGCTGCATGCCATTGGTTTTTCAAGTACGTCCTTAAACTGGGTTCTTAGTTACTGTATCTAACTTCTCGGAAGCAGTTTGTCCAAGTTAACGATAAACAGTCTGATTTAGTAGATGTGCTATTTGGCATGCCCCAAAGGTCAATTTTAGGTCCCGTCCTCTTTAACCTATATGTTAATGACCTACAGAAAGATTACAATTGCTCATGCTTCCAGTATGCTAATGACACAACGTTATATGATCACAGTTCTCCTAAGGACCTTAGTGCCTGTGCACACAAGACGAGCAGTACTACGTTTGCCCTCGAAGAGTGGACAACAGAATCTAACCTACTATTAAATGGAAAGAAGACTAAGCAGATGCTAGTAATGACACAACAGATGTCGAGGATACATGGTCTCAGCGAGCTCATACCATCTCTTACAGTAACTGTATAAGGTCAGACTCTGGAAAGAGTCAAGAAATTCAAGCTCTGGGGCACTTGGCTCAATGAAAACCTTAAATGGTCAGACCAGGTAAAGCACTTAATCTCGTCGTGTTACGGAGTCCTGTCAATTCTGCGTAAAATACGGAACATGACCCAACAGCACACAAAGAAGCAACTAGCGGAAAGCCTTGTCCTTTCCAAATAAAATTTTAATGACACTGTATGCTACCCTCTGCCTGCATATCTACAGAAGAAAATCCAGCACGTGCAAAATGCTACCACGAGCTTTGTGGCCAACCGCTATTCTACTGAGAAAGACGTCCTGAAGTTGGGTTGGCTCCCCACTATAGAAGGGACCCAATTTCACCTACTCAGAAGTGCCCATCAAGCAATCCACAATCTATTGCTGAACCAGAAGCTGACATTAAGTGAAGTAAACTGACGAAGGTACGTATCCAAACTGAATCAATATGGGAAATATTCTTATGCACTATCAGGGCTTTCAATAACTTTTTAGGTAACTGGCGGTCCTGACGTTAGAGGCGGTGGTTTACCTACAGTTGTAGTAAACTTTACTCAACACTTAACAAAAAATGCAACGATCGTGTGAAGTAGCCGGCAGTAAGAAGCAAAGTAACCGGCGGTTTATCGCCTGTAGCTGCCTTCTATTGAAACCCCTGCACTATAGGGCTGTTATTGGAATGCATTTGATGTATTTAAGACCTAGAGAGTATTGTGAATGTTTTAAGGGCAAGTTTTGGAGTAATATGTTCAGGGCTAAAAATAACGGCCGGTCATCGGACAATGTCCGGCAAGATTTGGAACTTGTCTGGTCAAATCTTTGCCTTGCCGGTCATTTTGTTACTACATTTTCAACCAAATACAGATCTTGACCGGTGACTGACCGGCCATTATTTTTAGCCCTGATGTTGTTTTTGTTTTACATATGAGTGAAGCTGAATAATGCAGACATTCAATTAACTATTCTCAAAGTGTAACTCAAAACTAAGATTTTTCACTGTGAAACAGTCACATGTGAAATCTCTCAACCTCATATAAACTGACAAAACTTTGCCACTAAGTCAATGCAAGAGCCGCTTAATCAGAGTATTTGTAGTTTATTTCTAGTAAATAAGTAGTTGATCATTAAACAGACAAACAGGCCTGTTGAATAAAACAGGCAACACATCGAAGTGTGAATAAAGTTTGAAGTAAACATGCCAGTGAGCCTTTGAGAACCAGTTTAGTTTAGTAGCTGATTGTTAACAGAGACACGGCACTGTTGCTGTGAAGGCAAACATGCAATCGAGGGAAAGGGAAACACATCGCAGACAAGGAGTACTCTGTAGTAATTAATTAATAGAATTTAAAGGGTAGGCTAGTGAATAAAAAATAGAACTGAAGGGGTGGGCTGTGTTGAATCAAAAATAAAAGGGAGGAGGAAGACTATAGTAATTCAAAAATCAATGGGTAGGGGTTGCCTATAGAACAGCAGGGGTACCCTATAATAATAAAATTAAAGAAGGGGAGGTTTACTAAAATTCATATTCTCAAAAAATTATAATAATGGTCGCCAATGTTCGCATTGCAGACCAATTTTTTGTCATGTAACAGTTCTCAACTGCTCTTCTTTTGGGTTGCGGCATATTTGTTTCTGATGCTGTTCGCTTGTTTTCTCTTGTCAGTATCGTTATGCCTTTTGTCTGTTTTTCAAATACAGCACAAAGCTTTTGGAGTCCTTTGTTTTTAAGCCAGTCACTTACAAAAGCAGAATTTTGTCCTTTGAAGTTGTCTAAAGTGACCTCCCCACTCCATGATTTTGATTGAGGAAACCATGCAGCACATAAAATGAAATCAACTGAAGACAACTTGTTCAAATTCCCCCCACCCCTCCCATACAGTGTCAAATTCCGGGGGGGGGGGGGGGGGGTGTTGATGTTCCAATTTCATTGGTACATTATGCACCAGTCATACATGTATGCACCCCCAACTTCCCTAGAAACATACTGGTTAATTTAGCCTCCAGGCTCAAACGTCCAACTCCTAAGTAATTTATATTATTGTATTTGCCTGTTTTTGTGTGTGTATTATTATTGTAAAACAAAAAATCAAAGAGCAAAATAAAAATTGAATTGAATCAGGCATGACCGGGACATTCACTTTTTATGTAAGTGAAAGACAGTTGAGTCCTCTGTCCTTGGTGGCAAAAATGCATGGTGAACTCCCCCGCCCCTGGATATTCAACCCAAGCGCTCACTTATTCTTTAGAGTATCAAAGCGCTTTATTTAAAAAAAAAAAACTTCTTAAAACACTTTGTAAAGATCCATTTTACTTCAAAATAGTGCTCAGTGGACAAAAGAATACCTTGTACTGTACGTCATAAAAGAAACAATGCTCACATCACTGAGTCATTGAACTGTATAAATGACACATTATTTTTAGAAAAAAGGTCATTTTGGGGTCAATGATATTAACTAAGACTGATGTACACAATTCGGCACCAGTCATACATAAAACTTACATAATTTCTTTAAAATGTTTTCAAATCATAACTGAAAACATGCCTCTACCTTTATCCACAAGACTCTCCATGTCTTCGGCTACAACAACCTTTCTTGCTCCCCAGTACACCACTTTACAAAGCATTTATTTTTTGTAAATCCAGCAAACCCAGTCGCCCAAGGAAAGAAAGTAATTTATGCAAAATTACAAGACAGTGCGAAAATGCAACCGCTGACTATGGAAGAGTGAATCCCTGCTCATCCCCTGGCGGTGATGGCGAAGACGTGACAGCAAGTTTATTTCTCGCCTACTGGGGAGCCAACAGGGAGTGACTATGAAGTGAAAGTACCTGTTTTGCCCTGATCATGCCCGAGGGGGGGGGGGGGGGGGGGGGGGGGGGGGGGGGGGGGAGTCAGGGGTTTCAAATGACTGGTGCATTAGGCTCAGAAAACTATTCTTGGGTTGCAACCAATTCCTGGAGATTCAAAAGACAAAGTCGCGACAGCCATGTTGGAGGACAGAATAAAAGACACTAATTAGGAATCTTTCGTTAATGTTCCTCCAACATGGCTGCCGTGATGCATATGTCATGTGCAACCCAAGATTATGTATAAAAGTTTGTTTAAACATATTAAATAACCCCTTGAAGGAAACACCCTTGATAATTCCCAGGACAAAAGGAAAAGGGGAACGATTGCAGAATACCCCACCACTTGGTTAATTAATAATGCATTTTCTCAAATTCTCATACAAACCCTCTAAAAACCTAACCCTGAAATTCAAATATATCTTACCTATTTTCAACTCCAAATCATTCATAGAACGAGTCTAAATACACCTGAGCTAAATGGATAATTTTGAACAATTGTAAGGGTTTTTCAAGTGATCTTTCGAAGTGGTGGGGTATTCTGCAATCTAGCCGGAAAAGGAATTAAACGAGTTACAGCTCTACTTCTAGATTAAGTTTACATATAAATAAACCTAGGCCCTTAGCTTAGTAATCAGCTGAGTGCAATAACCACTAAACCGGTAGCGTACCACCAGATATCTTAGTTATAAAGCCAGTTTCCTCAATAAGTCCAGAACTCTCTCTAATTGGTTTAAAACACACCTAAATGTGACCAAGATGAAAATGTAATCTACGTGACGCTACACTAAATCAAAGACAAATATGACCGTGTCATGTGAAGCTCCGGCAATTTCTCCCTCGATTTTGACATTTATGTTGGTGTGTAGAGGCGTTTTTATTCACGGCTTTATCACACTGATATCAACCCCAAATGTGAAATAAATATAGGCGGTCTATGAAGTACGGTAAAAAGTTGTGATGTTTGCAATATTATCCTGAAAGCAGATCATTTACGTTTCGTACCTTTCTTCAGTTTACCAGCACCCCATGGCCATGGCTAAATTATGGCTGTATAAAAATATACGCTATGGTTTTCAAAATATCAGACTTTTTGCTGCCGGGAAGGAAAACTTTAAATCAAGTAACTTGTTTGAGTAGAAATAAGTTATTCGTGGCCGAGATAACAAAATTATTTAGTCTTTACTCGCCTTGCGCGTTGGAATTCCACGTCGACGCTCAAAGGCTTTCATAATTTTCAGCCTCAGAACTTCTAAGCAGTGTCTAAAGTCTTTCTTGGTTACTTACTTCCATTGAATGCTGTTCTTAGATTTCTTCTCTATCAACCCGATTCCTTCCAAGACATTCGTAATATCGTAGATTCGTCGCTTTTGTCGAACTGCAAGAGTATCTGCAGCCTAAAACACAAAACGTATAAATGACTATAAACACTTCAGCTAAACGAACGAATCGAACCGTCGCTGAAAGAGGGAAAACGAGACAGCCGATTTAGCCCCAAAACGAACGATTTTCTTCTGAATTTCTGCCCTACTTACAACTTTAAGGTCTAATACGCCATCTTTCGCCTCTTGGAGCAAATTAACGAATTTCGTAGTTAGTAAACCGAGTGATTTTTCATGTCGACTTGGAGTTCCCGGAGAACCGAAATCCGCCATGTTCCCGAGCTGCATGCTGCAGGGAATTCATGCATTCGTCTGATTGGTTGAGCTCTAGGTTTAAATAGGGCGCCCGTTAGATGCCTTTGTGTCGATAAAATTTTACTAGGGAGGACTAAAGCCAAAATTATTCTTTCGTATGTCACAAAATTAATTACAACATAAAGAAAATCATTATACGGAATAAAGATAAGACACCTATTAAATACTACTTGTTTTTCGTTTAAAGCTTTTATTGGGTTAGGTTAAGTCTAAAATAACGTATAAAATATTATTACTAAACCCCTCCCTGGATGAAAGAAAAATGATCGCATACGGTTTTCGTTCCCAGGTTCTTCATCCGAAGTGGCATTTTCCCGCGCGCGGGCTTTTGTGGCAGACGTTTCTCTGTCACTGGGCAGTACAGAAATCAAAGGTAAATATGTTTTTATCAAAAAACTATTTATTATCTGTTGGTAAATTGTCTCCAAGCTATCTTGCCATTTTATATGCAATTTAAAAACTATCTTGTCTCCAAGCTATCTTGCCATTTTATATGCAATTAAAAACATTTTTGCCATGTTTTCTCTGAGACAGAGATTGATTAGGATCGGAAACTCTGTTCTCGGCCGGACGTCGGAAACCTGAACCTGTTTCAAACTCGGAAAAATTGGTGATTTTATATAGAGGTATTGACTAATGAACTTTTCTTATCAAATAATGATTAGCAGAGTTGCTGCCCTGGCCCTGGCCTCGATCCTCAGGCTCAGGCTCTCGTTTCGTAATTTCTCCTAGCTTAGTAATAGTAGTTAGTAGTTCTCCTAGCAAGGGCCTCTGGAATTAGGGTAATCGCATTTCGCCGGCCGTCTATCAAACAAGTACATGTACGCCTTTGAAAGCTTTGTATGAGAGCAGACTCGGCTAAAATACAATTTTCGAAACGCGACTTGAAACTTCCAGGGTCGCACTTCAATGAAAACGGTAATAATAAAAATACTGAATTCCTCAGATGGTACAGTTTTCAACTGATCCTTATGCTCGAGTCACTATAAACGCTGCAGGGCAGGATGTCGTACAAATCTGCAAATACCCCCACCCCATGGGGAGGGGCAATAACAATGAAAAATGAACTGAATGAGGTACGATATAGCTGTAGAAGCATTTATCTTTTATACACATAGCCTGTACTCTAAACTGTGAAAGGACTGGGGGTTAACCTGAAAAATGAAAATACTTCAATCGTGTACAGTATCTTTTATAGCCTGCGAATACAGCCGTCTCGCATCAGGAACCACAATCAAAATGTGGTCCCCTAGAGAGACGTCTGTGTCTTGAGATGGAAAATTCCATACTGATGACATTATGCAGCCAGGATCTGGTCGCGTTATTTGATTGGCATACTATCCAATCAAATAATGTGACCAGATCCTGATCCTGGACCATCAGTATGGAATTTTCCATCTCAAGACACAGACGTCTCTCTCGGGGGCCACAATTGGATTGTGGTTCCCAATGCGTGACAGCTGTATTTGCAGGCTAATAATATCTTTTATTGTGTCAAGAGCATATAAAAGTAATAAATTCCTGTATCTCTTTCAACTGTGAAATTAACAACATCTCTGTATGGAAATGACCCATGTAAAAATACCATGGTTCAACTAAAACCTGTTTTAATCAAATTAAAGGGGCTATATCATGGTACTGCGCATGTATCGAGTAATCGCTTGGTTGGTGGCTGTTAACTGCAGGATACAAACAGTTAAACTTTCCTCCCTCAATGCTTGATTGAAAGGATTTTCAATATTTTCCCGGGAGACTGTTTATATACACTGTTTGTTAGTCATTTTTGCATATTTGCTTTCATTTTAAGCATCCCACATGGGCGAGAGGTTTGTTAGTTCATATCAAAATCGGTGGAAATAGCTCTTTCCGGCCCGGAAAAACGAATGTAAAGTCTTACCGTGACACAGCCCCTTTATTTAATCCCATACAATTCCCCATTTTGTCTCCACCACATCCAGGGGTGGTGGTTTATAGTGACTCACGCATTAGGCTTGATACTCGCTTCCAATGCCAAAGCCAGGTTTGGCACATAAACTGAATGTTACTATATTAAGAAGGACGTTCACTTAAAAATATAGCATAACTGAAGCCACCATCTGATGCATGCTGTCTATAACATGCTGTCTATTGTTAATATTTACAAACATAGCAAAAAGACATCCATAACTACTTAACATCAAACACTTTTTGTGAAGAAAAATTTTCAAAGCACATGCCATACATAATGTCTTCTTTATTTTGCTTTACAGCTTGACACCATAAAAGGTACTGACTCAGGCTGCACAACTAACAGTATGTACAGGACCCCCAAAAAGGTACAGATGCAATAATGTTTAGTACCCATTGCAGCTCATGCATGCACCCATCAGTTCAAGTTATAATATAAAATAAGGGAGCATCCTAAGAATGTGTGCTTTCATTGGCTGTTCAGCATGCTTGATTTTCTTATAATGCACACAAGCATTTCTTTCTGTGTACTAGATCAAATTTTATACTATGAAACAAATAGAAGATGGTTCTCTAATATGTCGTGTTTCGAGGTCTTGAAAAGCTGCTAAATGCACTTGCACCTCAAGCGTGCATTACTTTGTCATAACCATCTTATTTGTTAATCAGGGATCACAAATTCAGAATTCACGAATCACGCTATAAATTTTGCTATTTTCACATATCACACACTTATTTTAGCCCCAATCACGTGTCACGCGTAACTCCAGTGTGCCACCCTTTTAAAAAGATACTTTCCAAACCAAACTTTTTTACTTTCCTGTGACATGAAAATTTTACTTTCCATTGGCGACAGGGTATAACTGTTAGTGTCGAGCCCTGAGCATTCCGGGGTGCATTTTTATTTGCCTTTAGTAATTATAATTAATGAAAATCCATTTATACTGAACCCATAACAATTTTTCTTAATACCATGAATTGGCACTTCATTCAATTCAAACTTTGCAACCTTAATATTATTGTAATGTTAATTTTAGTCCAAATACCAATTTTGAGGCTAAGATGTATATTAAAGATACATATAGTATCACTGACTGATATTTACTTGTTGATTTGTTTTATAAAAACTATATATATCACAGGAAAACAATTCAAAGAAAATAGTATTAATGAAATTTGCCAAAACCCATTTGGTAGTAATGGGATTAGAGATGGGTTTTGGCAAATTCCCAATAACTTTTGTTTGAAATATTTTCCTGTGTTTTTGTTTTGTTTTTGTTACATAATTTGAGCCTTCAGATAAGTTGTATACCAAAATAATATAAATTAAATATGCACTTTGCAGCTTACAGTGACATGCTGATATAAAACTTTATTAAAGTGCAAGTAAAGCCATAAAACAACATTAACTGTTTTTACCCCAAATTCTATTTCTGATATACTTCAGTTGTCTAACTTAGCTTTCTTTGAGAGGTAGGAACAGAAATTAAACTAGAATAAACGGTACCTGAATTGCGGGATTGATTCATCTTGTGATGTCACAAAGAAAACCTACAGGATTCTATTTTAGTAGTTTTCTCTAGGGAGGGAGTTGATTCATCTTATGACATCACAGGATCCATGAAAATTAACCAAAATTAGGTATTAAATGCCAGAAATGTTACAAAATTTGCAATATTAATACCTTTTTGTGAGAAACAAACACAATAGTACAATATATATTTTTATTTTTTTGACATGGTACTTGCACTTTAACGAATGAATTGAGCTTGTGATTCCCATGGGAAAGGCGTTGCCATGGATGTTGGAGAGCAAGCTATCTTTTAAAATGCTGTTTTAGGAAGATTGACAATCGATTGTAGGTGGAAAATAGCATTTATACACGTTTGCTACATAATAACAATACCCTCCAGTACAATGCTCTCCAGTACAACCACATGATTTGTTAGCTGCAAATAAGGGCCTATTGTGCTGGTAAAATCCATTAGAAACCAATATGAAATACCATTAACCATATTATCGAATAAATGAGAAATGGGTAAATCTATTGCAGAATCTATTGTCTTTTGCTGCACTCACTTATTACAACATTCACTACTTGAACATAAAAACAGTATTGACTGGCTGACATAATATTCAGGGCTCGAAATTAAACAAAAGTTCCGGTCACAAGTTATGAAAATTTGGTAGCAAGTTTGCAATTTTTAGGCACAAAATAATCCAGAACCTATGGCCAGCGGCACCTGCAATATATCTTTAAAAGAGACCGCTTTAAAATGGCATCTGAGTGAAGGTTTGTGTCATAATATTTTGGATAAAGGGAAATAAAAAGGGTAAAATGAACGTAAATGGTACATGATTTTGCTGAAAATTTGTGAAATCCCAATTAAGCAATATAACACACAGGACTTTTGGGCATTGCTTTCATTTATTCATTCATTTATTAGGTGAAAACTAGTTGCCAGATTTGCAACTGCAGGAATAGATTTAGTTGCAAGTGATAGTAATTTGGTCACAATTTTGATCCCTTTTTTATGACAATGACTAATAACATTTTATGAATGCGACTTTATTTCATTCTTATTTACTTCTAGAGATGAATAATATACAGCACTAGCATGACTGCAAGTAAGTACACCTTAATGATGCACTACATGTGATACTCTCTAAAATCAAAATAGTAGAACATCTTGATCATAAATTAAAAGACCAGGGAAATTTAGGTAAGACTTGTACATTAAAAGGGTTTGAAGCATTAATATATACAAAATATGGTGGCAGTTTGAAACTAGACTTAAACAAATGAAGGGGTCCGTGCAAGAACAACGTACATTGTAAGTGACTTTTGATCAAGTTCTAAATTCTCTCTTAGAAAACAAAGAATATCAAGAAGAATTTGGAATTTGATCAGAAGTCACTTACGTTGTTCTTGCACGGACCCCTTCAAATGATGTTTGTTCCTTCTATGAGTGACCAATAGTCAAATCCAGTCCCTTTCACTATGCTAATAATTGTTTCCAGTCTCTTAAATTTATTTGCGCATGCACACTGCTAACAAAATCGGACTTGGGAACATCTTTCGAAAATATAAAACATATTAAACCCAGACAAAACTGTACCACAGACTAAGTTTGTGTTGACTCAGCGACTGCATTCTTTTATGAAAACTGCAGCAATTCAAAGGAAATAAGGAAGCTAAATCCAGAAAAGTACAGTGTTTATAGATGATCATGTGTACTTTACAGCTTCACTCGTACTTCGAAACCAACTGTGTCAACTGGAAATTTGAACCTCCATGCAGTAGCTCTGCAAATAGAGCTGCGATGTTTACAGAATGGATTGGTCAATAGTTTGCATTTTCAGAAAGTTAATCACTGCGTTGGATCTGTAAATCATGACCTAAAGCCAAATACTTCCCCATCCAGCCCTCCTACTCAGTCAATAAGTACAAAAATATTATTATGTATTTTATGTAGAGTTTACAAAACGAGCAGTGGTGTTTTATCAGATTTAAAACACGAGGGCGCATGTTTTAGACTTGATAAAACCCTGCTGCAAGTTTTGTAAATGGCTTCAAAAATGTCTAGATGTGTATACAGTTATATAATTCAGTTATTTTGGTGATACAACCTATTTTGGCCTAGGAAATCTACCGGTAAGTTAAAGTTTATGTAAATTATGATCTATATATCACATTTGAAGGTGATGCTTCTCGCTTTGTGATTTCCTTTGTTTTGGCGTCATTAATTATTCATGAGCTTTTGAAGTAGAGTTTACAACATGAGCGGGAGTGTAGTATGGGCCTATATAATCTTGAGCAAGAGGTGAGAGATTATGTACATATGTAGGCCAATCAACAGACGCAAATGCACGGTGGGTTTCTTGTTTGCATGTTGGGCAAATTAGTTCTTCTGGTTTTGGATAACGTTTAAGGTGTCTTCCTTTTTCGATTTGAAGGCAATGATTGCTTATTCTTAATTTGGTGAACGTAATTCTATGTTTGATGTTTCTGACAAGATCCAAATATTTTTTGAATTCATACTTCGTTTTGAACGTTCGATAAACTCGTAGTTTGTTACTCTGGTTTGGATTCTGTCGTTGGTCATTAAATATATCACTTAACCAAATTTGTAGTTCTGTGTCTTTTAGTCGTTGCTTTATATTCTTCAGAAATTCCCTAAAATCTGGAGTACATGTGAAGTAAATTATAAGTGCCCTTCCCCCCCCCCCTGAAGCCAGACTTGAGGTTAATTAAGACATCTGTGGAACTATTCGTTGGAACAAATTTTGCTATTTTTATTTAAATTAAGCCAACTTTTGAGTAAATATTAGGCTAGATGTGGGAAGAAATCGTATTATTTTTGAATTTCAACTTCATAGTGAAATTATTGGTGATTGTTTAAACTATGACGTTAGTGAATGACGTCACTGAAACGCCCTTTGGAGATGATTTGGGATTACAAAAAGTTTTCAAAAGTTTTTTTTACTATTTCCCAGATTACTTGGTGATACATGTATTCCTGACAAAGTATTGGTACATTTTGGCAGGAAACATGAACATGTTTTTTTTATTATATGTATTAGATTCGAGAAATCCAGGGGTAACAGATGTAATTGGCTAACTCTGTTGCCACCCAATTCAGATCATGTGATGTAAACACACAATACCCTGGAGAATTGACTCTTTAAGTTTAAAAACTAATTTTATTCAGATAGGCATGACTGCATTATGATTAGAATGAAAAAGGAATAATTCCCCAGAGTAGCATCTGTTTACATCACATGATCTGAATTCGGTGGCAACAGCGTTAGCCGATTACCTCTACTGTTGCTTTAACAGCAGGTTTTACCTGAATCGATCACATTTCCAAAAATTCATATCTCAGCTAATTTAGGTTGCAACAACAAATGGTTTTCAGCATTGAGGACTGCCCATATAGATCTATCCAATCCCCAATGTAAAGGAAGCTAATTCGATAGTTCAGAAATTGTCAATAGCATGACATTATCGATATTTAAAAACAAATCACAGAAATACCATAATATTATTTTTTTATTTTTCTCTACCATGGCCTATCACAAATAGACCTATAGCAGGGTAGCCAATCAGAATGCAGGATTTGTAATAGTCCACTAGTTGGTTTATACTAAAGAGCAGTATTTCCTGGTTTTTCTATGAAAACAGAGTGGTATTTCATTGGCTAGATCCTGATCAGGCCAATCGAAATGCAGGAAATTTCGTACCTGATTTTTATCAGACAATCAGAATTCAAGAATTTTGAATACACAGTAAATATGAGTCTACAGATGTATCTGCCACTCAAAACTTTTTATTCTGAGAAATTTTGCACTCTATCATTTGGTAAGGTTTTTTGTGATAAATCTTCTGCAAAATTTGTTATTTATAGGATATAGTTATTTCATGGTTTTCTGGATACTGGCAAAAATTTCATTCAAAATTTCTATGGGATCCGGGTTTTTTTGTACACTGCACATGTCTGCGACACAATTGTCACAAAAAAAAACACATCCCATACTTTGCGAGATGGTCACTATACCATCAATAATTTATAGGAGTTTTACCTTTGACATTTCACTCGACTGGGATGGTAAACATGGGCCTTAGTAAACTCTTCATACTGAGTCCGTGTAGGGCCTTGAACTTAGCCTAATGTGAGGTTGACTCAGAAAGTGACTGGGTTGTTTAACATTCAAAATAAGTGAGATGCTGAAAGTTTCAAGTCTCATTTAGAAAATTGCATTCAGCCAGCCATCAATCAAATGAAGGGCTGTGTGCAAAAAGGGCGTAAGTGACTCTTGATCACATTCTAAATCATCCTTCAATTTCTTTGTTTTCTAAGGGAGAATTTAGAACGTAATCAAGAATCACTTACACCCTTTTTGCACACAGCCCTTCAAATGCAAAGTCTATTCTGTCTAGTCCCATACAAAACTTTTACTGCCTAGACTTGATTACATTTTGATTAATAGTTGGCTAAATGCAATTTTCCAAAGGAGACTTTAAAGTTTCAGCATCTCACTTCAATGAAAATGGGAAGTGCATGTTTGTTCGGTAATATTTTTATTCTAGAGAATGGAGAATAAAGAATTAGAAATACTCTCTTGATCATGAAACACCTAATAATTGAATAATTATATCCACACACCTTATATCATTAAAGTGCCTATGAAGCTTATTTTTTAATTTTAGATATCAATTCTACATCAAGTGAATAGTAGAATGGTACAATATATCTTGTTTTGAATGCTGTGCCGCTGAGTTAAGGAGGTTTTAATATCCAAAAAGCTAATTACATGACGTCAGGGGAGGCATCAATTATTATACAATTTGTTTTGTTACAATTAAACAAAATTATCAGTGTTATACCCATGGTTGAAATAAAATGATGTTAGAAATTTGTTTTCCTATATCAGTACAAACGCCCATTCACAACCACTAAGAAGTGATTGCAGATACCTCCCCTGACGTCATGTAATTAGCATTTTGAATATTAAAACCTCCTTAACTCAGCGGCACAGCATTCAAAGCAAGATATATTGTACCATTCTACTATTCACTTGATGTAGAATTGATATCTAAAATAAAAATAATAAGCTTCATAGGCACTTTAAGTGCAGTTGGGTGTCCTGAATATACAAATGTACATGCAAGTATACCACAATATTAACAATTTGATATCATCCTGTATTCATAAATAATGCTGTTACATCTTATAAGGAGCCAATAAGCTTTAGTATGATGGTTTTTTCTATGACAAACCTTTTGTTCACAGTTGAATTATGTGTC
This sequence comes from Actinernus sp. WN-2022, assembly GCA_030867875.1. NCBI lineage: Eukaryota > Metazoa > Cnidaria > Anthozoa > Actiniaria > Actinernidae > Actinernus > Actinernus sp. WN-2022. The sequence goes on from JAOWCC010000019.1 coordinate 96,111,764, forward strand.
CACCAGAAGTATAATTATTGAGTATGCAAAGGCATGAAAGAGAAAGACAAAACATATATTATGTGAAAATATGGTTTGCCAGTTGAGGACTTAAACCTTGGTCTCCTGCATTCAAGGTGGACATGATAACCACACCACCATCAATATCAGTGAACCAATATACAGAATCAATTTTTATATAAATTTGAATACACTTTTCTTTGCTGATCAAATGCAATGAATTCTCTCTGACATTTACCATTATTTTATTGTAGGTTTTTTTAAATTGAGGTATAATAAAATTCTTTTCATTTCGTAGTATTAACAATAACAATCTTTAGATACATATTTTGCAACAATAATAAAATAAATACATCTTCGCTGATGACATGTTTAGTTCATCTTTTCATTAATTTCATGTTTTTGGAGTCTGCAAAATGTTAATAGAAAATGGAAGATTTCTAGGCATGATGAATATTGAAGTCTGCAGTTATTTACATTGAAACTCATTTCTATTTGTGATGCTTGATTATAACAGTCATTTACAATAATGCCTTAAATGCATCAACTATCAAAATTGCCTTGAGTATTAAAATTCAATCAATTGCACATTTATCATCAACATTTTTAAAATTAGAAAAACAGACAAGCTTTTTCCCACCATTTTTTGGACATCACAAAACTTTTGTGTAAACAAGTGGGTTTCATTTAATTCACTACATAAAATAATGTCTTCTTTTTAAGGGGCTGTGTCACGGTAAGACTTTACAATCGTTTTTCCGGGCCGGAAAGAGTTATTTCCACCGATTTTGATATGAACTAACAAACCTCTCGGCCATGTGGGATGCTTAAAATGAAAGCAAATATGCAAAAATGACTAACAAACAGTGTATATAAACAGTCTCCAGGGAAAATATTGAAAATCCTTTCAATCAAGCATTGAGGGAGGGAAGTTTAACTGTTTGTATCCAATTAACAGCCACTAACCGAGCAATTACTCGATACATGCGCAGTACCATGACATAGCCCCCTTAAATCTAACATGTTGTTTAGAACAATATTATTTTTTAGTCAAGCTTTTTGGTTTCTTGGGTACATTGCTGAAGATTATTTAAAGGTTGTTCGTCAACTAACTTGTAAAATAATTCTTATCATGTCGATTAAAAGAATAAATTAATCATGCTTATAATTTCTAAACTTTTTTATCGGTATTTGTTCTTCCATTTTCTCTTAACAAATGATTTTTTATGATTTTTTATTTATATAATTATATGAATGATATATACATAATATTTTTACCAATTATTACATAAGAACATGATTTCAAGTACAAATAATCATAAATTGTGTAAACTGCAGGAAAATTATGTCTTGGATAGCAATTAATGTACAGAAGTGAATTCCTTGCAAGATATATAATAATAAAAATACACTTTTCCTAAAAAATATATATTACATCAGAGTAAATACAAATATTATACTTCAACATGCCAATAATATAAAGGTGAGAGATAAGATTATTATAGGTAATAGTTTAGAATTGGTACCAAAATATGTCATCACAGCCAACTAACATTGCCCTAACAACCTACTGATAACATATTTTGGATCAGAAAATAAACTTTGAAGATTACATAATATAGAGGATTTAAGTTGAATTTGGAAGATTCACATGTCAGAGAATCTAAGTTGTCGGTATGTTATCAGTAGATGTCCTAAAGCTGTTGGTAGATTGTTGGTACATTGTCGGTAAGTTATTGGTGGAGTTCCTTGCAAAATTTGTCGGTTGGCTACCAACCTACAGACAACAAATTTTGGTACCTAATTCTAAACTTTTACCATCCAGATAGGAGGATGTTTGTCAACTTGCTTTTTTGCCCTGTATTATTTAATAACCATCTATAGGCAAAAAAGAACAAACCAACATCCTCTGATCTAGACTGTTCAACAAATTTGGTCACTAAAATGATCTTTTATAGTGGCTTCTAGTTCTAAACATGTGCACAATAAAACTTATTATTGTCTGATAGTTGTCTAGACTGAAGGATTCCTACCGGCTGGAAACTAATCAAAATGTGTCATTTACAACTTGGACTAGCTTGCCAAGTAATATAATTACTTGAGGGGCAGGTCTACCCTTATTATTATTATTATTATTATTATTAGCTGTGGTTACACTGAGCCATTTTACTGTGGTAAAAGGCCTAAACCATGGTAACATCTAAAATGTGTTTGGGTAATTGGGATTTCCCGAGGTAAATTTACCAGGGTATATCTCCATGGAAATATGAAGTTCTAAACATAACAAAAGGAAAAAGCCCATGCAGTTACAGAGGTAATTTGATTGGTATTTTGGATCCCCACAGTAAACCAACCAATCAGGATGCTCTGTTTGACAAGTCATGATGTGAAATTTGCATGTTTCCGAAAATTCATTTATGGCAGAATTCTGCCCATCTTTGACAGTTTTTCACCAGTTGAGGAGATTAACTATGAACCAAAGCACGGCCTGGATGAACAAACGGCTTTATTCCTGTGGGGTTACAACAGTAGAACGAGACTTGAGGGAAACAAGAGGGTGGACACAACTAGAACAATTGGTGCCAGTAACATGCATAACCTTGTACCGCTGACCGGTACTGGCGTTTTAATCTCTATCTTCCAGCCTCTATCTTCGAAATAATATGATGACTAAAAGTTTCTCACTGAATGATTGTAACTTTCTATACTTCTACAGGAATTCATTCGATCAAACCAGCAATTATATAATGGATATTTCTTCAACAGAAAAATTACACTGACGTGAGTACAGATCAACATGCTGCCCTAGTCCAAGTACAAACGGTTATGACATACATTTTTATGGTTTCTCCCACAGCAAACTACAGCTCTCCCCACTTGGGCATTTATAGTTTATGCCATCAGTGCCAGTTACCAACTCAGGCCAGGAAACTCCTGCTCTCTTTCCTTTGCCGTTCTTTCTGCTTAAACTTCGCAGCCATAGTTTTACGTTTTACTACAGTGACTAACTTTAATGTAACCTCAAACACCTTGGTAATCAGAAACACCACAGTATGTGTACGGCGGAAAAATTACCTTGGGAAATCACATTTACCACGGTGTGTGTAACCACAGCTAAATTGCCTGTTTGTAACTAATTTCATTTAATTTTTATATATACATGTAGTATATAATAATGTATTATTATATATGTTATAATTTAAGAAAAACAAAACACCAAAATAGACTGATTTAGAACAGGGAAATACTTAATTGCAACATATTGTAAATGAATTTCACCTGTGGTTTATGATATGCCACTGACGTGCATCAATATAACTTAATACATTGGCATTAATGTAATTATCTCACCTAAGCAGCATTATTTGTAAGAAACTTCTAACTTTTTTTATTTACCAATTTCATCATCATTTTGAATGCTGCTCTTGGACTGAAATCATCCCAAAGGGAATAAAATCACAAAAATATACCAACTATGGTGGTTTTCAGCACATTTTTGGGTGCTTCTGTAAAAAAGCCTTTAATAGAATGGTTAACTGTCTTAAATGAATGAAAGCCTATGGTTTATGATCGATGTCGATCAAGTGGAATTGTTCATCACAACACATGGAAATAGACTGCAAAAAGGTTTAAAAGAAAAGTCATATATCCTAAAAATAACCTTGAAACTGTCTGATTCAGACTCATATCACCATGAAAAGAGAATTTCATGAAATCATTCAGAGGTATGCATTTCAAATTTCAAAGTAACTCCACCATACAGAAAGATTGCAGCTTTTACCCACAATCCTTTGCATGAAAAAAAAACACATTTTAAATCCGTTATTAAATTGGGGTAGAGGTTTTAAATATTATAAACAAGCCAGCACAAGCACTGTTGCCAATACACTGTCATTGAGGAAGAATAGAGGATTCATATATGGTATTTTGACTGTATTAGGTTTGCAAGGGATTGTGGTTAAATGCGCAAGAATGGGGATTTTGCAGGTATTCGAAAATTCAAATATAAAAACTACTATAAGGGCTTGAAAGAGCATGCCAAAATAAGCAAGATTGAAAAATTTTAGGGAGCTATCTTTTTTCCTTACAAAGTTACGAGCAAAGTTTGAACATGTACAGATGTTTGTAGGGTGGTCGAGCTTGGCTAGTTCATAACTTTGTCAGTAGCTAAAATAACTGCTCAAAACTGTTATTAGTTTTTGTCTCTTAGGTTTTGATGATTTTTCAAATTAAAAGTCATTAATTGTCATTAAAAGGAAATATAGACATTCCTGACAGGGCCCAAAACTATTTGCATGCAATATATATGCCTTGTTCAAAGTTCAGATGGTTTAAGCTTCCTTATTGAAATGACCTTCACAATTTGAAATACCAGTATATATATATATATATATATATATATATATACACATGCTTTTTTGATTAAGTAAGTAAAGTTGTACTTTGAGAACAGCAAATGCTAGAATTTTTTTATTCAAACATATATTGGATAAAATGTGTTTAAGATGTAATGCCAATATATGTACTGCTTTCATTTTGCTACTAGGTTCTTGTATTTTTGTTGTTAAGAATTTAGCATAATTATATAAACAACAAAGAAATTACACTATTGAAACTTTAGTCCCAGACACAAACCTTTAAATATGTCCAAGTTTTGCAGCTATTGAGTATTATAAGTTTCTATTCAAGAGCTTGTATCCAGTAACCCCGAAAACTTGATAAAATAGGGCAGCTCTTATTTCAGTTAATTTCATAAAAATTATAATTTTATAATTCTGAACAATATATTTTTTTTATACAAAGAAGGTTAACCTGCATTAAGCCATCTGTAACAACCTGATAACTGGCACATTAAAAACGGTTCACCTTTGTAGTAAATAATTATCAAATGAAGTTACTCTAGTTGTCCATTACTGTCTTTACCAATATGTTGTGCAATGATACTTCTCCATTCCTTCACCATTACACCTGTAATTACTGTTAGTTCTCTATTAATTACTGTTACTTCATCATTAATTACCATTTTAAAAGTTCATTGTTAGTTACTGTTAGTTCACCATTAGTTATCGTTAGTTGGTTATGGTGCAACTTATACACTGTTATCAACAAAAAATGATAATAATTATACTAAACAGCATTACAAAGTTTAAATCTCTTCCAATTGAAATAGAAACCAGATAAAAATGTGTGACTTAATTATCTTGATTATAAATTAATATTAGTGACATTGAACTTAATGATGAACCAACCAACATACAATGTACATGCTTAATATTATTTGCAAACATTAATTACTTTCAGTTAGACTTTACTTGTTTAAATAATTATTATCAATAAAATCAAGTACTATGAAAACGATGTATCAACAAATTAAACTCACACTCCATTTTCTAACTTGTGCTTAACTCCTTCAATTCATATAATTACCTAAACTACAGGAGACCTTGTTTCTTTTCTGGACTGGTGATAACCTTGCTTTTGATCTTACAGGGATCTCTAGAGATTCATCTGCTGAAGTACTTGGACCAGGTTCCATTGGATAGTGTACTTCTGTAGACAGTGGTTCATTATCCACCCTAAAATTCCCTAAAAAATTGTTCCTTAAACTTGTGTGCACTGGGGTTGATCCTTGGTGAAATTCGTGTAAAGCTGTTTTCATGGAAATTACATGAGATGCCATAGATTCATCTATAGTATCCATAAGATGCTCATCTCTTCCTGGAAAGTCACTTGATATCATTGAAGAATGGTGACCTGAACTCTGCTCCTGTCCTTGCATGCTTACCTCATTTGTGTAGCTGACTTGTGTCTTTGGTTGTGCATTTCTATCTAATTCCATGAAATCAGGTGTTTCATGCTCTACTTCAGTGATGACTGAATGAAGTTTCTCAACAAGTTGCTTTGTCAACTTAACATTGACATCTTTAGGCTTGCTTCTGTCTGCAGTGCTCTGCCTTACAGCAACCCCTGCACCCACACCTTCTGCACTACAAAACTCATCCTCTGGTTTTCCTTTCAAATCTGAGAGTTGCAGACCATGAGCAGGGCTTGAGTGTAAATGCCTTGAAATAACTGATCTTCCAGATCTCAAGCTTATAGATCTGTTTGATTTTTGAGAGCGGTTTGACTTCGCACTATTTACCCTTGACGAAGACTTCAACCAATTCTGGCTAATGGAACCATGTAGGTTCTTTAGGCTTGATGATGCTGCACTTGATGTAATCCATGGGTGCTTTAAACCTTGCTCAGCAGACATACGCTTGTGTGGGTCAAGGAGAACAAGCTTGTCAATAAAATCCTTGGCCAAATCAGATACATCATTCCATGGCTGAAACATGCAAGAGGATGGAATCAAACTAAAATACAAATGTACAAGTAGAAAAAGCTTTGTTTCTCTAATAATGAACTAATACACGAAATAGTAGTAACAGCACAGTTAAACTAATGTTGAAAAAGTATTCATCAAGGGACCTTAAACAACCTGCTGAGTATAAGATCCTTAATTCAATGAAATTTATTCCCTAACTATCTCACACTTTTGTGATCTAGTTCTTTCAATGCGGTCATGTCTCACTCTCGTGCACATGACTGAAATGGAATAGTGTCAATGGAACATAACAATGAAACGTAGAAAAGTGTTAATTACCTCCCTAAATTTGGGCCATTCGCAACTAGATTTTCGAAAAATATGATCAGCATACAATGTAGGTCACAGATTTGCTTTCTTTTCTGAACATACAATTTGGAGTTGGATTTTTGCAGAGAATGAATGGTCCCCCTGTAGATAATCTTCCCTTTCCACTCCAGGCCATCCCTTCATGTAGGACGACACGAATTGCTACCAAATTGTATTGTATTGTATTGTGTTCTATTGTTGTATTGAATTGTATTGTGTTGTATTCTATTGTATTTTTGGTAAAAAATTGTGTCGTCCTACATAAAGGGATTGCCCCACTTGGCCCATGCCTGTTACCCCCATGGATAATCCCCCCTGTAGATATACATAATATATACTAAGTCCCCCCTCCAAAAACAGTTTTTGTAACTTGTAAGAAGAAATTAATCTGCCCTGTTATTTACATAAGTACAGTAGTTTTGTTTTATGGTTTGTTATTTTAAAGTAAAGTATTAATTGCTGCTTTTAAAATGTTACATATTATACTAAATAGAATGTGAGTATTGGCTGTTTTTCCCTTCCTTTTATCCTGCTGTACACCCCCATGCATAATCCCCCCACCAGAGGCCCTTTATGATGGACAGTCCCCAGGAACTATAATAATATAATTTATATAGCGCATATACCTTGCTGTTCTAAGCACTTTACAATGGATATATAGATATAGACCTAATAAATAATAATACTAAAAAATACTGAATAATTACAACTTACTATATTACATATTTAAAAAAATCTAATAATAAATACTACTAATGCTTATAGGAAAGTATGACTTACAGGGACATAAAAAACAGCAATTACAAATTGTAAGCAGCTTTAAAAAGACGAGTCTTCAACCTAGACTTAAAAATAATTCATAGGATTCATAGGATTCTACAGTATGAGCTGATAGCCTAGTAAGGAATGTGTGGTTCCAGAAAATATCCATACCCCACCACAGAGGGAATGTCACTTAGGACCCCCATGCCCAGGAATTTCCTTTTTTTTTGTAGTAAGGTTTACCCCCCAGGTTGAATTTCCTGAGTTATTAGATTTACCCCCATCCCCTCTGGAAAGGATTGTTGCCATAAGTTTAAAGCGAGTTATAAATTAACACTTTATCATATTTGAATCTCAGAAGCCGAAACGTCAATCGTTGACTGTTTATATTTGATGAGATCAATAATATTGTAACATTATCCAGAACAAGAATAATAAGGCAACATATATCACAAAATCCACACAGTTACATGTAGCCCTTAGATACATGTACCTCAGCAAAGTGTTTCTGAGTTTCCTTGATGTATGCTGGTGATTGTTTGGGTTTCCCAGCATGCTTTGCTGTCAGAGTGGTTGAATTTAGCTTGTGGTGATTATGGAATGAATGGCTTGGTGCTGGGCAATTTTAATTGCATTGTTCAGAGACAGAAAGTAAGGTTAATTATTATTTTAGTGGAAACTCAAAACTCTAAATTCGATGTTAAATATGCATTTTGTAAGAAAATGTAGAATCTGATTTGATAAAAAAAAATTGTACATGTGTATGTGTCATTTTTTGTCCTTTTCTCTAAAATGAAATAATGGTAGCTGTAGTTAACTTGTTAATATGCATAATGAATCACTGACAAGCAAATGTCCAATAAAAAAAAAAGCTGTGATAGGTGGTTCCAGACCTCCATTTATAGAGCTCATGATACAAGTCACTGGAGAAATTCAGAAATACAGGCAAGATACAAATATATTCCACAGCAAAATACCTTGCATAAGCCTTCGTCAGATTTATGATCTCCAACAGCCCTCTATAAATGAGGGAAAGTGCTTGAAAAAGCCTTAAATTCTGAGTGTTTCCTCAAACAAACTTGACGCTGTGGTCCATTGGAAAAGCTGCTGACGAGCAAAATGGCAGATTAAAAACTTCAAACTATATCAGCCTTCGGTATTATAGGTCATTTGAAATTTCCAATAGCTAAAAATCAGTTAAGACCTAGGAGCGTAAAGGGTTAATAGAATAAAGGACACACTCAGCCTAGGGAAGAATTCTTGTTGGTGAGCACATGGCCAAAAAAGTCATTCATGGTCTCCAGTTGGGCTGTAGTTTTCAGTAAATTTATTGATTGAGAAACAGCCAACTCAACTTTGAAATGCATAAAATTTATGATTGTCAGTTTTCTATTTTAACAGAAGGTTTTTAAATATAATTCTGTGTCTGTATTTCATGAGTTTTCTCTTCGAACCTCACTACACCCCTCCCCTGAGTTATGGTTTGCAAGTTCGGTTGATGCCAACCGTATGCCACCATCTAGATATAGTCCTCATTTACAGTTCATTAGGCTCCATATATGCATGTGCAATGCATGGTGACCTAACAAAGCATGCAATTTACAGATAAATGATTTCTAAAAATTGTATGGCATGCAAATGAGTGAGAATATTAAGTTGATTCCCAAGCTCTAACAGAAGTGGTAATGTCCTCTAATTAGCATTCACAGCGATTAGCTTGATTATTTTTACCTTCAGTATTAAGGTCAATACATGGCAAGTCTATCAATATATTTATTATTGTGGATATGCATGTTAATGTGGCAGTGAAATCCTCATTAGATTTTATAATTTTTTAATACAAAGTATGCCAAGCTTGACATGACATCAAAATCTTGAACCTGTGCCAGCTTTGTGAGTGAGACAGCATAATGAAATGATGGCGTATATGACTTAGATGTACATCTTATTTCACCAACCAATTTTTAAACTTCGCAAGTTGCTACCGGCTTGATTAGGCTTCTGACTATATTCAGCTATCCTGTCCCTTATTGCATGTTTATTTGTTCAAATCCTTAATTTTGTTTCATTAAATATTGTAATATTATTTAGATATACGAAATAAATAACAATATTATTGATGTTGTAAAGATCTGTAATGCAAACGACTACATGTATAAGAAATGCTAGACTCGAGGTAACCCCGATTTCGACATGTTGCTTGCCAGTGTCAGTATCGATTTAACAGGGATACTTGATGAATACAAAACATTTTTCCTATGGCTTGGAGAAGTTGCAAAGCATTCCAAGTTTTTGAGAGAGTTTTCTCTACGAACATACAGTCGTAACAAAAACTTTCAAAGTTCAAAAAGAGTACAGAAAAGTACATGGTAATCTTCTCTCAAATGTTTGGAACTCCCATGAACATCTCCAAAACCCAGGCTGCTGCTGTTTTATGCTCTCTCCTTTCACGGCATAAGTTTCCATTCCTTCTTGTTTAACATACCCTGATAATATAGTGTCTAGCTCGAAGTAATCACCCATACAATATTTTTTTCAGTAACCTATAAAGGTCTAAGAATTTTTTTTTTTAATAACTCGTTTTCCCCGTTGTTGATCTCCAAACCACAAATATGCAAAACCTGCGAGTCCGTGTTTATGGAATTAGAAGTGTGTAGAACCGCACATTATATGCATGGTTCTCGGTTACATGTTACTGCTACTGTCCCAAAAGATGTATCGCTTCACTAGCTAGAAAACTTGGTCCAGAGTTGTGTTGGCGATTGATCACAAGGTTTTAAATTCGCCTTAGGTAGTCACCCAGTATGGTTTCCCCAGTATACTGTAGCGACTCTTACATTTCATAAGCCTGGTAAAACACGAGAATTATGTTGGACTCCCCTTCAAATGTCATGCTTACCGTATTAACGCTGACCTCATAAGCACCGAAAACCACAAGCTGGCACAACGCTAGCTACCCGTACCGTGGAAACGTTACAAAAGTCTATGTTTACTACTACGGGCCAGCACCACATGCACGAACTACAAAACAATCAACTAGTGTCACTTAAAACATGTTTTCAGTGTGACATTGGGTTTCGCATACATACAGTAAATTTGCTCGTTAGTAATGGTGAAATCGTTTTTTAAGGAGATCTCGTAGATCGCAGAAGCGAATTCTATAACGTGAGATAACAAAACAATCGCAATAATGATAGGAAGCGCGCTCTTCTTTCAAAGCTACGAAAACTATGTGGTAAAGTACATCGCGCCAAAATCTCCAATCTCCTGTTTCTTTTTTTCTGCAGTAGGAATTTTTTGACGTCGATGAAACTGAGACCAACAAGCCAAAAAAGGAATACATGTAAGAAAGAATTGTTCTCACGCAACCGACTCAAAACAGAAGGTTCCAGACGCGACTTACCGCAACCAAACTTTTTTATGTGGGGACAATTAATGAACTCCCATTTGTGTTCCAACTGGTAACTATGATTAAGCATATTCACACCATAAAATCGAACAAAATAAAGCTTATAAGGTAATTCAATGGTTCCAGTAAACACTCTGCTACTGATTATGGGTTCTATTCTCTTGGGGTTAAGGTCATCTTTCTTTTCTCCCTAACATTTACATGTGTATGGCAGCAGATAATGGCGCCATTTCGTATGTCTTGTTTTAACACAATTGTGGGGAACTTTTCCGTCGTATCACAAATTCTCAATCGGGTTACGACCGATTTAACTATTGCTAACAACTATTGCTGCACAAATCATGATAACCCAGCGATCAATGAGATCCAATAAATGCGACCAAACTTAGGCGAAGTTATTCTAATCTTAATCTTAAATACACTAAAATAGTACGAAAACAAATCGGGGTAATTGAATGTCCTGGGTTGTGAGTTCGACATTAATTTATAATAGAGCAAGACCATTAACAAACAGGTAGGAGAATGAAGTGTTTAACAACAGAAAGAAATATCTTCAAATGACCTTAAGTTACCTTACTTGAGACAAAAAGCCGTAGGTTGTAAATTTGTTTGGCTAAAGTTATCACAACAAGTTATCGGTTGTTACGTACCTCGCCAGTGTATGTATATTTTGCCCTCAGTATTGCCTTGTACAGTCGCGTCCTGTTTTCGTCCGCAAAAGGCATTTGTCCGCTAAGCAAGATGTATGTAATCACTCCGATCGCCCACATATCGACAGTGTTTGTGTATGGTTTACTCATTAGTATCTCAGGTGCAATATATTCAGGGGTTCCACAGGTCGTGTCCATCGTGCGGTCGTCTGGATTTTGCCGCAAGTTCGACAAACCGAAGTCAGTTATCATGATCTTGGAGTCATGACCGGGATGGTAATACAGAAGATTCTCAGGTTTAAGGTCCCTATGTGTAATGCCCAGTGAGTGAAGATAGCACACTCCTTCTAGTACCATTAACATTACCCACGAAGCATCCCGCTCGGTGAAAAACCCCTTAGAAACTATACGGTCGAACAGTTCTCCACCAGTAGCAAGCTCCATGACCAGGTAAATACGGTCCCTGCACTCGAACACTTCATATAGTCGAACTACATAGTCGTGTTGCACTCTACGAAGGACTGCTAACTCTGATTGAAACACATCTTTACCTTCTTGTATCTCTATCATTTTGATCGCGTACGGCTGTTTCGTGTGCTTATTCTCGACGCGAACAACACGGCTAAAAGAACCTCTACCAACGAGTGCTTTGATTTCATACTTCTCTGTAACTCTTACATCAAACCTGGCCCTGTATTTCACACCTCTGGTTCTTCTTTCTGTGAGTTTCCGTTTTACATTCTTATTTCCACTCGAACGTGATGAATTCCCTTCGGGTAACAGAGTTGTCTTCACAACTCGACCAGACGGCGATTCTGGCAGCAACTTCTTACTGCTACCGCATCCCATCCTAGGTTCTCGGATACGAGAACGAAATTTGTATAGTACATGCCAAATACTGGCTCAAAAACCAACCATCGCTTGAATACAAAACTCTCTGTGTGTATTTACGGTCAGAGAATCATGCTCCTCGTCTTCTTATGCATACTGACGTCAATCAAGGCTAAGCAATAAACCAATCAAATCGGTATATGTATCTAGGGGCCGAGACACTAACCAATGGCCGGTCAATTAATAGAGCAAAGCCAGGTCGAGTTGATTGGTTTAAAATGAAATCCAGTGAACAATAAAGACTGTCAATAAAAAGCAATTAGCTACTAGTTCGAGAACAAAGACCTCACACCATGAAGACAAAGCAGTTTCTCCAAATTGCAAGGATCTTTCGATAAAACAAGCCTCCAGACTACAAAAGTGAGCAAGGCTACTGACCTATGACTTTTTTTGGTAGCGGGAGATTTGTTCATTCATTTTCATAGTAAGGTGTAGGGTTCTGATCTACTACCAAATACATACAAACAACTCTCTAAATTAGGTCATTTTAAATTAACAGTAAAGAGAGATTTTAATAAGGAATCATGCCTGCTTGCCAGCAAGGCTGCTGACTGTTATATAGTGTTATTACTTTTAATTCAAATTCTTTTTCTATTTTAACCGTTTATTGTAACTTTAGATTACATATATTTTGGTACAGTAGCAAATTTTATAGAACATTATTAATATAATTAGATATATTTTTACTCTGATGCAGGTCCACATCAGCTTAATAGCTGCCCAATTCCTACCTGCTTGAACAAATAAAGTTATGTTATGTTATGTTACACACAGCTTACTGTCAAAACAAGACAATGAACTCGAGTTATGCGTGGGACATGAACTGTCGACTTGCAGTCCCGATCACGTTTGCGTATTTGGCGTATTCTGAACGGTGGAAGAATCCAGGAGAGGATGTTCAACACTCCGTTTACATTATGGTTGTTTTGGAACTGAGATATGTACGGCTCGTTGCGTTGGGACCAGGAACTTGGTGCGCGAAAGAATGCCTATCAAAAGCAGTCTTGAGTATGTCAAAACTCTGGGACATGACGTGCGACAACCGAACAAGACAAAACCCAAAAACCTTCGAAGATATGACACTTTGGATATTTTTCCTGTATTGAAACAAGCCTACATATATATTTTTCCTGAGCAAAACTCCGCTCTCTTCACGGCGCAGTCTTTATAGCCGAACAAACGTTCTTTTACGGATCCTTTGAAGTTTCCGTGCAAAGACAATTAAAATTCCTTTGTTTAATCGATTACTGACACACAACATACCTTCCCTTGTGAGTGTTATTACGTGATCTTTTTATAGTAAAAACAATCGCGCAAGAATCAAAAATGCTATATTTTCGGTGTCTTTTCGCTTTTCTTTGCCTGTTTTTTTTATCAAGGAATGGAACAGGGAAACAAGTCTTGTTTTTGGAACGTTGTCAATCATAACACGTTTACGAGTTGTCAAATCCGAAATATGCTAAAAACGCGTCGAAACCACTTTCTCGTTTCTTTCATGTTATATCTCTTCATTCGATAAGATCTCTCTCCTGGGGCCGGAATTTTCTTTGGCTGTAACTGCTGGTTGTGGGGAATAACCGAGGCTGTACGAGAAAAGAACAGAGCTTTATATATGATGTTTGCGTTACCACAATGAGGATTCGGCTTGGCATGAAGGAGCAATATTCTGACACATGCAATCTAAAGTAGTCTGATATTTACTGGATTTACAACTATTAAAACAAACTCAACTTCCAATTAACAGCTTAGGTCAAGGCCAGCCTATATTAGTTAACGAAAAATACGCTTTCTGATCTCCTGAGGTTTTTCGGCAAAAGCGCGCGAAACTCAATCCACGTAAGATGATCTGCATATCCGGTAGAAGGAATGATCACAGCCGGCTCTGTCATTCGAGAGGTGCTTGGGTGGGAGATGAGAAAAATATAAACATTACTTTGTGCTGGTATCACTGTTCTTACTGGAATTTTACTAGGCCTTACTGCAGCAGTAGGATTTTGTAAATGTTGTTAATTAGCAGTAGAGTTTACAACATTTTTAGATCCCCATTATCGTATTGTTAATTTATAGTGGGGAGGGGCACAAGTTGACCTGCCTTTGGCTGTTGTAAGGATATTAAATAAAAGATACTCCTGAAATGCAACAAAAACTCAAAGCAGAGGATGAAAAACAGACCAAGCTTGATCCATGGATAGATAGAATAAACCTTTTTTATTATTACTAGCTTTTTTTAGTCAGGAGACGGACATGTTCCCCGAAAAGAACGTCTTACACGACAAGAGAAAGGTTTGGGCCCCGGGGGGCTAAACTTACGAAACTTGAGTAACCCTTAAAATGCATCAGCCGTTAGGTACGTCTGTTCGAGATATTTTGAAAGGGACAGTTTTCTCTACCCTTTTCTATACTTTAACTCGTGAAATCCCTACCCTTTTATATACCTCCAGCCTGAAAAGGTACCCTTTCGGGCGGACCCCCACCCCCCAACCAAACAGCAACATTCGAATACATTCTGCGCTCCTATCGCTGAACATAACTATTAAGGCCTCCAGTCGCCTTGAATTATCATTTTTTACTATTTTAAAAACGTTCTGCATAGAAGTTTAAATGTGATCACAATTCATCACTTTATTATAATTTACATGCATCGAGCCGATTGAAACCCGAGTTTAGAAAATTACATAATGAACGAAAAGACTCTAAAGAAAAAAGGGAAGCTCAGTTCCAAAATAAAACTTGTTTGTGATTAAACAGGACTTCTCCCTCTCTTTTCTTCACCTGCCACAGGGAGCCCATAATCTGATAATTAGAGATGCCTGCGGAGGAGGCTAAATAGCATTATAGTCCGGCACAGCGTTGCACTACTGACAGTTTAGTAGATCTCATATATAAGTTGATCAGGAAGCTAGTAAGATAATTGTTCATGAATAATGTATATCACATAAATTCGTACAATGACGGAAGACTCATCTGTTCTCGAATTAAATTAATTTTTGAGAACTCTATACAAGAAATTTGAATGAAACTTTCGCGCTCAACTGAGTGCTTGTTCGGCACAATTCATCGTTCTCTTCATGTGATAGAACCTTATTTAAAGCAAATAGTGTTTTTTTGGACAAATAATGGAATCATAGGAAGAAATTATATTGTTTTCTTCTTCTTTTATTAGTTTTAAGATTCATGTTTTCATGTTGTTGCACTTGCTGATGTCTCCGTTGAGATAAAGATTATTTATTGTTCATATTTAGAAGCTGTTACAGTAGTTTCTAACAGTCATTTTTAAGATTGTCCGTGTCTCGGATTATCGTCAATTTAGTTAATAGCCTGTATCCTTTCCTTCCTCGCACTTATAAGGTTACTGTGCCTAGCCTTGGAGAAGATTGACCCTGGCCTACCAGTCCGACAAGTATCACTTTACAATAAAAACCTCGGTTGTCATCAGGGCGCACCGCTCGACAGGAGGTAACAAATAATGAGTCTTTTTCGTTGTCGTGTAGCAACATTTACCTCGATAAAGAATAGAAACACGTTTCTCTACCGTTTTGGTTCAAGTCAGTTGGGCCTCGGCGGGCCGCAGTTTGTTTCTTGGACAAGTCTTGGTGGGTTACGATTCCTACGCTGTTGTTGTTGTTATCTATTTTTTTGCCTCCCTGCCTTGGTCGGCTACGAAAAAAGTGAAATAACCCGAACTGATATGATCCTAATAAAGGACGGCGTTTCCACATTTACAGGCAATGGTACCTTAAAACTGGTCGGAATCTTTTTTCATTCATGATACCATCACGAGGGACGTAATTTTAGCTTTTCCAATGTTTTTCTCTCTAGGATAAGGATAGGATAAAACTTTATTTATACATGATGTGTCCTTCAGGCTTAAATATATATAATAATGTACTATATAATAACAATATAAAGTCAAAAGATAAGAATAAAATAGCCATAAATGATTTCCATCGAATAATGATAATTCTAATGACACTAATAATACGCGAATAATACAATACTACTACTAGAAACTAAACTACACGATAAAACAAACTAAAAATCCTGCTTTACAAACGCCGTGTTTATCGCGTGTCGGTATTATGACATCTCACCCTGAACGTCATGGCAAATTAAACTGTTCCACAGCACCGCTCCGCACTAAAACTTCTTTTGTAATAGTCTGTGTGCGGGTGAGGTACTGCCAGTTTATTTTCTGAATTTCTTAGTCTATAATGTGTTATTTTAGATCTATATTCTAGTTGTCACGGATTGTAGAATAGAACTGATGCGTCAAACTGAGGAGCCAAACACCAGTTTGAAAACTGAAGTTGGAATTGTTGTCTGGCTTGGAAACCGGCTGGTCACCAACACTATACTACCAGCAGTAAGAGTACTTAATCAACTGCCCGGTCCGGGTTTAAACGCCCATAAGCTATCATATTTGTTTACCTGTCCGCCCGACGTTTGTATTCGTAACACATAGGGGATTCGCTGTGAGAGGCTCTTTGAATTAGTTATAAAGACGCGGGAAAATGAGACGAGGAACAACCATCGACTCGAGTGAAGTGAAACGGAAGGCGAATCGTTTATCATTTGAACCCCGCTGTTTTTAGTGGTTCCCCTAGCGAGATTTTATAAAAGAACACACATGAGGTACAAGGACTCTGAAGTTGTGTTGTGTTTACAAGCAAGAAAATGTGCCCAGTTTCCGCTGCTGGTTTCCTGTGATCTTATTTCAAATCACGTGAGTACCCACCCGTATGTGCCGGGCCGAGCGGCGGGCACGAAGAGACTGTTTGTCAGTTGGGTGATACAACGTGACCTGGCATAGTTTTATTTTCACTCAGCGCCTCCTCGGAAGTCTAGGACATACTTAAGCATTTGCACGCTCTAATTCCTGAAGAATCTGGATATCCCGGCGTGGGAGTTTGTGTTGACGGATTTTATACAGCTAGTTTAAAAAGTGGGTCAATTTGACTCAGCCTACGCGACCCGACCGAAGGGGAGTATGGGAATAGGACGTTCTTGCTTGCTTCATTTAAAATGCACAAATGTGTACTTTTTTTATCATTCATTTACCCATTTTATTGACCATGACCATGGCCTGGCCTGGTTGAAATCACCCAGGAAATCATCGCTATCACAGAGAGAACGATCAAACCAGGGAGGCCAAATGGGCCCTTCTCACTTCCCTGACCAAACTAAGTCACTTAGAAAGGGTGCTGCTATTATTACTTATCTCCTGCTGATTTTGACAGAAAAGGATAAACAGTTCGCATGGAAAACAACAGTGCAACCTTAAAATAACCATTAACTCTTGTATGTTATGATTTTGCTTGTTGAGCAGCAATTGCTGAACGCCCATTGACACAAGGTTCCTTGAATGGTCCAACTTAGAGTGGTGCCCGGGAACAGTAATGCCCTTTTTATTGATACGATACTCGTACATTAAAAATAGTCCACTTAAAAGCCTCTACCAGTAACTTTAAGTCTTTAAGGTATCACTTTTAAAGTGGTGAATTCTACAGGACATTGTCATATAGGATTAAAAAAAAAAGCCATGTATACAACTTCTGTCACCATCTCGGTTGGATGATGGAATTCTTTCGGCAATCGCCGTTTTAGAAGACCTCCGGTGCGCTTGCGATAACTGCGAGCAGATAGTAAATATTTCTGTTATGTAGCGGTAGCACATTAAGCCGAATCTGTTCGAAAATCTGACCCTTCAGAGCAGACCAACTTGGATTGTTCGGTTCATTTTGCATGTTTTTTTTTTCGAAAAAGTCTTCAAAACTTTTCGCATTGACCATGATGTACAGAAATAAGGCTGAGACCTTTTGAGCACCTTCTCGGTTTATAGCATGCAAGTGAGTATAAGACTTCAGTTTCTGGGTAGCCTGCGAACAGGCAGGGTGGTCTTCAAAATAGGGTACGAAATTAAAGTATTTGAGCAGTGCACGAAAAAACAGAGAACCCCTGCACTGAATCTAATTGAATCTTCAGATTCTTTAAAATAAACTACAAAAATCACACCCTGAGATACTTGAGAAATATCATGTGAATGTCCTGATATGCTTTTCAAACTTTTTCGATAGAGGATAGCAAAGATTAAAGTGAGTACAAGAAGCTTATTCTAGAAACCTGATTTCGGTTTATAAATAATGACCACTCCCTTACAGTGAACCGATTTCAAGTTGCTCTAAAGTTCTCTTAAAAGTAGTATTTTTCATCCACTTTAATCTCTGAGAATCTTAGCCTGCGAAAACAGCCGCCTCTATTCGCGGGCCGAACGGAGTCTCTCTCGATGGGGCTCCGTTCGGCCCGCAAGTAGAGGCGGCTATTTTCGCAGGCTATCCGAATCTTTGCCTCAGACTTTCTCCAGTGTACTAACCTGGGAAGCATACTCTCCTAATTTGAGTAGTTACTTTATATTTCTTCATGTGAACGTTTATCAGTCATTTCGGGGTCACAGTACACGTCGACCCTTTAAACCTCTTTATAAGCTTTGCGACTATCCGGCGGTTGTAAGTAAAATCTCGAAGACTTACCACTGAAAATATAGATTGTCACCTTTTCCACTCCAACTACTTAAAAAGAAATTTAGTACCAATGCAAACTTTTCCACGATTACTTTCGTATTAAGGTATTAACACCTACTATGGGACAGTTTGCTTTGATCGCTTCCAGTCGTATAACGAAGAGGGCTATATATTGCCAATGTTTTTCCGCTTCCTTCGTGATCTTTGATTAAAGTTGTGACTACGTTTGCATAACCGAATTCCTTTCGAATTTCAATATTCTCCCTGAAAATCGACTAAAGATATCCGTTGTTGACAAACCTACTATCGGACAGGCACTACATATCATCGGGCACTCTTCGTAACCATGGGAAAACCTTTAAAACATGTTTGGATTAAGGCAAGAGTTATTCAGCGACTATTTAGGCCTATAAAACGTACTTCATTTCGGTTAAGCGTGGCGGGAATAAGCGTTGTTGTTGCCTCGTTGCATTTAATTGTTTTATAGCTTCTGCACTGTGCTATAAATTGTGCCTCGAGTTTTCACATTCTTATAATAAACCGTTTCTTTGCGATAACTTACCTTTCCTTTGCCTTTTTCACTATAAAGTTGTTCGTGTACACTCTAGCCAAAAAAGGAATTCCCGCCATGGCAGCGCTCGCTCGCCAGTTCGTCATGTTTCATCCACAGGGTGCCCGATAGTATGTGTGCGGAGTTATGTTGAGGATTTACCCTTTCGGCAGTGGAAAATCGCCACAGTATGCGATAAACGCCACAGTATGCCATAAAGTATATTAATGAGATAAAGGATGGTCGTTAAAGTGTTCTGGTGGAGTTGTCCTGCTTTCGGGTTTTATTTTATTCATTTTTTTGGGAATCGCGTGATCGCTGCAATAAAGTACAGCAAGAGGAAGGAGGGCCATTTCTGCAACTGGTAAACAGAGTCTTATTTCACTGAATCGGAGAGTCCAGAAACAAGATGATAGGGTTAGTATCGATATAAAGTGAAGAGTCTCGGGCAGGCGTGAAAACGTTTTTGTGCCTCCTCCAGGGAGATTTGTTTACATGCGTTGCCTGAGAATTCGTTCTGTCCAACTAGTGGACTATTACAAATCCTGCATTCTGATTGGCTACCCTACTATAGGTCTATTTGTGATAGCCCATCGGGTAGAGAAAAACCGCACGCACGTATTTTCACGAAAAAAAATATTCAACTTAAATGTGTTTCTTTCTATTATTTTCTACTGTCCGACTAGTTAATTTATACTAAAACAATTAGACCTATCGCCCTCATGGGCTACGAGTCAGTTAAATTGCCCATTCGGCTGCGTCTCCATGGGCTACTGACTCGTAGCCCATTCGGGCTGCAGGTCTAATTGTTAAATATTTCCTCCTAGATATTTACTGTTTAGTTTATTGTTTACAATGCAGTAACTATATGCGGAATATGCGGAGGAGAGAGGTAACTATTTCCTTTGCTTTTCTGCACTTGTCCGCCTGGGTGCTCCTGACTGACATTGTTAGCCTCTAGGCTTTGTTCAGGTGCTATACTCACTCTTGAGTTTGATTCTTATCCTTATTTTTTATTGTAGATTAGAATTTACCATCTGAGTGAAATAAATAGTATTGAGTTCAGGCGCGAGTCCAGGAAAAATGTGACCGTCTTCAGCCCGCCCATTGAAGATTTTTGGGATTCGACTGTAAGAGTAATACAGTACCGCTCAAAATCTGTATTCTGATTGCACCATTATACTGTAGCTCTATTGTTTTTGTACTGCACGTTCTAAAGGTAAGGGTGTTTTGTATTGTTGGGTAAGCCAATGCTGTGGCTTGTTACGAGCGGTAGTAAAACTGACCATTTCCTGCGTTCGGCTGAGACGGCTGAAAATCGGCTTGGGAGTAGAACATCCTAAACGATAAAAACTTTCTTTTCATGCTTTATTGCGCCATTAGTTATATACAAGTTAAACATATTTTATTTTAAATTACATCTGTGTACACTGCGGGAAGCGGTGTTTAGCCAATCTCCGCGGACGCGAGTTCATAGCTTGACAAATGCCTTTGAATTCGGTAATGCGACAGACAATAAGCCTTTTCGAGCGAAGCCACCGCCATTCAAAAATGAACCGGACAGCGAACAGAACTTAGCTACTGAAGTCAATCATTAATCGCTGCAGCGAGCGAGCAAGGCAGCGGCACTAATTTGTGTAGTGGGACAGATTTTTTGGCGTAACTTAATTGATGATCAAGCTAAGTTGACGAACTTGAGTCGTTTAGTCGGACTCAGTGTAAGCGTATAGTTTAATTTGATAGTTTGAGGCGGAGACTGAGATAATGACTATTTTCCAAAGAGCTCCTGTTATCAACATGATTTGATTAGCAACATATAATTTTTTTCTTACCTTCGATAAAGTAAAATCAATATGTAGTTACAATTTGAAAAGTGACAGCGGGGTTCAAAACAACATCAGCATATCTCCATAACAGTTGATTTCCGTTTTCATCACTTCATCGGACTCCAATGTATGCATGCCTGTTTCGGGAGAACATCAGTTTTTTTGCTGGGTATCTTAAGAAAATGTCGGGAATTGGTAGACTCAGGGAAGTATACCAGGAAATTGTTGATATATCGGGACAAACTGAAAATAAATCGGGACAACTTCAATAGCTTCAGTCTCAAGATAGCCCCAAAGCTACATAATAGATTCATCTAATACATAACACCTTGACAGTTTTGTTATCCATAAATATATTGTTCCTGCTAAACTGAGTTACTTTAGGGTTTCTTCTAATATATTTCCTTGACTGAGCGGCAGCATTCACTACATATTAGGTATACTAGTTTACTTACTAGTAATACATGAAATGCAGTAGCCTCACGACCACTATTATCGTGAAAGAGTCAGTTTTAATGAGAAAAGATAATGTATAAAACTTTCAATTATAGTTTTAGAAGAAT
This sequence comes from Actinernus sp. WN-2022, assembly GCA_030867875.1. Taxonomy (NCBI): domain Eukaryota; kingdom Metazoa; phylum Cnidaria; class Anthozoa; order Actiniaria; family Actinernidae; genus Actinernus; species Actinernus sp. WN-2022. The sequence goes on from JAOWCC010000019.1 coordinate 96,133,609, forward strand.
TTGGCTAAATTCGGTGTTTCTTAATAATATTGAAAAAATGGCCAAACCCTTAAACAGCTGGATTCAGTTAAGTACTTGGGTGTTACCATTCACCACAAGCTTTCCTGGAATGAGCACATCTGCAATATAATTAAGAAAGCTAACTCGTCAGTAGGCTTTCTTAGGCGCAATCTCCAAATTTCACAGAAACATATCAAGGCAAACGCTTGTTTGTATATGCTTCCGTCGAATATGCTTCCGTCGTCTGGGACCCGTTTACACAGGCAAATCAAGATAAAATAGAGATGGTACACAGAAGGGCAGCTCTTCTACTACAACCGTGAAGCCAGTGTGACCGCCATGATTACTGAAGTTGGCTCACGCAGTTTTCATCAGCGCAGGGCTGACAGTAGGCTTATAACGCTCTACTGACGAGATAGTCAATGGCCTTGTCGAAGTTGACTTCTCAAATGAACTCATTCCAGTTACTCCTTCCTTCTATCCTCGGAGGACAAAACTATCCACTATAGCTTTATCCCTAGGACTATTAAACAGTGAACAATTTGCCGCCGAGTTAGCCACAGCCGCCACTCGAATCTTTCCGGAGGGGTGTCTGCGCGCTAAATCATTAAGATCTTGTTTGCTGACATCAAGATCTAGCCGCTGTCCGGGCACGTAAGCCTCGAAGAGAGGGCGTGCCCTAATCGTGTAGATGAATATTTACGAGGCGACGTCCATATCGTCAATTGGCCTTAATTATGCGTGATGATGTCCTGCTTTTGTCATCACCACCAAGCCTCACTGTTGATGATCAAGCTTGGCATCACGCACAAGGCCTATTCAGTATATAAAATCATATCACTGTACTGTAGTTTTGATAGTGGTAAGATGCTTTAGTCGTACCTCTTTGAAGCGAAAGTCAAGAGTACCAGAGAATCGTTCACTCATTCTGATTGGCTAAAAATACATAGATTAGCAGTGGTTTTAAAATTTTAAAATTTGACAGCAATTGAGTGGCGATGGTTGTAGGAGGAGCGGGGTTCGAGTTCCAGAAAATCTCTCAATTTTTTTTACCTCACCATTTTCTTAAGAAGATTTTCTTGAGAACCCTAGCTCTAGGTGCGTAAGATCTTGTTTGGTGTAAGGTAAGGTGTTTTTGTGGTTCAGGGTAGGGTTTTAGTTACAGTCGACTCTCTCCTGCGACCACCGCCCGTAAGCTACCACTTTACCAAAGAACTGTTTTTTTCTCAGTCAAATTCTGTTGTAAAAACTCTCGTAAGCGACCAACGCAAAAATTCTTAAAGGGGAACTCAACCCTAAAATCAACCCAGCGTCTTTACAAAGATGTATTCGAAAGAAATAAGTTCTGTTATTTTATTTTCCTGTGTTGCGTGTCTGTGAGGAGACAATTAGTCTCCAAGTTCGATTTTCCGCTGAAAAATCTATATTGTGTGGCGGCTCAATTCAGTGCAAATTTCCCATACGTACGTCACACATACCAAGGAAAAACGATCACACCTCTAGCACAAAGAAAACACAATGGTCCGCAATTAGAAGCCGTTAGTCCCGCTATTCAATATCGGGGACAGCATGGCAAAACTAATTTATTCCCCGTATCTGATGTCACAAATTACAAGACTTCAGCCGTCTGTACATAGCGGACGTTGTGAGGAAGGTTTTCGAATTTTCTCTTGCTAGACGCGCAACACAGAAAAATTAAATAGCAGAACCTATTTATTTCGAATATATGTTTGTATAGACATTGGGTTGATTTTAGGGTTGAGTTCCCCTTTAAAGCATAACTATGAAGAAGCAAAGACCGATACAACGTAGAATTTTGAATTTAGTGGTACAATATTTCGGCTGGCCACACCAGCCTTCTTAAAGCGACCGCGCCCACTTTTAGTCTCAACACTTGACATTTTCTATTTTTTGTTTCCGATAAGCGACCACCAAAGTATATTGTACTGTATTTTTAGAAAATCATTACTCAGATACCACAAAGTTCAATTCTTAATGGCGCAGACAGATAAGAAGCTAAAAAAGATTGGAAAAACTTGAGCTAGAACTCCTCTCCTTAGCTCGTGTTAATAACCCATTCCAACATCCTTTATGTTCAGGTTCTCAATGACTAGAAATAAATGAACAGTTAGAAACAACTTGAAATGCGCCTAAATGGCAATCTGGCGAGAGAAAACAAACTGCGTATCTAAAACATGAGTTGCCTGCGGAGGCTACATTAGGTCCATGTAGTGTTTACGAAATAGCAAAATGAAGTTCGAACTTGCTTTACCCAGTACTGAATGCTCACTGGTCATTTAGAAAAACAAACCTGTGGCACCCAGTGTGATAGTACTTTGGCTTCACTACTATGGAAATAAAGGTTCCGGCGAACGGATCCGAGCGGCGAAGCCGCGAGGGGACTGGGGAGGGAGAGAAGGAGAAAGTACAGGAAGCTCGGTTTCACACTTTTTTCCTCGATTTTTTCGATTTTAATTAGGAGTTGCCTGCGGAGGAGGCTAGACCTAATGCGCACTATCAGCTATTTTAACTAACTCAAAATATACTGCATAGTTGGTACTTGTGTTTTGAAGTTGTTTTCGGACTTCAAAGTTTCAAGTTTCTTTATTTGAAACCGAAACAGTACCGTCCCGTGTCATAACTGCATTCTTTAGGGGGTTCGTATCCGGTCCAAATAAGATGTTTATTTTACATGGTCGTTTTCGGTAGTGAAACTGCCATCAGGCCCGGCTCAAGTCACTACCATGAATCGGTGTGTTCAAGAACGGTAGTAACACGAGATATCCATTATATCATATCAGGACCATTTAGTTTCCTGTTTAGGTTAGTTGTGGCGCGCATTGTTGATCAAATTACATAAATTTCCAGTAAACGGTTAGAAGTTGCCAAGAAAATCTTTGAATGATTGCCAGTTCGCATTAGACCCAAGAATGTTTTGATAAAATTGCAGTCTCAGAATGCTGAGTTTAAAAATATGTTTCTCGAAGAAGTGCTCGAATTGAAGAAGTCCTCGAATTGAAGAAGTTAATTTTATTCCGTCGTAACATGTACTAAAAAATTTTTTTTCGGGCATTCTCGTCACCAGAAGTGATGATTTAGGGAGCGGTCATTAATTACTGGGGGGGGGGGGGGGGGGGTAAAATATCTAAAACGAGGACCCAAAAATGTTGGCCCTCCCAAAAACATCAGCCCAAAAAATATTGACCCTCCCCAAAACATCAAAAAATGACGTCTTTTTTAACTCCTGAAAACCTCGTTATCAAGCTGAATGTTTGAGGTCTCGAACGTTGCCCATTAGCAGCATCCAGCACGCGCTGATTGCTGGTTAAGGGACATTTACAAGGTGGAGCTGAATGGTCGATTGAAGTAGCCTAAACATATTGTAAAAGTTTCATTGTTAAAACAGGCGCCCAAAAATTTGTGACCCTCTCCAAATCGAAGACCAAAAAATCTTAGCCCTCCCCCTAAATTTACCCCCCCCCCCCAGTAATTAATGACCGCTCCCTTAGGTAGTGTAATAAATTAGAGGTATTTGCCGGGGGTATTTGTTTTCGCATGCATACACGTGATAAGGACACAACCACCATTGGGTCAGTGTAATAAATTAGGCCAGATAAAAAAAAAATTGTTTAGCGTCCCCGCCCTACCTGAGAAATGTCCCCCAACCTCTAAATATTTTTTTTTCATAAAAAAACTTTAGAAAGTGTAAATGCGCCCGCGAACACCAAATATTGTACTCAGACCCCTACATGTACCACTTAAAATATGCGCCGGCGCATTAAATATTTTAACATCGACGCCATTTTGTTTCTAAATCACTCTGTTGTAGATGCAAACCGGTGTCCCTATGGCTAGTCAAAACAAAATAAACTTCACATAGAAAAAAAAACCTTCCGCCCTACCTGGAAAAATTGAAATGGGTGGACGCTAAACAAGTTTTTTTTTTTATCTGGCCTTACAAGTGTTTTTTTTGCGCACTAACACGTACGTGGGCTCCAGCACTTGACCCCACTCAGACTCTGACGAAAACTATCAACTGTATAGCAAATCGGTACCATGTACCATATGCAGACATAGTGAAGTGTCAGTTGAGTATCCTGAAATATCGACAACCTCGATGGACGTTTAACACATTTCGTCCTCCATTTGATTTGCAGCTCGAGTAATTTTATTCTCACCACTTCCGAATCACGGCCGTGGAAAGTTCCCACAATTTCAATTATACTACAATTACCTTCAAGTTCTTACTTCGAAGAATTAAAGCCGACAATTCGTCTTTCAAACAATTCACTGAACTGATCAAAATGACTGTATATATGTCGGCATTTTAAGGGGAAAATTGTATCCAGGTCTAACAACAGAAAATGTTTGCTTCTAGTCCGTGACGTGACTTAATCAAGACAACTCGACAGGTTCTTTCGACTATGGTAGATAGTCTAAGCAGATAAGAGTTCTGGGTTCACAAACCCGTCTTTTGTTTCAGCTTAGAGCACGTAATAGTGTAATGCTCCATCCCGCCGATGTTATCACATTATGTGTACTTATAGGAGACGAGGAACTAAAATACGAAAAAAATCCAGAGTTTTTGCATTCACAAACAAAGCCTTGTAATTCTCTCGTAACGTGAAACCACTGATTTCAAACTGAGCTTGGGCTGCTTAAATATAAAGTCAGTGTCTTCTGTGTTACCCGGATCACTGAACCATGACAAACACACAGAAGCCAGGAAGTAACAGACCTACGGAAATTAAAAATAAATTCTAACTCACTTTATTCTTCTCAGCAAGGATCAGATATGAATATCGTGCGTATTTTAAAGTTATTTCCTGATTCTAGACTGTGCGTTTTTGGTCATTTCCTGATTCGAGAAGCTTGAATGTCAGGGAGACAGTTAACGTTCCTGATTGAACCGGAAAGTCCAAATAAACAAACTGCGTCCACGTTATTCTTTAACCTAGTAAGCATTATACTGTTCTGAAAACGTTACGGTGAATATCGTGCGTATTTTAGGTCATTTCCTGATTCGAGACTTCACAATACAAAGCCGTTGAGGGAGACTGATTCAACCGGCAAATTAATCTAAACTCAAACTGACTTTAAACTGCTTCCACATTATTCTTTTAACCTATCAGTAATGCACCAGTCAATGTAACTTCTCCCTCCCCATTACGAAACAAGTGGGACGAGCTTACTGCATACCGTCACCACGGAGAACTTAAAGTGCATATGAGCCTTCGTGCAATTTTCATAGCTATGAACCTCAGGAATCAGGTTTTGAGTACCCCTGCGAAGAAATTTTTGGTTTACAGAGAATACTCTATCTTCTACGTTTGTTTGAAATCGTGGAAACGTGACCTTTCCTGGCCCATGACCGCGTAAGTAAACGCCTGGGTCGATACCTCGGTAGACGTCATTTAATTAATTCAACTTTGCAACAATTTGAATAAAAACTTACAATTTTTACTAATATGACTTTTTCCTTTACTAACAGCTCATAAACTGTGTCTATTATCTAAAAATCGATGTTGTTGTGATAGAAAGGTGCCATGGAGAATAATGCATTAATGAGATGACGTCGACCGAGGTATCGACCCAGGCTTTTACTTACGCGGTCAAGGGTCAGGAAAGGTCACGTTTCCACGATTTCAAACAAGCGTAGAAGATAGAGTATTCTCTGTAAACCAAAAATTTCTTCGCAGGAGTACTCAAAACTTTTCTGAGATTCATAGCTATGGAAATTGCAGGAAGGCTCACATGCACTTTAAGGATTTAGAGGGATAACCCAACCCAAACTCAACATCGTTCCCTCGAAAGCCGCTCGCTTTTACTGTATTTGTGCTTTCTCGTCAAATCGCTTGTTTATTATTCCTTTCATTCGTCTTGCGTTGCTTTTCACATCCAGATTTTGAAAAATTGGATGCATAAAAAGTTTCGTTCACGCCGAACGAAAATAAGAACGTTTTAATTTCTTACGTTGGCGTTCTCTGCTCAACGTAAAACTTGTGGTTTTCGCGTTGTGATTTTAATGAAGACTGCAAAAATGTGTGTCACTGCGCGCATTTTCACGTGCAGTTATTGTTCTTGGTAATTAAGTCTATTGTTTTGTGACGTTGCCGTCCTCGTTGCTTAAACTCCCTAAAAGGTTCAACCCTTTCACGTTCGGAACAAGCAAGGGAGATTTATCCCGGGGTATTCCCACATTTAAACTACTATAGTTTTCGAGCTGTCTTAGTCTGAAATAGGTTATAAATATTTCCTTTTTCATCTGTACTAGGGTATGGAATTTGACATGGAAATATGGACCGCACATGTTCAATCGTTGATTTCTCTTAGATTCTCGTTATTTTGACTGGTATTCAAAAGAAAGTCGAGAAAAAGAACCACGGCGGAAAATATAATTGGATTAGATAACGCGATTGAAGGCAGGTGCATGAAATAGGCTCCAGATTGTCGTCGGGGTAGGTCTGAAAAAGGGTAAATAATATTTTAGTCTGAAATAGTCACCCAATTTTTTTGGGAATAACCACCCCCGGATTTGGCCTTCGTCCATATTATTATGGTTTATGATAAGGAATTTGGTTATGGGTTGTTTCTTGAATAAGTGTTTTCTATGAGAAATCTGGTTCTTTAAGAATATAGACCAACCGTCATGCTTTGCGCGCTATGGCGGTCATTTTGTCACAGTTGAAAAGTCGGTTTAGTACGAGTTTTGAAAATCGTTACAGTCCTATTGTTGTGTGTGAAACGTTTATCGTTTCAATTATTTTGAAAATATGCCGAGGTACGTCGATGACGTCACGTTTCATTCTCGTCCCAGTCCCCGGAAGTGCGCGGAAATGAAATCTAAGTGCTAAAAGAATGAAGCAAAACAATTTTTTCGGTGTTTTCCCCCTACCTTTTAAGGTCTAAGTTTTTCAAAAAAAGCATAACTGGCCAGGGCTTATATGCACTTTAACAGAAATGAACAAAACCCTCTCCCATGTGTCTTTTAAACGTCATCTCAGAACGACGTGAACCATGTCACGTGAGTAGAAGAACCAATGAAAATGGTAGATTCCCAGGGTTTGTATCCTACTGGTAATCATAAATAGCGTTTGAATGATCCATGTTAAATTTGTAAAACCTTTTTAATACGTTGTTTATAGCCTGTCTTTACGCATTATGGAGAGCAAAATAAGGCGACATCTACAGTGGTTACAGAGCAGATTTGGTATGAGTGACGACTACTACGGACGCGCACCAATAAAGGACTGTAACGAGACACGTGTTGGTTTCATTGCACCGAAGCGAGTCCACGAGGGCCGGTGAGAAGTCAGCGTGCCACAACAGAGTACGTTAGTCGAATTTCACAACTTTTGGATATTTCAACAGCTACTTTAAACTACACAAGAAATTGCTTTCTGTTCGAGTTTACTGCCTTTTTGGGCAGAGCTTATGTGGGAATTTTTGGTCAATTCTTTCGGCAACGCGATGGCTTCAGCTCATTCTCGCCAAAATATTGAAATTTTCGCGCCATTCGTTGCGTACTCGGCCCAGTACTCTAGCCGACCGTTTGGCACGTCCAGCCGTAATCGTAGTCCGTAGTAGTCGTATTTTAAATTCGCTAATAACAACGGTATGGTTACCCACCGACATGCCGTGATGTTGAAATGGTTTTCCTATTGTAGAGGGGCGTACAGGGGGTGTCTCGTGACGCATGATCGGACGTTTTTCTTTTCCGTGACGCGTGATTTTAAAAACATTCTCCGTAATCAAAGGTTTCGCATGATGCGTGAAGAAGCCAAATAAACATCGGGTATTCGTGATTTTACTTCCTATTTCACATGATTTTTCCTCCGAGATCTCCAAATACTCCGAAACTGATGGGAACTAAAGACAAACTTTCCCGATTTAGAAAAAAACTTTTTTCTTGTCACTGTTTGTATTTTGAAACTCCCTCAGGCTTATCTACTATCTTATTCGCATCTAAATCGGAAATTCGATGATACGTTACCTGATTCCATGATTCGTTATTTTTATTCTTCGTGAACCGTGCTGAGACCCCCTCCCCCCTAATTATACAAAGGTGTTATAACCTGGAATTCAATTTATGAAGATATCAAGAAACTACATAATAGAAATTAATATAAAAGAAATCGTAAAAAAAAAACAGATTTTGACTCAATAGTAGTCTCCTCGTAATCGAACTACGATTTTAGATCTTCCTGTCAGCTTGTATGTGTATCCTTTTTGTTTCCCTCTGACTTGTATAATTGAGATGTAAATATTTAATCGCTATACCTAAATGTTGTCTGTTCGTTTGTCCACGTTTTCTTGTCTAACCAATTTCATAGGTAATTTTACTACATTTTTGGGGTGCCAGACTCGATTAGTTTTATTTAAAACACGCACAGTTGCAGTCCACATCACTGCAGCAATCGTTCAGTCTCCTCAGGTGTGTATTTGTGTTACCACAGGAAGCCCAATCCTTTTTCTTACATAAAATCTGTCGAACGCACTTTGATATTCTATGATTACTTCTAGTATTTAAGCTACTTCTGGCATCCCATCACTCTGTTTGAGTCGATTCTAATTCATTGTAAAATATTTAGTATGTTTACAGAGTGAATCAAATCGTTGTTGTTGATTGTTGTTGTCCTGCTGATCCAATCAAATTACAGAGTTACGGTACAGTACGGTTACGGTAAGGCTACGGACATGCCGTAGTTTTGTCCCGCTCATGAACACGACATCTGCTCCAAACGAGAACGTTCTACAACATGGTGAACGTACTACCCAAGTAAACGCTTGGAGTTAGTGGTTCGATATTATGACTGTAACGTCGTGAGGAATCACAATAATGCACCGCTCCAAGAGGAAACCACGGTGACGTGCGCAAGCTTGCCTTCTCAGCCTCATGCAGGTCATATGGTGTTCTAGTTATCATCGCGTGTGGTCGCCGGCCTCTCATAAGGTTTACAGCCATGCATTCTCACTTTATTGGTCGCTTCTGAGACTGCCTGCAGACAAGACACAACAAACAACCTTTTGAGAAATCGATAACGGTCACGCAAAATGTTCGCAAGAGTTATCAATTTGGGTGGGCCTTGGAAAAACTAGCTCTCAGGCCAAGGCGACGTTTCTCGCTCATTATGTTCAACAAGTCTTCAAATTCACTTAGGTATATTTATAGTCATATAATCTTGACTTCCTGTTTAAAATCGTTCGTTAATATGCCTCATAATCTCGGCTTTTCTAGCCCCTGATCAATTTTACACGTGGATTTTGCAGAGGCAAGCGAAATATATTGACCTACCTTTCCGACTGTATTCACGTTGTCTTCTTGTGTGACACTCTCAGCCAAATCTCGCTCTGGGCTCCCTGCCTTCCAATAACAGACAGCAGAGTCTTCTCCTCCTGTTACTATTCGCTCGCTCTACATGAAAGACAAACATGGACAATGAATATGTAATAATAATAATGGTTTAATTAACAATTCTTCTACTGGGTGGCTCTTCGCCAGTTAATATATATAAATGTAAATGCTGATATAAAATGTTACTGATGCTAATAAAATACAATATCTTTTAAAACAGTGAAAAGCTAATACTATTTTTACTAATATTAATGGTCTTAATATGTTCTTAATATTGACTACCATGCAAATACGAATAAAAACTTTGCAATCTATTTTATCAAGTTAAGAGTTAAATTTGAAAAAAAAAAACGGTAACAACAATACTATGATAACAATGGATATACAAACTATAACTATACACGATCAATAGCAAATAATAAATAAATAATATCTAAGATGAGTAATAAATAAGTTTTAAAATATAACCGGTCGATGAGAATGGTGGCGCTAAAAGAAATAATGACGTCCATTACTGGTTCTTGGTCCTAAATAAGAACGTTTTATAATCAAATGTTCTAATAAATTTAGGATACTCGGTGACGCGTCTTATTTGTTATGGCAAATTATCTTGGAATGCCCCTGCTTCCTTTGGTATTTATTTCTAGTTTAGGGGCTGATAGTGAGCATAAACTGTAAGCACTGACTGTATGTAATCGTAAAGTTAGATACTTATACAGGCCAGTTTCCTTAGATTCCGAGTATGGTGCATGATGATGATAACATCGTTATGTGTTGATGGTTATGAGATTGTGATTAAATGATGATAACGATGGTGATGAGGCGACAATAATAAAAGGTCCTTACTAAACATTTCCAACAAACGCTTGAAATTTTATATTCGGAAGGAATATATATAAAGTGAACGTAATTATAACCTTTAAAAGTATAATATGGATTTCAAACTAACAGCAAACAAGACATTACCAGATTTCCTCAGTTTGCCCCTAAAATATCTGTTCTAGGGGCAAATTTGCTAGTACAACTTTCCCAAATTTGAATTCGAATTAAGTTATTAAAACAACACTTATTTGTCTTTCCTCGCCTTGTTGGCGACTTTGCAGTCTGGCGTGAGCGTGGATTCGTGGAAACATATCGCGCGGTACCCCTCAAAAATTGTCCCAGAGTGCGGGTTAGGTCAGTGCAACACGAGCTTCGCGCGACGCCATTTGGGATTTCTACGATGTGGCGGTACGTAAAGAGAGTTCGTGTTTTTCTTCGGAGGATGTTTCAGGCCACCCAACTGGGAGTAACACAGAATGTAATAACACGGAAGGCAATGCCAGGTAAAGTCAGCAGTGTTGAAAGTTGGAAAAAGTTAAGACATACATGCATGGGGGAAATTATTGGTATCAACCTTCACTGTTTTAAAGGTTTTCTATATCAAATAACTTTTACCCCTAACCTTTTAGTTTTTGCCCCCCATCTCTTACTCTTAAATTCGAGCCCTGCCCTTAAACCTCTTTACCAGCCTCTTAATTAAGAGAGACTGTCACGTCGCCCAAACACCCTTCCAACTAAGGCATCGAAAGGGAAAGGGCTATCGTTTTCATATTGGAACTTATTGTATTAAAATTCTTAACGGTTTATTATGAATGGCAAAAGATAGCAGCTGTACATTTGACCACAATTCCTTGCGAACCTAACACAATCCAACTAACAAGTAGAAATCAGACAAACATTTCTACCCTTTCACGTGCACTGGCAAATGATTGTGGGTAAAAGCACATGCCACCATCTTTACTGTGCGATGCATTTATCCGGTCTAGCCTGAATTAGCAAATGTGCGTTAGTTTATTGTCCGTATATGTAACATAAAATAAATGCACTGATATTTTCTTGGGTTCTATCTTTCCTTAAACGACTAAAGTCTATAGCAAACATTTTTACACAACAATAATCATGTTTTTGTTTAGGATCTTTGCTCTGTCTTTGCTCGTGATGTTCGCCTCGGTGTACAAACCTATTTAACGCGATATCAATATAAAATAAGCTCTTCAATTGGCCTTAAGGATTGTTAGAATTATTAATCTGCTTAGCGACCCAAAGCCCTCCTTTGGCCTGGGGGCTGGTTAGCATTAACCCCCTCGGATTATTTCTAAGTAGGGTTGATAAATAGCAGGACTTCTGCAGTAAGTGAGCTAACGGCTTGACCTTGCCTACCTTAAAAACCTACGTACATTAGGAAATGTTTTTATCCAGTCGATCATCTGGCTAATTACCGCTTTAAATACTAAAGGAATTGAATAGACCTAGGATATCGAAGCCCAAGAAATCTCAAAAGTTGCAATAAACGCCCCCATCTTTAGATATGAAACCAGTCCCGCTCCTTTTTCTCTTTTCCCTGCCCTTTTCCCTCTCCCTTTTAACTGCTCCTAGAACCTGTAGCGTATTTTTCTTTCTTATAAGTGGTAAGTATAATCATCGATGATGCACAATCGTGGGCGGTGAGGGTAGAATGGGATAGTACTGTCCTACAAGCATCTACTGATACGTGGCGCTGGATAGGTAAGTATAGTCATCGATGATGTACAATCGTGGTCGGTGAGGGTAGATTGGGATAGTACTGTCCTACAAGCATCTACTGATACGTGGCGCTGGATAGGTAAGTATAGTCATCGATGATGTACAATCGTGGTCGGTGAGGGTAGATTGGGATAGTACTGTCCTACAAGCATCTACTAATACGTGGCGCTGGATAGGTAAGTATAGTCATCGATGATGTACAATCGTGGTCGGTGAGGGTAGATTGGGATAGTACTGTCCTACAAGCATCTACTGATACGTGGCGCTGGATAGGTAAGTATAGTCATCGATGATGTACAATCGTGGTCGGTGAGGGTAGATTGGGATAGTACTGTCCTACAAGCATCTACTAATACGTGGCGCTGGATAGGTAAGTATAATCATCGATGATGCACAATCGTGGTCGGTGAGGGTAGATTGGGATAGTACTGTCCTACAAGCATCCACTGATACGTGGCGCTGGATAGGTAAGTATAATCATCGATGATGCACAATCGTGGTCGGTGAGGGTAGATTGGGATAGTACTGTCCTACAAGCATCTACTGATACGTGGCGCTGGATAGGCAAGTATAGTCATCGATGATGTACAATCGTGGTCGGTGAGGGTAGATTGGGATAGTATTGTCCTACAAGCATCTACTGATACGTGGCGCTGGATAGGTAAGTATAGTCATCGATGATGTACAATCGTGGTCGGTGAGGGTAGATTGGGATAGTACTGTCCTACAAGCATCCACTGATACGTGGCGCTGGATAGGTAAGTATAATCATCGATGATGCACAATCGTGGGCGGTGAGGGTAGAATGGGATTGTACTGTCCTACAAGCATCTACTGATACGTGGCGCTGGATAGGTAAGTATAATCATCGATGATGCACAATCGTGGGCGGTGAGGGTAGAATGGGATAGTACTGTCCTACAAGCATCTACTGATACGTGGCGCTGGATATAGGTTCTGGTTCAGTCTGAGCTTGGTTAGAAATTGGAATTTTAGGGTGCGTTTCTTTGGGAGAATCCAAGATCGGATTCTAATCGCGGATCACAGTCTTCATTACAAAAAGAAACAAAGCCGAATCCGAAAATGGATTATTTTGGCGTGAGAACTCCGATATGCAGTTCGCGCGAAAATGGCGGCAAGCTGTTTGGTTTTTCGAGTAGATTTTAGTAACTAGCAATTTAACTCGGCGAGCTACTTCTGGAGTATTGAAAGAAAAACCAGCCAAATGTGCTATTCTCAAGACGAAAACCGCTTGCTACATCTACTTTTTTCGAATGCATTCTCAAAGAAACGCCGAGATCACGAATCCTAAGAATAAGGCGGTCAGTGCGTGTTAAGAATACCTACAAGAGCCCCTAATTTTACTCAATTTTCTAGCAAAGAGGTCTAGCGCTACTCGGCCGACACTTAACACAGGTAACCCCACATCCCAAATTCTTAAAGGTGTTACTTCGGAAAAAAGCTCTTGTAGCGTTGCAATTATCCCTTTCGAACCTCAACAAAATTGTCTAAAATACTGTGTCGTATTACGAATTTTATCCCTTCTCAAATTGAAAAAGTAGTTTTTCATCATAATGATACAAATCAGGTCATAAAACCTGAAGGAAAAAGTATTTGAAAATTACCCAACACTATTTTAGACAATTTAGTTGAGATTCGAAAGAGATAATTTTTTAACTAATTTTTTCAAAGCCTCAAGGGCTGAACAGTCCTTCCGAAAGACAGTCATTTCGCGTTGAAAAAAAAATCTAAGCTTTTCATTTTTTATCAAAACAGATTAAATGTATATATTTTTTTCAATTCAAGACCTTTAGAATGGTATGTGGCTTTAATTGCAACGCTAACAATAGCGTTTTTCTGAAATTACACCTCGAACTTTATCGAGACCTTAAATTCAGGGCCTTTGCAATGTAGATCTTGTTGACATGGATATAACTTGTTTTACTTCTTTATACAAAAGAGGATAACCTGAATAAACTTGATTGGCAAGCAAGCTTCACGCTCGCAAAGCATGCACGAAATGATCCTGATGACAGGCTTGTAATGTCTGTATATGTAATAACTGGAGCAAGAGAGCATATTAAAGTAAGAGGGAATTTCCAATACGCGCGATGATAATGTCGATTAAAATCTATTTTTAGTAATCGGAAGCGGTTAAGCTGAAGCAAGTGCGTGAGACAACCATTTCATGGCGGCGACATTTTCGCACCATGAATTTGTTGTCGCGAACTTGCTTCAGCTCAACGCTTCCGATTACTAAAAATAGATTTTAATCGACATTTTCATCGCACACCCCGCGCTACAAGATTCTCTCTCTTATTTTGCTGGGAGTTTATGATGCAAACATTCAGTCGAACCCAGCAGCGGCGACCACAGGAGAATTATTGTGGAGTTGTTCAGAAATCACGGTCGGGTAGAAATTTCCAAACATATTAATTATAAGAAGATTAACTAACCACGCTATAATGAGAACCATCCGTGATGCGCTGTGCAAACATTCAAGAGGGTGGTGTTCAAGACCATTAAAATCACTGAGTTTTTTTCAGCAAATTTATCAGCAGCTGAACTAAGTTTTTGCATTCTTTTAACAACGCCTTTTCCAGATCCCTTGAGTTGTTAACAGATTCCACGACACCGAATACCTTTACGAGCATGCGTACCTTGGGGCCAAATTCCTGTCCAAGGTCGACTTTTTTATTGCCTTCATAACAATAATATTTGTATATGTTATAATTACTTCCTATGAGTTCCGTAGGTCAAGGTTTTATGCTTCAATGAAGTCTCAGGCGAATAACTCGGAACTACGTCAATAAATTCTTTATTAGAACTGAGCAAAAACAAAGGTTATTTAATTCAGATGTTACTTCAAATCTCTGGTCCAGCAGACTATTTTGGGGGGGGGGGGGGGGGAAGAGAGGCGGGGGAACAAGGGAATTCTGTTTCATGTCGAATATTTACAAAAATCTCATTCCGTCCGCCGGCATAATGGTCACTATTCATAACACTCATAATGATATGCGAATATGAAATAAGGTACAATAACACCCAATTTACAGCTAGGTGTGCATAGGCACGTGGATGATGCTACGAGATGACTATAAAATACAGAATCAACATAGGACACTCCCTTCTTGCTCAGTTCTCCAGCGGAACAGTGGTCAGACAAACGGTTTTTCTCTTAAAAAATACGACCCACGCAAATATATGGCAGAAGTTCAGTTCCCACATGGTCCGGCCCCACCAGTAGTAGCACAAGTGGTTCCAGCTCCACCGGCGGCTGCACAAGCACCAATAGCTCCACTGGCAGATGCACAAGATGGACAAGCACCAATAGCTCTACCGGCGGTTGCACAAGACGGACAAGCACCAATAGCTCCACCGGCGGTTGCAAAAGGCGGACAAGCACCAATAGCTCCACCGGCGGTTGCACAAGACGGACAAGCACCAATAGCTCCACCGGCGGTTGCAAAAGGCGGACAAGCACCAATAGCTCCACCGGCGGTTGCACAAGACGGACAAGCACCAATAGCTCCACCGGCGGTTGCACAAGACGGACAAGCACCAATAGCTCCACCGGCGGTTGCACAAGACGGACAAGCACCAATAGCTCCACCGGCGGTTGCAAAAGGCGGACATGCACCAGTAGCTCCACCGGCGGCCCCACAAGCTCCATAGGCTCAGCAACAAGACGGGGAACTTAAGATAAATATGGCCATGTTGATTTGCTTAGTATGAAATTCAGTTATGTACGGGTGATTTTTCTCGCCGGTCTTATCTGTAGAATGAATCCTTCGACGGGATGGTTCGTTGGACGACTGCGGCTAATTACCGCTTTAAATACTAAAGGAATTGAATAGACCTAGGATATCGAAGCCCAAGAAATCTCAAAAGTTGCAATAAACGCCCCCATCTTTGGATATGAAACCAGTCCCGCTCCTTTTTCTCTTTTCCCTGCCCTTTTCCCTCTCCCTTTTAACCGCTCCTAGAACCTGTAGCGTATTTTTCTTTCTTATAAGTGGTAAGTATATATAATCATCGATGATGCACAATCGTGGTCGGTGAGGGTAGATTGGGATAGTACTGTCCTACAAGCATCCACTGATACGTGGCGCTGGATAGGTAAGTATAGTCATCGATGATGTACAATCGTGGTCGGTGAGGGTAGATTGGGATAGTACTGTCCTACAAGCATCTACTAATACGTGGCGCTGGATAGGTAAGTATAATCATCGATGATGCACAATCGTGGTCGGTGAGGGTAGATTGGGATAGTACTGTCCTACAAGCATCTACTGATACGTGGCGCTGGATAGGTAAGTATAGTCATCGATGATGTACAATCGTGGTCGGTGAGGATAGATTGGGATAGTACTGTCCTACAAGCATCTACAGATACGTGGCGCTGGATAGGTAAGTATAATCATCGATGATGCACAATCGTGGTCGGTGAGGGTAGATTGGGATAGTACTGTCCTACAAGCATCTAATGATACGTGGCGCTGGATAGGTAAGTATAATCATCGATGATGCACAATCGTGGGCGGTGAGGGTAGAATGGGATAGTACTGTCCTACAAGCAACTACTGATACGTGGCGCTGGATATAGGTTCTGGTTCAGTCTGAGCTTGGTAAGAAATTGGAATTTTAGGGTGCGTTTCTTTGGGAGAATCCAAGATCGGATTCTAATCGCGGATCACAGTCTTCATTACAAAAAGAAACAAAGCCGAATCCGAAAATGGATTATTTTGGCGTGAGAACTCCGATATGCAGTTCGCGCGAAAATGGCGGCAAGCTGTTTGGTTTTTCGAGTAGATTTTAGTAACTAGCAATTTAACTCGGCGAGCTACTTCTGGAGTATTGAAAGAAAAACCAGCCAAATGTGCTATTCTCAAGACGAAAACCGCTTGCTACATCTACTTTTTTCGAATGCATTCTCAAAGAAACGCCGAGATCACGAATCCTAAGAATAAGGCGGTCAGTGCGTGTTAAGAATACCTACAAGAGCCCCTAATTTTACTCAATTTTCTAGCAAAGAGGTCTAGCGCTACTCGGCCGACACTTAACACAGGTAACCCCACATCCCAAATTCTTAAAGGTGTTACTTCGGAAAAAAGCTCTTGTAGCGTTGCAATTATCCCTTTCGAACCTCAACAAAATTGTCTAAAATACTGTGTCGTATTACGAATTTTATCCCTTCTCAAATTGAAAAAGTAGTTTTTCATC
Organism: Actinernus sp. WN-2022; assembly: GCA_030867875.1. Lineage (NCBI taxonomy): Eukaryota > Metazoa > Cnidaria > Anthozoa > Actiniaria > Actinernidae > Actinernus > Actinernus sp. WN-2022. Next base: position 96,150,752 of record JAOWCC010000019.1, read on the forward strand.
ATATTGATACAAATCAGGTCATAAAACCTGAAGGAAAAAGTATTTGAAAATTACCCAACACTATTTTAGACAATTTAGTTGAGATTCGAAAGAGATAATTTTTTAACTAATTTTTTCAAAGCCTCAAGGGCTGAACAGTCCTTCCGAAAGACAGTCATTTCGCGTTGAAAAAAAAATCTAAGCTTTTCATTTTTTATCAAAACAGATTAAATGTATATATTTTTTTCAATTCAAGACCTTTAGAATGGTATGTGGCTTTAATTGCAACGCTAACAATAGCGTTTTTCTGAAATTACACCTCGAACTTTATCGGGACCTTAAATTCAGGGCCTTTGCTACGGTGGCCCGGTCAGGTTACCACGTTACCACGTTACCACGATAGAGCCTATCGTGGTAACGTGGTTTTGAACGAAATTCAAAACCACGTTACCACGTTACCACGTTAGGAACCTAACGTGGTAACGTGGTTTTGAACGAAATTCAAAACCACGTTACCACGTTACCACGTTAGGAAGCTAACGTGGTAACGTGGTTTTGAACGAAATTCAAAACCACGTTACCACGTTACCACGTTAGGAAGCTAACGTGGTAACGTGGTTTTGAACGAAATTCAAAACCACGTTACCACGTTACCACGTTAGGAAAGTCCGCATGGAACTGGGCCTCGAAGCACATGGTTGACAAAAATGACTGATATAATGGCAAAGCCTCGTCTTTTCGTTAGTTTTCTTTTTGTTTTATGGTTTCCGTTGAGCAGTAGTCAACAGGGAATCCCGATTCCACCAGATTTTCCGATATCAACGCATTTGAATGGTTAGCATGTTATATACTGCTGTGTTTATTTCAAAGATCTCTCAACGATTGAGACATTTTAAATTTTAATCAGTTGTCAGTGGCAGTGGTAAGCTTATATATATGATAAAAACAATTACATTTATAGGAGGGTCTTTTTGTATTGTAGTGCAGGACGTCATGATAATAATAATAATAATAATATAACAATTTATATAGCGCCATTTCCACTAAATGACCAATGGCGCTTTACATCACTACTAAAAATAATTAAAATAAATAAATTAAATAGGGCAAAATATACAAATTAATTAAACATACTTACGGATTTAACTATTTTAAATATAAGATGTTAAAAGCTTTTTTAAAAAGAATAGTCTTAACCTTAGTCTTAAAAATATTTACAGATTGAACGTTCTTTACATCAATTGGAAGACTATTCCATAAAGTGGCCGCTGAGAATGAAAAGGATCTTGCACCATACGTTTTTAGATTGTATGTTGGAACTTTGAGTAAGTTCTGAGAAGATGAGCGTAATGATCGAGATGGTGCATATGGTTCTAAAAGTTCACTAATATATAATGGTGCAATATTGTTCATAGCCTTAAATGTCAGTAGTAATATCTTAAAATTAATCCTTTGTTCTATTGGTAGCCAATGTAGGTCTTGTAAAATATTTGTAATATGGCAGGATTTACGCGAACAAGTAAGAAGGCGTGCTGCCGAATTTTGGACATACTGGAGCCTCTGATGTAAATATTTAGGGATACCATATAATAACGAGTTACAATAATCTAATTTGGCGGTGATAAATGCATGAACTAGTATTTTGCAAACATCTAAAGATAAAAATTTCCTAACGCGAGCAATGTTTCTTATATGGTAAAACGCAGATTTGCAAATCGCAGACACTTGCTTGTCCATCATCATAGTGTGATCGAAAACGACCCCAATGTTCCTTGCTGATTTGGATGGATAGATGATCTCGGCACCAACCTGGATGCTATCGAGGGGAGGCTGCGGCCGATGACAAGCCCTCAGAACTAGAAGTTCAGTCTTATCATTATTTAGTTTTAATTTGTTAGTTGACATCCAGTTGTTTACATCGCGTAAACATGCCTCAATCTTTGCCTTTGAACAATCTAACTGTCCATTAACTGACGGCTGAAATGTTACATAAATCTGCGTATCGTCGGCGTAGCAATGAAACGACATGTTGTTTCTACGCATGATATCTCCTAGCGGCGAAGTGTACATCAAGTATAATATCGGGCCAAGTACCGAACCTTGTGGTACACCGCAGAGTAGGTCATGACTTGTCGATGTTTTGTCTTGAATCAAGACACTCTGACTCCGTCCGTTGAGATATGAAGTGAGCCACGCAAGCGCTTGCCCTTTGATGCCGAAACGATTACAAAGTCTAGAAAGTAATATCTTATGATTTACAGTATCGAAGGCGGCCGACAGATCTAACAAGAGGAGTATAACGCAGCCTTGATTATCAATTGCTCGAAGTATGTCATCTTGTACTCTCACCAATGCCGTCTCAGTACTATGACCGCGCTTATATGCGGACTGGAAAAGTTCGTCCAAGTTTTCATCTTTCACATGGGTGGTAAGACGTGACGCAACACGTGAATATTTCACTGCAGGCTTCCCATATACGCTTATATTATCTCTGTTGCTCACATATCATGCAGTCAGGATGAGGTTAGTCTTGTAAAATTTAAAGTTGGCTTGTTGAGTTTTACCTCATCTTCAAACAGATGAAAATCTCCGAGAAAATCTCCGCTCGATTCACTGCCTTCCTTACACTCCGCCATTTTGTTAACCATGTGCTTCGAGGCCCAGTTCCACGCGGACTTATCTAACGTGGTAACGTGGTAACGTGGTTTTGAATTTCGTTCAAAACCACGTTAGCTTCCTAACGTGGTAACGTGGTAACGTGGTTTTGAATTTCGTTCAAAACCACGTTACCACGTTAGCTTCCTAACGTGGTAACGTGGTAACGTGGTTTTGAATTTCGTTCAAAACCACGTTACCACGTTAGGTTCCTAACGTGGTAACGTGGTAACGTGGTTTTGAATTTCGTTCAAAACCACGTTACCACGATAGGCTCTATCGTGGTAACGTGGTAACGTGGTAACCTGACCGGGCCACCGTACTTTGCAATGTAGATCTTGTTGACATGGATATAACTTGTTTTACTTCTTTATACAAAAGAGGATAACCTGAATAAACTTGATTGGCAAGCAAGCTTCACGCTCGCAAAGCATGCACGAAACGATCCTGATGACAGGCTTGTAATGTCTGTATGTGTAATAACTGGAGCAAGAGAGCATATTAAAGTAAGAGGGAATTTCCAATACGCGCGATGATAATGTCGATTAAAATCTATTTTTAGTAATCGGAAGCGGTTAAGCTGAAGCAAGTGCGTGAGACAACCATTTCATGGCGGCGGCATTTTCGCACCATGAATTTGTTGTCGCGAACTTGCTTCAGCTCAACGCTTCCGATTACTAAAAATAGATTTTAATCGACATTTTCATCGCACACCCCGCGCTTATTTCGCTGGGAGTTTATGATGCAAACATTCAGTCGAACCCAGACCATTTTTCCTTATTGCACATGTTCCACACACAAAAAAAGAAAGTTTCTGCGATCGAATAAACGAGATTTTTGTTTAAGGAAAAATGATGTTTTCATTGAACATTGAAAATAAGAACAGAGAACACCACATCGAATTAGAATCAGAAGACAGAACTTTAAAAACTGCAAAGTTTAATCGTAAACGGTTGTTGATCTTGAGCTAGCATGAGCGGAGAGGACAGTAGTGCAATCTCCCTCCTCCCTAACCTTTTCGATTTTTTCTCCCTCCTCCCTAGCGAATTTTAAACATTTCTCCCTAGAGTATCCCAATTTCTCCCTCCTCCTGTATGCTAAATTCTCCAGCCTTTCTAGTTTTTCTGGACATTTCTCCTGCCTCCCTAGTTATTTTTAGCCATTTCTCCCTCCCTAGACCATTCCTCTCCACTCTTGCATCAGTCCGTGCAGAGACGGTGAAAACTACATAAAAGACATGACGAGGTAGCAGCAGCGACCACAGGAGAATTATTGTGGAGTTGTTCAGAAATCACGGTCGGGTAGAAATTTCCAAACATATTAATTATAAGAAGATTAACTAACCACGCTATAATGAGAACCATCCGTGATGCGCTGTGCAAACATTCAAGAGGGTGGTGTTCAAGACCATTAAAATCACTGAGTTTTCTTCAGCAAATTTATCAGCAGCTGAACTAAGTTTTTGCATTCTTTTAACAACGCCTTTTCCAGATCCCTTGAGTTGTTAACAGATTCCATGACACCGAATACCTTTACGAGCATGTGTACCTTGGGGCCAAATTCCTGTCCAAGGCCGACTTTTTTATTGCCTTCATAACAATAATATTTGTAGATGTTATAATTACTTCCTATGAGTTCCGAAGGTCAAGGTTTTATGCTTCAATGAAGTCTCAGGCGAATAACTCGGAACTACGTCAATAAATACTTTATTAGAACTGAGCAATAACAAAGGTTATTTAATTCAGATGTTACTTCAAATCTCTGGTCCAGCAGATTATTTTTGAGGGGGGGTGATTCTGGGTATTTTTGGTGCGGTGTAAAAACGAATACTTTGAAAGGCTAGTTTCAGATTCTTTATGTCCAATTAACTTTGAATGTTATATGTCTCCGTCATGCGGGCCTGATTACATGAGGCGGGCTAGCGCGGAGGGAGGGCGAAACCCCGGCTGCACCAAAACAGAGTCTTAAAATAACTGAATAAAACTGATGTGCTGCCTTTACGTAATGTTTAGACCTCGGACAAGGACGTAAAATCGAAGGACCAAGTCAACCATGTGGGTCATGTGGAAGATTACTGAGCTATATGTTAGTAGTAAACGTGTTACTCTATAAATAAAGTGACGTTACTCTACTTTAAAAGGGATATATATATATTAGGATAGAAATAGCAGCTGTACTCCATCACTTATAGAGCGGAGAAAAGCCTGACCGAGAAGCTTTATATAAACTCCTTTATTTTTCATTCGAAAACACTTGGCACATTGATACAGGTTACTTATCTGTGAGGTCTATGGACAAAACATATCCTGAATTCTAGAAACGCCCAAGGCCGAAAGCTACTTCATTGTCTGCCAATCCAATTCCCCCCTCCCCCTCAAATGTACCTTGCCTTGAAAATAATGGAGCAATTGACAAAAAAAAAGTGGGGGGGGGGGGGGGGGGGAAGAGGCGGGGGAACAAGGGAATTCTGTTTCATGTCGAATATTTACAAAAATCTCATTCCGTCCGCCGGCATAATGGGCACTATTCATAATCGGATATGAAATAAGGTACAATAACACCCAATTTACAGCTAGGTGTGCATAGGCACGTGGATGATGCTACGAGATGACTATAAAATACAGAATCAACGTAGGACACTCCCTTCTTGCTCAGTTCTCCAGCGGAACAGTGGTCAGACAAACGGTTTTTCTCTTAAAAAATACGACCCACGCAAATCTATGGCAGAAGTACAGTTCCCACATGGTCCGGCCCCACCAGTAGCACAAGTGGTTCCAGCTCCACCGGCGGCTGCACAAGCACCAATAGCTCCACTGGCAGATGCACAAGACGGACAAGCACCAATAGCTCCACCGGCGGTTGCACAAGACGGACATGCACCAATAGCTCCACCGGCGGTTGCACAAGACGGACAAGCACCAATAGCTTCACCGGCGGTTGCACAAGACGGACATGCACCAGTAGCTCCACCGGCGGCCCCACAAGCTCCATAGGCTCAGCAACAAGACGGGGAACTTAAGATAAATATGGCCATGTTGATTTGCTTAGTATGAAATTCAGTTATGTACGGGTGATTTTTCTCGCCGGTCTTATCTGTAGAATGAATCCTTCGACGGGATGGTTCGTTGGACGACTGCAGATAATGTTTGAATGCTATTGTGCACGGGTGAGTTTTCTCGCCGGTTTTATCTGTACATTAATAGAGAGCTTAAGCAACGACGACGGGGACGGCAGTGATGACGGGACGTAGAAAAGCGTTTTCTCCCGAAATATGATGTTTACTATTTCCTTCGTTCGCCTTTAATTACTGTTCACATCCATATCTTCGAAAAATATGATAAGCATAGAGTTCCGTTCACGCCGAACGAAAAACGGAGTGATTTACTTTCGACCGTTTGCGTTCTCTTGTCAACGTAGAATATGGAGTTTTCACGTTGTGTTTTTGCAAGCAACGGTTGAAATGTAGTTGACTGCGTGCATTTTCACGTGAAGTTATTGTATTTTGTAATTAAGTCTATTGTGTCATGCCGTCGTCCTAGACGTTGCCGTCGTCGTTGCTTAAGCTCTCTAATGAATCCTTCGACGGGATAGTTCGTTGGACGACTGCAGATAATGTTTGAATGCTATTGTGCATAGGTGAGTTTTCTCACCGGTTTTATCTGTACAAAGAATCCTTCGACGGGATAGTTCTTTGGACGACTGCAGATAATGTGTGAATGCTATTGTGCATAGGTGAGTTTTCTCACCGGTTTTATCTGTACAATGAATCCTTCGACGGGATAGTTCGTTGTACGACGGTTAAATATAAATGGCTAGTACAGTAGCATGACTCGCTGAGCGTGTTGAGTCGTAGACAGGCTGCGGGAGTAAATATAATTTTTACTCCGGGTGTAGAGGGGCTAACGAGGATAATTGTATGGTACATTTTATGTATAATTTTATGTATACCGAACAGTTTGAATGTAAAGGTATTTACCCTGGTTGTAAAACGACGTCTAGACTGTGATGCCTTTTTTGTGTCGGAGACAATGAAGCCTGACTTGGTTGTCTTGTAATATTTATGAGCATACGACAGAATGACGATAATCAGTCATTGCGCCCTGACAATTATAGTTTGATAAGCACGGAGTTATCTTGTATTGAATCATTTGAGACAATCAATCTTGCTTTATGGTGTCCTGATTTATGGTTGACCAGTCGATGGTAACTAGCAGTGGGTTTTGTCTTATATTGAAGGTTCATAAATTGACGCCGTCCTCTCTGTTTTGTCTTTATTCTCTTGAAATAGCGATTGAAAAGAGATTTTAAAGAACTTCAAAAGGCGATGGAGTCGCTGACAAAAGCTTCTGTGGAAAACCACCTGAAGAAGTTCATGGGCTATGCTTGAAGTCCCAGAGTTTTAATGGCTCCGAAAAAAGGGTATCTAAATCAACCCTCCCGGTCATACTGCGTCAGAGCTGTTATCTCTCTGCTGACTTCTCGGGGTTTTCTGTTCTCCCATAACACCCTGTTCTTCTCTATTGTAGGGAAATATGTTATAGCATTTGGAAATTGATGCACAATTTGACACGCAGATGTCAATGAAAATAATACAAAAGGATGTAATTTGGGTGGACCTGCATGGAAACCCCGTCACTCTCGGCAGAGGGATGACAGCAAATAGTAGTCTGACACAAATAATAGGTAAAGTGGAATGTGGGGAAACCCTTGGTGATTTAATTTTCCGGGACCCGAGCCAGTTTCGCGCGGGAGAGTTGCATAATAATGTTGGCTATTGGGAGGAGATTGCGAAAATGAATCCCTCGGAACAACACGCTACAATCCTTGGGTGGATCAGAGATAAAGTGTCTATCTTACCATTTTGTTAACACTTTACTGGCACATTTAAGGGGAGCCAATATGACTCGATCGCCGTTTCGTGTAAGCCATTTGGGGAGTTTATCAAGCGAACTCTGGTGGAACGTTTGAGGACTAGTGCCATATCATTAGTTGGAAGAGTTGGTTTGGTACCACCCCCGCATATTGTACTTCCCCTCACGGATAAGTCCATTAAAGATTACCTGCGTGTGGTTACAGCAGAGCAGTTGTAAGCTCGGATAACACCTAAACAAGCCACTCCCTTCTTTGTGGACAAATTAACTAAGTTGTCATCACATCTCCAACGGGCGTTGGAAAACGCACAGACCCCGACCCAGCGGTTCATTATTGCGCGAGACCAGGTATATTTTAAGACGGCCTTCTTTAGTGGGGATCGCCCAGGCGATCTCGGCCAAATAAAAGTACCTGAAATCCTACGTTTCCCCAACGACGATGGCTTTCTATTTAGTCATGTGTGGGGCAAGACGTAGAGGGATGGGGACGAAAACGTTTTTGGGATCCGGAGGAACCCACAGACCACCATTTGCCCCATTCGTGGTATTGAGCAATACATAGAGGTGACATGAAAATTGACCTAACACGTGGCTACTTATTCCGGCCTACAACGCCTAATGGAGGGATTCAGAATTCCCCAATGAGCTCTGCTGCTGCGGAGGCTCGCTTAAAGTTATATTTAAAAGAAATGGGTGCGGATGAAGGTGAAACATTACATGGCTTTAGATCTGGGTGTGCCATTACATTAGCACTGAAGGGTGCAGACTTGTCAGAGATTATGGATCATGTAGACTGGGCGCGTAGACACACTGCTCTTTATTATCTACAGCTGGCTAAAGTTCTAAACCCAGACGGCGCGTCTTCTAGACTCATCTCAGATGGAGTGCCAAATGTAATCAATCCCTGGCAGGACATCAATGAACTAAAACGCTTTATATGTGCATTTCCTTCTGAGAATATACAAAAACGGGCTAATCAGGATCCACTGTGAAGGCATTATTATAATTATGTTGTACTATGTTTCGATAAAATGCTTGTCTCTCCCATGTCTGGACTTAAGTTTTGGGGTAAGATTTGGGGGATTAATTGTAAGGAGTGGGTTATTCTTAATGGAATAATAGTCCGAGACATTGATCGGGGCTGTAGTATGTGTGCGGGTCACTTAATTTAACAAGTTGAAACAGACAGGTGAAGGGACGCTGATCAATATTTCTCCCATACCTTAATTCAACTGAGTATGAATGTGAATGTCATGAAATACTATTCATAACACTCATAATGATATGCGAATATGAAATAAGGTACAATAACACCCAATTTACAGCTAGGTGTGCATAGGCACGTGGATGATGCTACGACATGACTATAAAATACAGAATCAACGTAGGTCACTCCCTTCTTGCTCAGTTCTCCAGCGGAACAGTCGTCAGGCAAACGGCCCACCCACCCACCCACCCTCCAGATTCGCGTGGGTCGTATTCCCCTGACACTCTAAGCCAAGCTCTACCAGCTTGGCTTACACCGCTGATCAATATTTCTCCATACATTAATTCAACTGAGTATGAATGTGAGTGTCATGAAATAGAATACTAAACAAGTTATCAGTAAAAAGCCAGTCAATTGTACTGACTGTGAGCGGTCCGTATAGTGTAAAACTGGACCGTTCAGCAACCAATCACAATTCAATATGTCTTGGATTCTGGACCAGAGAAATGATGAGGGATTTTCAAACATTCCAAGGGACACCAACATCCGTAGGAGCCATCAGTGTTTACTTAGGCCGTGGGATGCCAACACCACCACTCGGAAGAATGCGGCGTTCGCAGTTTTCTTTTTTGACTTTTCACACGACGAAAGCTTGTTTGTATGCCTTTAATAGTAACGACTGGAAAACAGTTTCTCCTTGACATTCGAAATACACTGACAAGAGATTTGAATGAACAGCTCAATTTTCTTCACAGTGAAATGCTTTCAGTTTACGAGAACAATGGTATGAAGGTGGCTAGGTTCAATAGTCACGAAAGACTGAAACAGCATGTGAAGTTCGTACCATAGTGTCGGAGTGCATACAAAAATGGAAACAAATGCTTTCAAATCAAATGTTTACGTCAAGTACGGTATAAGGTTTCCGCGATCTGACGATGCGTAAAAGATCATTCAATTCCAGGGCCAACTTACGTTGAGTGAACATGTAAACTTAACGGTCTCCAAACGCAGAAACTGTGCATATACACAGGGAACCACGATCAGGGGTAAACAAAACAAACTTCAAGGTCAGGGCATTTAGGATTTTGTCAGGCAACTATTTCAAAGAAAAGGCAGGCAATTTTTATTTTCAGGCTTCATGCACATACCTATTTCTTTTGGCTGTTTTGAGGTATGTTCAATGTTGCTGTCTAAAAATAGCGATCGAATGATTTGGGGAAATACGAGCATGCGCTGGAGGTCAGTGAAAAACGCTTCTTGGTCAGTGAAAAGTCGGGGAATTGTTTTCTTGTGTGGGAACCCTGATAAAATCGATCAGAATCAAACAGGAACTCGGGAACGCGCTATTTTTGTGCGGTTAAGTCTGTACATCTGTGCCACGTTAGAGCGGATTTTGGCTATATACTTCATGGTAGTGTTTCGTTCCATATAGTCTCCCTGCATAATACTGTAAAACAGTAGAGAAAATGATTATGCAGGGAGAGTATATGGAACGAAACACTACCGTGAAGTATATACCGGATTTTGGATCAGTGGGAAAACCGAACGAAGCGCTATAAATACGGGTGCAGTTACGGTATGGCATGCTGTGACTGAATAGCTTTCTTAGTCATTCTAAAATATTGTGACCTTTTATGAAGGGCAACAAATGAAATAGAAGCATAGACCATTGCATAAATGGCGTCAATTTGAATAACATTGTTCAGGAATCTTTAGTCTCATTCATGTGAAAACGCTTTGGTGGCAACGTGAACACGAGGCTAAAGTCTCCAATACCAATATAAATTGGACGCCATTTATGAAATGGGTCTATTACCTGTATGTGACAGTCCAGGCATCTTACAGTAGCTGTGTGTCCGCCAGACAAGGAACACAATCTGTGGACAGTGTCCTGTTTCACATCAAATAGCTGAAGACTCCCACTAAATACAAAAAGTGTTTTCGAGAAGACTGACATAATGTCTTACTGAAACGGGGAATGGGTCTAGGGCATTACAAATCCGTAAGAGAAAAAAACACGAATTAGTGTATAGGATTAGGGTTGGGATGTTTTCCATTCTAATGTCTCTGGGATATGTTTCCTAGCCCCAACAACTGACTGCCCTAATCCTCTTGTTTCCACTAATCTGTTATGCCCAGACCCTTATTCCCCATTCCCGTTTTAATAACATCAGGGCACATGACTTATCACAGGAGAAGTAGTATGACACATTTACTCATAGAGCCGCCGACAGTTTTAAGCTGTGCCAGGAACTGTTTTTGGCATCTCCATAATTCGCTGACTGATCGAATGTGTAATAATCCAATTCGTAGTTCTTGAAAGGTAACCACGCCTTAGCCTCGCATTGAGGCTGGAGTTGACCCTGCACTGATATAAACCCTCTTTCTATGAACATGGATAGATTGTGATTGTCATGCTAACTAGATACAAGCCATGGAGGCTGGAGTTGACCCTGCACTGATACAAACCCTCTTTCTATGAATATGGATAGATTGTGATTGTCATGCTAACTAGATACAAGAGTTGACCCTGCACTGATATAAACCCTCTTTCTATGAATATGGATAGATTGTGATTGTCATACTAACTAGATACAAGCCATGGAGGCTGGAGTTGACCCTGCACTGATACAAACCCTCTTTCTATGAATATGGATAGATTGTGATTATCATGCTAACTAGATACAAGCCATGGAGGATGGAGTTGACCCTGCACTGATACAAACCCTCTTTCTATGAATATGGATAGATTGTGATTATCATGCTAACTAGATACAAGCCATGGAGGATGGAGTTGACCCTGCACTGATACAAACCCTCTTTCTATGAATATGGATAGATTGTGATTATCATGCTAACTAGATACAAGCCATGGAGGATGGAGTTGACCCTGCACTGATACAAACCCTCCTTCTATGAATATGGATAGATTGTGATTGTCATGCTAGCTAGATACAAGCCATGGAGGCTGGAGTTGACCCTGCACTGATATAAACCCTCTTTCTATGAATATGGATAGATTGTGATTGTCATGCTAACTAGATACAAGCCATGGAGGCTGGAGTTGATCCTGCACTGATACAAACCCTCTTTCTATGAATATGGATAGATTGTGATTATCATGCTAACTAGATACAAGCCATGGAGGATGGAGTTGACCCTGCACTGATACAAACCCTCTTTCTATGAATATGGATAGATTGTGATTATCATGCTAACTAGATACAAGCCATGGAGGATGGAGTTGACCCTGCACTGATACAAACCCTCTTTCTATGAATATGGATAGATTGTGATTATCATGCTAACTAGATACAAGCCATGGAGGATGGAGTTGACCCTGCACTGATACAAACCCTCTTTCTATGAATATGGATAGATTGTGATTATCATGCTAACTAGATACAAGCCATGGAGGATGGAGTTGACCCTGCACTGATATAAACCCTCTTTCTATGAATATGGATAGATTGTGATTATCATGCTAACTAGATACAAGCCATGGAGGATGGAGTTGACCCTGCACTGATACAAACCCTCTTTCTATGAATATGGATAGATTTTGATTATCATGCTAACTAGACACAAGCCATGGAGGATGGAGTTGACCCTTCACTGATACAAACCCTCTTTCTATGAATACGGATACATTTTGATTATCATGTTGACTAGATAAAAGCCTCTAAACTAAGCTGCCTCAACTCCAGCCTCGATGTCACCAAAGGCTTGGTTACCTTTCAAAGTGGCGGTCAAGAACTACTATTTGCACTTTTGGGACATTTACCTGTGTCTGCCACCAAATAAATACAGCTGGTTGTTGGAAGGTTGGTAAAAGCAGTCCACAAGGTATTCAACTGGCTCCACACCCTGGAGTGAAAAGGAATAGCTGCGATAAGAACACTCGTTAAAGCCGATCAAAACAGCATTTTTAAAAACGTAGTTGATAACATGTACAATAATAATACAAAGCGGTGTTTTTTTTTTTTTTTTACTTCGAGATACAGGGAGCCGTTATGTCTCTAGATCAATTCCAAACCTGCCCCTCCCCCCCCCCCCCCCCCCCCCCTGTGGGACATTATGACTGAGTTTCTGTCCCAGGGGTGGGGCATTTGCCAGCAAAGAAAAGTTGGGGGTGGGGAATTGGCCAACGAGTAAAAATAGCGACTTTTACATCGATGTTTATAAGATATTTACACTCGTTCCAAATCCCCACGGTGGGGGAATTTGCATAGCTTACGGCTGACCCCAGATGAGGCATTTGTAACGCTCCGATTCAAAAATGTCAAATGCCCCACAAATACCCGGGGGGGGGGGGGGGGGGTTGGTTTTTGAGATGGTAAACCGGAGAAACCGTCAGAGCAAGGGCGAGATATCAACAACTCACATCTCCCCTGCAAAAAGCATTACCTTCTAATCCTTTGCACGACTTCCCGTGACACCCCGCGCGCTTGCTACTCTTGGTTACCGCGCCGCCAATTATAACTTAGTAGCGAGTGCAGTGGGTACGAGTCTGGCATTATTGCATGCTGAGATTAACTCAAAACATGGTTAAAACGGTCACAATTTACTTACTTCAATAACGTCCCTGATGTTTGAATGCTCTGCCAGTAACGATGCCTGCAGAAAAGAGTCAAAACTTTTCACTGAAATGCCAGGACACAAGGCCAAATTTATTATCATAAATTGTTATTTCTCACCAAATTTGCCATTATCATAAGCGCATACTATACGCTAGACTTACTGAACCAAAACATGTGTCAATGCTAATTTGTATCTACTATGCTAAACTACCATTGCTCGAAAAGTGTCAATTTTTTAATCTTATAACCATGTCGATTAGTTCACACTGGTATATAATCAACTAAAGTCGTTTGAGGTATGCTAACCGCCGTGGGAAGAGAGTAGCAGCTTACGTTTCAAGCGCTAGCCCTTCGTCAGAGCAAAAGAGGAAATTGTGGGTGGGGAAACGGTTTACCGTATAAAGTGTTGAGTGCATGATTACCGCTGAGGAAACATGTACTCGGATCAATTAGGATCAAAGGAAATTACGCCAACATAGCCGCCACGCCCTTTGTCATTTGAATCTCTGGGGATTGACTGCAACCTATCTATAGAGCAGGTTTCAATTGACTGTAGTAAAACCAAAGCAATTACAACGAACCAATCACGAACTAAAGTGAATACCGATTGGTTTCACTGGCACGAGAAAGCAACCAATCAGGAGGAAAACTAAACGCAATCGTGGATTGATGGCGTGACGGACATAACCACGATTGGTTTTACTCTGGAATTTGATTCGCTGACTGATTACAAAACATTTTCACAGCCAATAGAAAAGCTAAGTAAACCAAAGCAATCACCGAAAACTTTCGAAACCTGCTCTATTATCTTTACAGCAATTAAATACTAAGCTTGATAGAGCGGTTTTCAATTGAGTGTCGAAAAGTAATTGCTTTCGAATTTGATTGGTTAGTTATCCATGATTGCGTTTACTTTGCCTCGTGATTGGTTGAAGTAAAACCAATCGTGAATTACTTCAGTTCGTGATTGGTTCTTTGATGTTTTTACTTGCTCCTGTGATTGAAAACCGCTCTATTACCGTTACAATAGCATTCACTTCACCCAACATGCTATACTTCTGACGAAGGACGCTCGAAACGTCAGCTGCTACTCCCATCTCACGGCAGTTAGCATATGCATACCTTGATGGACTTTCAGTTGATTATACCCCAGTGTTTATCTTCCCCGCCAACGCAGACCCACACTAGTTTTTTATAGTTTCCATTATATTCAGTCCCAATCATACATTGTTTTCCTAGATATTTCGCTGAATTTCTTTAATCCCTGCGAAAAACTCATGTGTGGTCTCCTGACGAGCTAGTGCTACAAGATGGCAGCGGTATTTTTCAACAGGAACATTGCTGCATTCTGATTGGTCTGATATTTTGTTGATTGACAAATGTGGAACTATTCATATTTCGTGCATGCGCGGTAAGAAAGTCTGGTAAAATTGGTACCACAGCGCTCGAGGCCAGTTGTCCCAAATATCGAAAATTGGAGTCGGTCAGAATGTTTTAGTTTCTGCCGTACTGCACTGTTGTGTTCTTTTGTGTCATGAGGAATTTATTTTTTAACGTTATTTTCCGCCATCGACTGTATTCTTTCTCCGGCCTTACTTTGATGCCTTTATGAGTAAGGTCAATATATACTCTAGTTTTAGACGCACTTAACGTGGTCACGGAATAAGCTACTACCACGACGTACCTCTTCAGCGTCCCACAGCTGTAGAGTCTCTATGTGTGTCACGCAGTAAAGCTTGTCATATTGGGGACCGTAATACCCTATTCGTGCCTGCGAATAACGGGAAAAGTTACGATTTTTTTAAATCTTAAAAGGTACCCTTTTCTGGGGATCCAGGCAAGGGAGGGGATGTTGAAAAGTAGTCGTAAGCTGGACTGCGCTAAGGTATGTCTAGCCTGCAAAGAACCACGCAGTATTTCGAGGGATGGAAAACTCGAGTAAGGCTAGTGGTATACACGCTTATGTAGTTGTATTTGATGATATATACCGGAAGTCCAATGTTCGCACTAGTTAACTGACATGCCTCCTAGCTTAGCTAAGTTACATGGGTGGTGCAAGTGGCTTCGATCCCGAGAGGCTCTACTGGATTTGAATTTCACATAGCTTGGTTTGCTTTGTCCTTTTCGGAGGAATGTGTCTCTAATCCCTGCCCAATTCCAAAGGCAGAGGGAATATTGCAACATATTCCCCTCAAACTTTCCCTAGTACTTAGTACTGTTTGCTCTAAGTTTGGAGAAGTAAAGGAGTAGACTGAAAAATAAAACGTCATGTGTCACATGTGGAACTCGAACCTCGATCGAGCACTTTAATTCCATTGGTTTCTAGTCTGTCCTAACCATTACACAGTAAACTATACTTTTAGTCAACACTATTCCAGGCAAACGATGCTTCCTAAGGGACCAACCATTTAACGTGTTAGGGAAGGGGTGGGTGATATAGTGTCTGCATATAATTTATTTGCCGGTTCACCCCTCGAATGGTACGATGGTACGATTTCTTTTCCCCAGGTAATGCGTGCATGATTTTTTTACTCATTCGGCCCTTTTTTCTCTGCCAAAGCTGCGTACACCATATTTATGTTCGCTTGTGTTGCTTTGTAAGACAGCGCTGAATAACAAACTCGTACCCAGACCCCATTTACTGAATAACGTGACGCGCGTAGACTAGGGACGACTGCAGCGTATACAAAAATGGCGGAAATTTCAAAATTTAACGAGTACCTTCATGTTTTCTGCGATGAATAAGAGTTTTGCTGGAAAGATAGGATTCAAATACTCAGATCTTTTCCTTCAGAAACTGAGAAACATGTTTTGGACAATGCAGTTTAAGTTTTGGCCACTGGTATAAAATTGCCTTCAAATACGAAAGATTTACCGCCAATAGATTGTGTTTTCGGTAAAATTCCCGCCAATTTACGCATCGCCTCGCGCATGCGCCCTAGTTATTAAGCCCTGTCATTTTGTAAAAAAAAAATTACCGGCAAAAACGAACACTCACCCCCCAAGAAGTTAAATGGTTGGCCCCTAATGACTTCTGAAACTGAGATATTGCTATTCTGTGCAATGAGAAAGCCTTGCTATTGCGAAAAATAATGAAACCAGTGCATTTACTGGTCAGCCTTCCGCTCTATGGTAGACGCAGATACTTGAAATCACGGTAATCAATTCAGAAAAATTGCAACGGTTCAATGTTATCAATGGGAACCAAACAAATACAGGAAATAAATAAAACGATTACAGCCATTACATAAATGTAAGGACGACTTGAAATAAGAACTAATTAAACCATGAATTTATAGAACTACAAAAATTAATACTCTAAGTAAGAATTCAGTACTAACTAATAAAGTATTTAAATTTAATGACTATCTTATTCTAAAGTTACAGAGTAGTATTAATCTATTAAAAAATAAGCAGCCACGATATTACTGTGATTGCTGGCACACTCTGTTCTAACTCTAGAATATACATATTCTAATTCTGGAACTACATGTAGATTATTACATGTTAAGAGCTTGATATTGTTTTTAATGCCATATTGCCAACGTGCGAGTCTTCTTTGTTTATTACATTTTCAGCAATACATAATACATGTAATTTGATTGGTCTAAGTAATTTATTACGGGAAATGTGATTGGGCAATACAACCCGTGATATCGTATCACTTCACTGTTAATAAGGATTATATTCACGGTTTTATCACACTGGTATCAACCCTAAAAATATAATACATATATTTACCAGTAAATATAATTAATTACAGAGTATGTGATGTCGCCCTTGGTGAATATATATCACATACCCCTTGCTCCAGGTCAACAACCCTTTATGACTCATAGAGGCAACATTCAAATCAAGAAATATCTTACTATTCACTTGATGTAGAATCGAGATTAATGATAAAGGGGGGGCTTATAGGCACTTTAAGTGAATGCTCACCACAGACGACAGGGAATTGAGAACCCACTGTAGGGCATCATCTTCTTCTGTATGCGTGACGTCGAACAGACAGATAAGCCCATCCTGTAACAAGAACAGTTAACTTACAGACGAAACATTTATTTTTTTCTCTCCTACTTTACAAAACTGACCCCATCTCATGCCACCTGTGTCCAAGCCAAGAATGGACTAACGTGAACAAGTTTCACTGGTTGGTACGTGGCATGTATTTGACCTATAATTAAATGATCATCTTGTTCATCTTATTTTATGTTTTACACTTTACCACCAGCAGGTATAAATTAATGTCATACATCAATATCATTCCCTTTGATTGGATTCCTAATTTTGGCGATCGTATTTGAATCGGGTGTTTGCATCAAATTGACGTAAATTTCACAGCTGATTTTTGTTGTCAATTAATTGAAACTGACATTTAATCTTAGGAATATATGTAAATAAAACAATAAAATCTTCAATCTGTTATTACAAACACCATTGTACGAATGATTTAACTTGGATGTTGTCCAGGTCCTTTCTGCGTGATGTGGCCCATATGTCTTTGTATTTCCCAATGGCATCAGGGGTTGACAAACAGATTGCATTCCAAATGTTCCTTTCTTGCGTGGACCCCCTTCAATTACATTATATTTAAATGCTACATAATGTACTTACAGTTGAGCATGATGCCATGTTATTGGGTTTTGTGGGATGAAATTTTATCTGTACACAAAGTAAAGATGATATTTTAAAATGTACCTTCTCAATCAAGAGATAACTATTATATCTATCTTAATTACTAAAATGCACATTTCCTTTTAATGGCACACTTTATTCTCCTGAAAATATCAAGCTTCAGCATAATGCAAATTAGCTGTGGCTACATTTGTATTTGGTCATATTTTCAGGTGAATAATCTTATTAATCACCTGGGTAATGTCATCCTTGTGGGAGTCTGATATTACACTTCTGAAAAGTCGAGATGTCAGTGGCTGTTGGGAGCTCCTTAAGTCCCTGTCATCATTAAAAAGGTATGAAAATTAGAATAATCATAGATGTAAAGATACGGTCTAAGAGTATATATATACGACTCAAAACTAAATGTTTAGGACAGTAAAACCTGGCTTTTACTTGGCGTCTCTAGACCAGAGATGCCAAGTAAAAGTTGTGCTTAATGAGCCATGGAATATTCTGATTGGTCCGTACAACCGGAAGTGGATAACGTCACAATAGAGTCCCAATTGCAAAGTACAGAGGACAGAAGAATCAAACCTTATCTCATGCAGGTGTAAAAAATAATAAACAAAAAAATTTAAACCACAACATAACCCCCATCACCTGAAAAACAAATTACTGTCCTACATGTACCCCCACCCCATCCCCCCAAATTCTTAGACAATGAACTAAAGGGCTTATTTACATATTTAAATCGGCCGTTGCTAGGGAAAGTTTGAAGCCTCGTAAAACCCGGAAAATTAAAGAGTGGGCAATAATTATTGTCAAGGTGACTCCTAGGGTAAAGTCTTGTAGTCTGATGACGTCATCAAAATCAGAAAATTTCTAGTCTCCAAGGATTTTTGATCTACTAGTAATTTATGAATATTTTCCCAACCTACGAATACAGGCGCATAAAACAGAGCATGCGTTTGCCATTACGACAAAAAATGAAGATTTTACAACACTTTTCAGTCCAATTTTAAGCATTTTTGGCAAATGAAAAGCAATAACTTTGGCAGTTATTGTCGGTTTCCAAAATCCATGCTCGATTTTGTGGAGAACGTAGTCAACAACATTTTAACGGGAAAAAGTTTGGTGTTTAGTGAAAGCGCGCAAAATGTTTAGGTTTTTAGAAACCGGAAGTTAAGAAATTAGCGCATGCGCAGAAGTGCCTATTTTGTGGACGTGAAATAGTTGCAGAACTATTGTTGCAGTAAAGTCTACAATAATTGGTCGAACAGGATGTGCATTTTCTCCTATTTCCTCCGACAATGGCCAGTTTTGGGCATGGCTGAATACTCGAGTTTGCAATGAGCTACACCTTTGGACATGACTCTTGCAACACTAATCCTATAATTGTTATGGACCAGAAGCAGCGCGCAACCCTGAAGTTCCTCTCTCCCCCCTTCCATCCCCCATTCAATGTTGGGGGAAAAAGTGACCAAACCAGTACGAAAGTTTATCCAACATTGAAATGAGGGGGTGCGGGGGACGTGTTCCAACTACTCATGTCCAAAGCTGTCTGAATATCACATTTCTTTTCTCATATCAAAAATTAATGTCAGTAACGCACGCGTTTGTGACAAAATTATTGGGAGTGATATGATGGAAGTACCAAACTCTCGCACGTTCGCTTAGCTTTAAAGCAGTATTTATATTGAGTTCAGCTACTCTACACACAAAGAATACTTTGGATTAGATTTAGATTAATGAGAATGGTATTTCGAGGCAAAATTCCTGTGGGAAAGCGCTCATACATTTTATATTTACGAGGAGTTAAAACCTGTCCCTACGTCAAGTAGCAAAAGTCTCGCCATCTACAGTTCTGAGAAGCATTTATCATTTGTTGTCATCGCGAATGCCTAATAATGTCCGAGAAAGAACAATTATAAAATAAACTGCATTGTAAAATTCATTAATAATTCATAAGATTGCTAACCAATCCAAACGCAGCATTCTAGTCACATGAATATATATCACTGTAAACTCGCAACATAACTGATTAGATATTCAGTCCGTACTTAGTGCTTGATTGATACAACAGTGATTAATAAAATAACAGTGCTGTATCAGATATACGGATTCTGATTAATAAAACATACACGTCTGTATCACTGATACTCTTATGTCGTGTCACTGATACAGACACTGATGTTTTAATCAGCAATTCTGTACCAACAAACACTATGCTAGTATCTGTTGGGGGAGGTCTCAGAAACGATCAAGGACTTCCCTTATACTAGTTGGGTGAATTGTCAAACGAAGACTTTTCTATTGCATATTGCATAGAGACCGTCTAAGCTGTGTGGGACCTGTTTTTGGGCACATGGCGCATGACCGTTAAGTAAACTATAGAGCTGAACTCTATATGTTACGTTTTCCATCACAATTTCATATATTTTAAAATAGTATATAGTTTCTTTTTATAAGTATTACCCGTTAAATGGACGCGTTACCACGGTTAACCACGATTTACTAACAACTTTACAATAAAGAAAGACTGCTAAGATCACTGATACTTTTAATTCAATTGGTAAATCGTGGTAATCCGTGGTAACCCGTCAGTGGTAATCCGTGGTTAACCGTTACAAAACCCGCTAAAGTTAAGGTACTGTTGTTCAAAATGATATTCTTTACAAGTTATTCAACGTACATTTGCTGTAACACGAGGTTTCACAGCTACGTTGTGTGTAACTGACATGCGCAGTTGGGATACGGAGCGAAAATTTGAGTCCCATAATGTTAGGCCGGTTGCGTATTAATACTTGTGAGCTGTGAGCCAAGGGGCATTTGTTCTTGGGTGTACTTACGTTGTTGGCTGAGCAACCCTGAGTCTCATCTTATGAACTGACACTCTCCGCTAGGGTCTTTTTAAAGATTTTCACTGTACGTACGAGGGTCTTTATAAAGTTTCATGGTCAAGCCTTGTAAGGATTGACTAGGAAGGTCTTTATAAGACGTTTCACTGTACGAGTGTGGCCCCATATAAAACGTCATTGTTGAGGCCTTTTTCATTTGTTCAACAAAGGAAAAAGACCTCACTACAGTGAAAAGTCGTATAAAGACTATTTCCTCTTACCGGGTATAAAGGCGCATAAACGTGAGTGATTTGCTTCATCTAATTGGACAAAATGGTCATTAATTATGTATGCCTTTTGAAGTTTCTTTCACCAATGTTACAACCATGAAATAAAAACAAAAAACGAACGGCAATTTTGCCTCGTTTTCATGTCGAACAGGACAATAAGGCTAAGTAGATCACCAATACTTACATGGCTGATTATAATCTGAAATTCGTTCATTTAGATTTGTTTTTTAAAAGAACTGTAAATACACTTTTATAACATTGATATTAATTGACACATGGGGGTACATTTTTAGTAATTATAATGGTGGTAGTACTGACAATAAACTCGCTTATAAAAACATAAACTCATACACGGCGCGTCTTATCTGCAAAGACTTGCCTGTGATTAGATTAATATCCATTAATTGTTATAATAGCCGTTATCATCTTTGACTTTAGTACTACTAAAAAACTACTAAAAACAGAGACATTACAAATGAATAAAAATTCGACAAGAAATGATACATCTCCTACTTCAAATTGTGTTAAACTACATGATGTGACTCTCAATCGAATTTAGTTTGGGTTGCCGGTCGATAACACAACCCGAATTAGCAGTAGTTTAAAGCATCTAATTCAACATTTTACTTGCTCTACTCTAAAAAATCTTCCATGAATAATATTTCTAGTCGATTGTGAAATGACGCTTACTATTTTCTAATGAGTTTTTCCCGTGAATATAATGGCTACACTCCTATAACGTCCCACAACAGTGGTTCACTGGTTTAATTAAACGTCGCGTGACGTTACTGAATGTCTATTCTCAGACACCTTTGGACATGACTCTTGCAACATTAATCCTACAATTGTTATGGACCAGAAGCAGCGCGCAACCCTGAACGGTTCCTCTCTTCCCCCTTAATTCCACCCCTCATTCAATGTTGGGGGAAAAAGTGACCAAACCACTACGAAAGTTTATCCAACATTGAAATGAGGGGGTGCGGGGGACGTGTTCCAACTATTCATGTCCAAAGCTGTAGCTTGATTGTCTGAAATGAGCTTCGGACTGTGTGGCACATGCCAGGAACCCATTTCGCGGAAATACGAAGTGCCAATAGAAATCAAGCTAAAATTAGACCGAGATTCGACAACTTTCACTTGAAGTTGATCTCATGGCGTTCACAACAGTTTGTTTTCCGACATCAAAAATACTTTTTTAATGATGAAAACTGACCTGTATTTTAATTAGTGGCACTAACGTTCAATCACAACTTTTCCAGGAACCCGGAAGCATTATCTGGAGATAAAAGTGTGCATGTTTGTGGACGATTTGAGTCAGTTGAAAACCTGCCGGTCGAAAATCACTCGACTACTTGAGTGGCCGTACTTTTCTTCGTGTCAGTTTAGAGGCCATGTTCTCGCTGGAAGCAGCCATTTCAGCTTCTATATCTTTGACAACTATAGATACTATTTACTAGATGTTCTTTCAATCTATCAACAGCGGGAAGAGCTCGGCTACATCTGATAGTCCAATACAAGTTTGCTTTCCCATTCATCGGCTTTCACTCATCAATTGTGTTGGCGGCGCCGTACGCTTGCCGTTACTTTTTTGCTCGGTACAAATTATTAATTATTTCCCTTTCTCTAGGTTCAAGTACAGTTAGGCGCCTTTCGAGTCCTGAACGATTCCTTCAAAATTATCGGATTGAGTTTATTGTCAAGTAATATTTTCTTTCACACGATAATTTTCCAGCGACAAAAGACTTGTTCCGACTTTTGAACACTTTACTTCATTCATTCATGAAAACCTTTCAGGTAAACCACGAATAAAACTTACAAATTAACATGTGTATTAAAGTATTAAAACTATCGGGTGGCCGATGGACACGCATAAAACTAACCTGAGAAAACAGCCGACTCATATCGCCCGATTCGGCTGTTTTCTCAGGCTAGCATAAACCGGAAGTCAAAATCGCATCTGCTCCTGCGAGCATAGCAATGGTGTTGCGTAGCAACGCAATATGTCAATGGGCTCTTAAGCTACCTACCATATATACATAGATACATCATCACCACATGGTTCAGTTGCTCCAGCAACCAAGTCCCCAGTGCAATTTACACCACAACACGTGTATCGGGAGTTGTTGGGACCTGAGAGGTGATAAAACATACCAACGGTGACGTACTGGTAATACTTTCTCCATTGACAATCATATTTTTTGTGTAATTAATTATTAAATATCGGTCGTACTGTTTGACAAAATGCTTCACGAAAAATTGGGTGTGTACTGTACATGTAAGTACAATAACCTATTTGTGGTGTCGAAGTATGCCCTGATATTTTGTTCCCTGGACATTATCTGATCCGAGAAGAGAACAGTTCCCAAGAGCGAAGCTCGAGGGAAACTGTTCTCTTCTCGGATCAGATAATGTCCAAGAACAAAATAATATCAGGCCATATTTCAATGCCACAAGGTTATTGTTGTTATCATGCTTCAAATATTTTCTTTCGTTCACCGGGGGTGTATTCGCTGATGTTTCCCACTCGAGGAGAGGAAATATTGGGTCACATGATGCATTCAACCAAACACGCGGCGCAAGAGAAAATATTTGATGGGTTATAAGTATAAACCATAATCACACCCAGTGAGTGTGCTATTTTGTGAATGGTTGTAAATGATGCACTGTAAACAATACGCATTTTTAACGGCTGTAAACCTGGAGCCCTTTGAAGCCTTTGCATAAATTAGACACAAAAAATATTTATGTCAATGCTCATGATAATTTCCAGGCAAGGTTCGTTGTCTAAAAGGTTTTTAGTTAACGTTCTTCACGGTAAAATTGACAAGGTGAGTTCAAAGGGATTTTTCCCCAAAATTTTTTTTAGAAAAACGTGCCCGATAAATATTCTCAGATCACATGGAAAGCACAAAAAATGAAGATGTTTAGCAAATATTAAAGTTAGAAAGTATATTTATTTTTGACCTTGTTGTATCCATCTCAGTAGTTTCTCAGAGTTAAAAGAAGTTGCAGGGGAAATCAGTTGGAATTAAATGACAAAATTTGCAGGAAACTTCAAGTTTCTTGGCGAATTTGCAAGAGTTCATGGCAAGGCCTTCCAATCCACTTTGTTACAATGTATAGTTATGGGGCAATTCCGAACACCGGGGCAAATATTTTTGAACTGGGGCAGAAACTTTTGAACTGGGGCAAATATGTTTGAACTGGGGCAATTATCAAGATTGTAAAAAGGGATATTATTTTTTGGGGATTCACCGTTTTTTCACCATCCCCTCCCTTCCTTTTTTCCCTTCCTTCCCTTCTTTTCCTTATACTTACACTTACCTTTCATTCAGATGTAATACCAACGTACCGAACTCAGCGGGATTCGAACTCACCGGGATTCGAACTCAGCAGCTCTGCCTTGACAGCCACACAAGCGCTTGTTGACTTCACCACCACCGTTTATTCTATAAGTGACTTATCGTCGAACCCAGCCCCTCTAATTATATGCGCATGCTAACAAAATCGGACTTCGAAACATCTTTAGAAAATATGACATGGGCGATATTAAAACCCGGACGAAACTGTAACACAGATGAAGTTTGTGTTGACTGCATTCTTTTATGAAAACTGCAGCAACTCAAGGAAGTAAGAAAGCTAAATCCAGAAAAATACATCGTTTATAGATGATCAGGTGTACTTTATTATGGCGCCACTCGAACTTCGAAACAAACTGTCAAACGAACCGATTTTTACAGATTAATCACCCAGATCACTGACAGAGCTAAAGTAAAGGCAAAGGAAAAGCGAATCACCTCTAACATGTTATCTAGAAGCTATAGTTAAAGTGCACCTAACCCCTTTTGCGAGTTTTATACCAATGAATCTTTGAAAGGTTTTAAGTACTTCTGCGAATAAATTATTGACTTACAAAGAATATTCTATGTTCTAGGCTTGTTTGAAATGGTGAAAAATTTACCTTTCCTGACCCATGACCGCGTAAGAAAAAGCCTGGGTCGATTCTGGATCTTACGTCATCTAATTCATTCAACTTTGCAATAAGTTGAATAAATATTTAGCATTTTGTCTAAAATAACTGTTTTCTTTACTAACAACTCACAGACTGTATATATTCTGTATATATCGATGTTGTTGTGATAGAAAGGCGCCATGGAGAATAATGCATTAACCTTTTAGTCTCCCTTTTCTTCTATAATTTTCTAGGGATTGAAAACAAATTTTCTAGCCAGTATTTCAGAAAACAATTTTCTAGGGACAATGTTTTCAAATCCGAAAGTTTTAGGCTAACTTACTCTCCCGAACAGCTTTTTAACCGAAAACTTCGTTGGGTGCCCTTGTTTTAAGGCGCTATTAGCTGTTCGGATCTTCTAGGTGGCAATCGCATCAACCGAAAATACTATGGCAAAATATTCCCGGCCTACGAATTTGTTAGTAGTCTAGAACACAAACAAGAATTTTCTAGCACAAGTAACTTCATGTTGCAAAGTTTTGTGGAGGTACGATTTTTTTAGGGATTCTGTTTCCCATTAGACAATTCTTAGGGAACTAAAAAATGTGTTGTTCTGACTCTATTGATCAGACGAATTGGGACGTACGAATATTTTAGGGGAAACCTTTTAGTCTCCCTTTCCTTCTATAATTTTCTAGGGATTGAAAACAAATTTTCTAGCCAGTATTTCAGAAAACAATTTTCTAGGGACAATTTTTTCAAATCCGAAAGTTTAGGCTAACTTACTCTCCCGAACAGCAGCTTTTTACCCGAAAACTTCGTTGGGTGCCCTTGTCTTGAAGTAACCCCTCGTAAGCTTGTTTATGAGACTGGAATATAAAAACACTAACTCAGACTAAGAAATGCTGTATTGTATTATCTTGTTCTCTCATCAAAGAATCGCCCACAGAGGATGTGGAAAGACGCATAAATGGATTAATGATAGATGAGGGTACAACAATTGTTTCACTTTGCTGTTTCCATTCGGAACATTAGGGCCAATAAGAAGCAGATTTATTAAAGCCAGTTAACACCCCTGTCCAGGCAAACTCATTCCTAACACTATTATAAATCGATTTAATGGTCCCATGAACTAATCCAAACCCTTACCCTACATTTAAAAAACCCTAACCGTCAACAACCAAGGGCACCAACGAAGTTTTCGGTTATAAAGCTGGTCGGGAGAGTAAGTTAGCCTAAAACTTTCGGATTTGAAAAACATTGTCCCTAGAAAATTGTTTTCTGAAATACTGGCTAGAAAATTTGTTTTCAATCCCTAGAAAATTATAGAAGAAAAGGGAGACTAAAAGGTTTCTCCTAAAACATTCGTACGTCCCAAATAGTCTGATCAATAGAGTCAGAACGATCCGGAAAAAAAATCATTGGTTGGAATGAAAAAAACACCACATATTATCACAAATCATTTTTCATTTTTCGAGAACACATTTTCATTCCCTAAGAAATTCTGACATCTAAAAGCCGAAAGAATAAACCTTTAGCAAATGGAGGTCACCTAAAAGAATTGCCTAAAGGAAAAAAGAACCCCTAAAAAAATCGTACCTCCACAAAACTTTGCAACATGAAGTTACTTGGGCTAGAAAATTCTTGTTTATGTTCTAGACTACTAACAAATTCGTAGGCCGGGAATATTTTGCCATAGTATTTTCGGTTGACGCGATTTCCACCTAGACAATCCGAACAGCTAATAGCTTTCTAGAATACGTCAAAAGACATAGTAGGCGCCTTAAAATGGCTAGATGAGCTGCATACAACTGGTTTCAAACGAATTTCAAAAAGTACTCGTTGGGTGCCCTTGAACAACGGGTGCTCACTAATTTAGGGTTCTTTAGGGCTAATCACTAAACAACACTGTGAAATATAATGCTTCTTAAATGTTTCTGTGAATTAATCCAAACACTTTTAAAACCCTACATTAAAAAAAAAAAAAACGGTCAGTGAACATAATCTCACAGGTAAACAACTGGTTTTTAGATTGGCGAATAGAGTTCACAGGTAAACATGTGAGTTTGTCTGTATTTATCAAAATACAATAGCTTAGTCCCCAATACAAAAAGACCCTAACCAGTCAGTGAACATAATCTCACCCGTAAACAACGGATTTATAGAGCTAATTGGCTACTAGAGTTCACAGGTAAACATGTGAGTTTGTCTGTATTTATCAAAATACAATAGCTTACCCCAATATAAAAAAGACCCTAACCGGTCAGTGAACATAATCTCACAGGTAAACAACAGGCTTTTAGAGCTAATTGGTGACTAGAGTTCACAGTTTGTCGGCTGTATTTATCAAAATACAATAGCTTACCCCAACAAAAAGAGAGTCTGACTGGTCAGTGAACATAAGCTCACAGGTAAACATATTTGCCCCAGTTCAAACATATTTGCCCCAGTTCAAACATATTTGAACCAGTCATCATGCAAAATTGCCCCACAACATATACATGGTCGATATTATTGAGCCAACATAAATAAAGACAAACACTATAACAACAGGTGGCCCAGACTATCATCTAGTGCTATTAAAAGAGTGCTTTTTAAGGGTTTTACATAAAGCACTAGCTACATGTACGTGTACAGTTAACTGTACATGTATAATGTACCGGTACATGATTTGAACATGGAAAGCAATTTCATCACAACTAAACAACTAGTTTGGTGTCTTTTAATTGTGTCCTTTTGGGGTGTTTTAAGCATTTTGAGTATTTTTAAAGAGAGAGAGAGAGGTCATAGGGGAAGGCGTGAGAGGAAATTAACAACAACACTAAATAACACTCGACCACATGCTTAACAGTTTAAGCCCCAATGATGATCAACATCTAACTTCTCTTTAATACTAGGTCATGACAAAGTAAAGCAGGCAGGTCATGAGAATATTGGAGTTCATCACCTGTGAAAAAAGCATTTTCATATGGCACCAAGTAAAAATATTTCATTGTTACAACAGTGTTACCGTCTAGTACGACTGCAGCCATTGTAACTGTGTTATATATTACCTACTTGATAATTGCTGTGCTGGTGTTTTAAGGTTTTTCCGCAAGTCCCAGCAGCTGAATACAAAAACGTATGAGATATTAATAGCTTGAAACAAAAAGCCCCTTTTTACACTTCTCATAAAATATGCTTTTTAGATACAGTGGAGTTCAAAAATACATGATACAGTATACATGCATTGAATATTAAGATTTATTTTTAAAAGATCTGAAAATATATGACTGGTTAAAAATACTGTTTAAGAGTCAGAGTAATTTGAGCAACTTAATTAACTTAATTAGTCTATGTTAACCAAAATCCAGGTTCATGATAGTAGTTATAGCTGTTAAATACATGTATGTAATTATAATACAATGTATTTGCAATCCAGAAATGTTTGCTATCCTTTAGGAAAATGGTTTGAAAAGCATATCAGGACATTTATAAACATAAGGTACAATATTCCTTATACCAGGATCTTATATTAATTTGTAGTTCAATCTTTGAAAACCTCCAAGGTTCAACTACCATAGATTGGCACTGCAGTGACATACAAACACACTTACATCATTTCAGTATCAGAACCTGAAGACCAGAGTAGATTCTCATTGTCTTTGGAAAATTCCAACCCTGTTATATTTCTGTTGTAGCCTAAAATTGAACATGTTAATGATCAAAATTAATCCAGCATTGTATTAAGCCACTACTTACAGTACCCTTCTGTAGAATAACAAACATAAAATACTACTCCTTGTGGAAGAACAATTATTGCCAATGACATGCCCAGGTAACTTTCCCATGGGATCACAAGCACAATTCTTTGGTTATTGAAGTGAAACATCAGCATGTGAATGTTTCCTGCAAAAGGCCTATTAATCCCCTACTCTTTGCGCAGAAGAGTACAAGAGTTTATTAATTAGAAGTTTTTGAAGGAGATGCCAAGGAAAACAGTATGTACAATGTACATGTCCCTGGCCAAGGATGCAGACAGATTTTGAACCCATTACTCCCACAGTGAAGTGGTGATTGGTTCTCTCAAATGTCCAAACATAACAGTTGTCAAACATTGATCCACTTAAAGGGCATGTAAACCACTAAATTAGTCCTTTCATTTTTGACGTATTCATGAAGTTCGTACATGCATGTTTGATAACCCCGAAACATACATTTGGTGACAGTCAAAATAAGCATGGAATTAATAGATCCAAAACATAGATCTCCCAAAATACGCCATCTTGGATGTGAAGTGGAACACACAGAACCGGAAGTTCCTAAATGTAGCATTTCAAATCAATGCACAACACTGTACATTGTATGTAAACTCTAATACCCTTTGCCTGAAGTCTTCGCTATGAAGAAGAATTACTATCATGCCTGCCAGACACTCTTTCGTGGCCATGGGTTCCGGATTTGACCAGAAGTGAGCATTCTTACATCAAACATCACAGATTTTTACCATTTATCGTTCGAATTTGATATTTATAAAATAACCCTCAAATTCGTTTCCTATGAGTGATTCTGCATTAGATTCGAATCGGTGGTTAATATTAGAGTGGTTTACATGCCCTTTACTAAGGTACCTTCTGCCTGAGACAGCATGGATACTGCCTTTGCTCTGATGAAGGTAGTACATGTAGATCACTAAAGTACGACCCTTGGGTATGCATCACCAGTATAGGCAGCCTTGCCTGATTATCTATCTAGTATTAATTAACTTATTTGAGTCCATACAAAAGAAAGTGCTCAGTATTATTTTCCCTATTTAGATTATTATGAAGCACTGGCTCATTCTGGTCTTAAGCTTCTGTCCGACCGCCGTGCAGAGGCATGTAAGAAGTTTACAGGAAAGTTGTCAAATAGTGATCCACTTAAGTACTGGTACCTTGTGCCTGAGGCAGTAGTGCAGCACAGGTACTGCCTATACACTCTGGTGAAGGTAGTAGATCACTAAAGTACACTGACCGTTTAATACTGACCTTGTCACCATTCAATACCAGCAGTACTTTTTCACTTTCCTTATTGTATAGTAGTACCATATTTATTAATATTATAATTATTACGCTCATTATTATTGGCCTCACTGTAATTCAGTCTTAACTGCAAAAGTGGTGAATAAACAAATAATTATTATTACAAAATATTATTATTATAATTATTAAATCAAGATAGTAGCTGTACCACAACCATACTGTAGCTGCATTTATCAAACTCATTAATTCATCTCCGTGCTTCATCACTTCCAGCTCAAGTTTTCTGTATCTATTACTTAAACCTCTCATATTAAAAGGGCCCAAAATTAACCTTTTTTCAAGGTGCCAACTGGCTCCAAAACTTTGAAAAGTGGTTGCCAATTTCATAACGTTGGTTGGCAAAAAAAATGTCAAGGAAAAACAAACCAACCAACCAACAAAAAAAAATCAAAATCACAATGGACAAGACCAAACTGGAAAACATGATTTGGTTGCATTAAGTGCATTAAGATTCAGTAATAAGCTTATTATTGGTATTCACAACAGAAACAAAGTAAGATATTTTTATTGAAAAGGCCTTGCACACAGAGTTGGTGTACACAAGCATAACACAAAATTATAATGCTAGGTTTTTACAACCAGTATTTCTAAAAATTTCCTATAACCCTGGTGCACATTAAAACGAGTAAAAAACATCCAAAAGTGGTTTTATTGGAAAAAGATTGTCCATCCAACTTTTACTCCACATCACAACAAATTGTTATTGTTTTAAGAAATATTTAAAAAAACATTTTATGTACTTTGAGGTGACATGCACTTGAAATTCACCACAAAACGTTGTGGTTTTCTTGTACTTTATACTTTCTTCAAAATAAATATCAGTCAAAAACTCAAAATGAATTATCAATATTATTTCTATTCATGAAGATGACCTTATTTTTCAGTTTATAATCATGTATGAAAAGAAACATACTGATATTTTCAATCTAGTACCTAAATTTATTCATTCTCATTCTCAATTTCTACTACACCTGTACATCGATCCTCTCCTCTTCCATATCGCCAATATCCAGAAGACTTGTTTTCATCAGTTTATTATTGAAAATACAAAAAAAACAATCTCTAAATGTTCTCTTTTTTTCTCTCTTTTTCCAGAATTTTCAGACTTTTTTCATTTAGCATCGAGATTTATTTCTTACTGATCACTAAATTAATCTTTAAAAAATCACTAAATTAAGTTACTCACTGAGTATGATAGTTTAACATCCTTTAATCTCAGTTACAATACTTACAATAGATATTTCCAATAGGCGTGAAGTCATCAAATTTGCAAAGCCTGATGATACCACTAGTTTCTAAGGATCAAGACAAAAATGTTAACCAAAGAAACTTCATGCCCATGCAGTGTATTATGTAGCTGGATAATTAAAGGGAGAGAGAGAGAGACAGACAGGGCTGATCATGACCACATGCTGTCAAGCTCAAACTGATTTAATTGTAACCAGATTCCTAATACACTGCTTCTAGTTACCACTGACTCCTAAAATGTTCACTATGCTCCTCCATGCCCTGTAAAATCCCAAGTATTTCATCTATTAAACGTGACAGTACAAAATTAATGGTAACAATTTTTTTTTTAGATCAACAGTTTTTTAGGAGTGCCCAACTAGTATTAACATACATGTACATGAAGCTAAATAATTGGTCACAAGTTCATTTTCACAACTGGCTAATGTAACGAGGCTAAATCAGTTTGAGTTTGACAGCCTGCAGTAAGTTATGTTTCTCTCTCTCCCGTTAATAATTAACCCACTACATTAGTCTGGCGACAACAGACCTGCGAGCATTGAGCCACCAAGCCATTAACTTCTACAGACTACATTTTTTTGTAAATAATAAATAA
Organism: Actinernus sp. WN-2022; assembly: GCA_030867875.1. Lineage (NCBI taxonomy): Eukaryota > Metazoa > Cnidaria > Anthozoa > Actiniaria > Actinernidae > Actinernus > Actinernus sp. WN-2022. Next base: position 96,182,643 of record JAOWCC010000019.1, read on the forward strand.
ATAAAGGTACATGTAAGTCAACCTATTATTGGCCACAACCTATTCTCAGGCACGCATGTAAACAAAAAAAGCTCTCCCTAGAGGAGGAGCACAATAACATTTTCAAGCCACTAACCATATCATCTTGTTTCTTGACTCTCGAAATTCAGTGAAATAACAGACTTTCTGTTTACCTGTTGCAGAAATGGTGAGTATATATAGTGCACCATTTTTAGACATTTGTCAAATGTATGATGGGGTGCAACAATGTTCACCCCTGCATACATATTAATCTTACTTTGCAAGACTCTATCTTTGCTCCCATACAAGATATACTGGTAACTCTCAAATTTGGGATTTTGGCTAATTTTAAGGTGCTCTTTTAAATAGTATCAGTGCTATCACTAATTTAAGCAGATATCATAATGTTGAATCGGTGGTATTGACTTATGTATACATGTAGCACAGTGTAGAAGCTATAAAACAACAGCTCAATAACTCTAGCCTCAATCCAAACATTTTAACGGTTTTCCCATGGTTTCAAAGTGGAACAAACATCGAGTGTCGGATAATAGGTATTGCTTGGTCAATAATAGGTTAATCTGGCTGATAAAAAGTAAAGTCAACAACTGATTCTTCGAGTCGATAAGTAAAATTTGAAAGGAATCAGGTTATGCAAACTTATAGTCACATCTACTAAAGATCATGAAGCAAGAAAGACATTGGCAATAGCCCTCTTCGTTATACTAATACTTATAGACTGGAAGCGATCAAAGTAAACTGGCAAAATGCATGTACTGTGTCTTTGTGTATTATAGAGCATTAATTTATAAACATTATTCATACCTCTGACATATATAATTAACATACTGTATATACATAAATACACACATATATATATATAATTTTATATATATATATATATAGTTATTTATTACGTATTTTATATGTATATTTTTTTAATATGATTTTATTCCTGTTATTGTTGTTGTTATTCTTCTTTTTTAATCATTATTTTACATCTGTAGTGATGGGAAACCTTTACAGATTAAAGATTTAGATTTGGGCACAACTGCAGAATACCCCCTCCCAGATGTGTGTTACCAGTATCAAGATACACGTATCAGGCGTATCACTCGGTATAATTGTATATCAGGATTTTTTTCAGGTTCAATTTGAAATCTAGTCACCAATTAGCCCTAAAACCTCGATGTTTACCTGAGAACTTCTTTACTAGAGTTCCTAAGGCGAGGAATCGTTCACTTAATTAATTCATGAACACTTCATAGATTAGCAGTGGTTTTAAAATTTAAAAATTTGGCAGCAATTAAGTGACGATGGTTGTTTAATAGTGTAGTGGTTGCGATGCTTGACTTACGAGTAAGAAGAGCGGGATTCGAGTTCCAGAAAATCTCAAATTTTTTTACCTCACCATTTTCTTGAGAGGTTTTTCTTGAGAACCCTAGCTCTAGGTGGGTAAGATCTTGTTTACTTCAACCGGTTAGGGTTTTGTATGGTTCAGGGTAGGGTTTTAGTTAGTTTATATTGTCATTATTTCATGAATTAATTAAGTGAACGCTTCCTCTCCTTAGGAGCTTGTCTTCTTTACTGGCGGTTAGGGTAGTTATGCGGGTATCAGCGGCCATCCTGAGGGGGCAGCCCCCAGGCACCCAGGGGCATTTGTCACAGCAGCCATGTCATGCTAAAACCCCTCGGGTGGGGCAGAAAATTGTGACAAAAACTCCCACCCCTGGGGCAACCTGGGCAACATACATGTATTATAAGTATTAGAAGCTAAACGTTTTAGAAGTGTCAAAAATCTTAATAGTTTTATACAAATATTATCCTTTATTTCTTTGTTCTGTCTTCCGACAGTGGATGGCTTAATTTAATCTCTTAGATATGACTTACCTCAAGGACAAAGAAATCGAAGAACGTCGATCGATCGAGCGAGTCCTGTGGCGAAAACCGCTGAACGTTGAGACAGCAGATTACGTGCAAACCCTGTGGGTATGTCCCTGGGGTATTTTGACGAAATGCAAAAGAGCTCTAATGCCCTGCGTGTGGAGCATGTTTTTGCTACAAATCCCCTGCTAAGCCCCTGGGTTGCCCCTGGGCCACCCCCTCGGGATGGCCGCTGATACCCGCATTATTGTTGTTGGGTAAGCTGATGTATTATGATAAATACAAAAAAAATCTCACATGTTTACCTGTGATCTCGAATCACCAATTAGCCCTAAAACCTCAACATTTACCTGGGAACTTCTTTACTGATGGTTAGGGTTGTTATTGTTGTATCAGGCGTATCAGAGGTATCCTACGTATCAGACATACCAGGGGTATCAGAGGTATCATGTGTATCAAACGTATCTTATATATCAGACATATCGTGTATCACGCATATTAGACGTATCAGGTGTATCAGACGTATTAGGTGTATCATGTGTATCTATCAGACGTGTCTCGTTTATCAGACGTGTTTATCAGACGTGTCTCGTTTATCAGACGTGTCACGTTTATCAGACGTGTCACGGGTTTCACGTTTATCAGACGTGTCACAGGTGTCACGTTCATCAGACGTGTCACGGGTTTCACGTTTATCAGACGTGTCAGGGGTATCAGTAGTATAATAATATTGGTTGTGAGGTTCGTTATTCGGAGGGGGTATTCTGCAGTTACTCCTAGATTTGTAGATTGACTTATCTTACTTGATTCTGCTGCAATTCAGTTTAACTTTTCAATACACTCTACATTACAACGTAGCTCTTTGATAACATACCTAATTACAAGGAATGAAACATACCTCCAACTGCTAAAACATTGGTTTCCTGGCTGAAAAAAGATGAAAGTGGTATCAAATTATGTACACACAAACTGCATAAACTCTTGTGCGACCTCATTCGTGCATAAAATCCACACGCCTTACCCAACGGCTATCTGTGTAATATAAACTGGCTGTTTAGTATTGGACACAGCTTTTAATGGAGAACAACGCAGTAAATAGAACCGTTGTACCAGACTCTCCACTTCACCCGCCACGTCCGCCATCTTGTTTCTTGTCGTGTGTTGGGAGACTGGTACTAGCCAACTTGGGCTGCCTGTTACGTCCACCACAGGCAGCCCAACCAACAGGCTAAGAAAATCAAAATTACGCCTCTCACCCCTCCCCCGGTCAATGTATTGGTAAAGACCTGTTTCCATAACTCAAACCGCCCTTGGTTTGAAAAGTCACTAATACTAACCATAATTGCATCAGTCAATTCCAGCAATGCCCTTTCCACACCCCCTCCCTCCCTCCCTCCCTACCGGAAGTCACATTTTTTTCTTTTTTTGGCACGATGTGGTTCACGTCGTCGTGTTGATCAACAAGAAACGTGTCCGAGGTTAGTAAGAGCTTAGCCAACGTTTTCCCCAAGGTTTCCCTTGGTTTTCCCAGTATTTAATAGTGAAAACTATTTGAGAGCAAACTCATCTAAGTATTCAATCCAATGTTCTCTCAGTCTTGTGATGTTCACCCCCTGGTACATCCATCTAGCAGTACCCTAGGCTCTATTACCTGCTGTATGTGAGCCCGCGTTCCTCCCCCATCCCAACGGCTGGATCACTGGTCTCTAAGCCAATGAGGACATCGCCTGCACGAATCTTGCAGGCAAGTATGTGATTGGTCGGTTGGATCATGTTAGACAATCGCCATAAGTCAGTTCGAAGATGGCGGGTATCTACAGTGAAAAGTAGATTCATAAGAAAAGGCAATCAGAAATCTATTGAATGCATGGTAGAGTTGTTTTTGTTACCCAGTCCACTGGGTTAGGAAAGTCATTATATAATTAATATCCAGTCTTGTCCGCTTATCCACGATAAGATTTACACATCTCCAGTCCCAGCATTTCTTTGGTAATTTCTCCCCTTATTATCAGTTGAAATCCCGACTCTCCCTCTCACCACAAGGAAATGTCGAGTTCGCCAGTCACGCCGTGTAATTTGATATATTTCCTTTTCTTTAAGTTGAATGTATCGCATGAAACCAAACGTTCAGTGCTGAAACAAATATAGTATGGAAAGATTTATACGAACGTTTATGGTATTCGAGTGAATTTTAAAGTGTTTTTTTTTATTATAGAGATCTCAAAAAAAAAAAGTTTGTAAAACCGATCCAACTAGCCAAAAATAGCAGAGAATAGCCAAGGACACAAGAAAATGACACTCAAGGTACATTTATTGCAAAATTTTATTTCATTACCTTTATTTTTCTACGATATATATAAGAAATCAAAACAAACTCTGTTAGCGACTGAGCAAAAATCTAAGCTTGGGCTGCCTGTGAATGTTCTTGCCCGACCGACCACCCGACCGCCCGACTGGTGCACCGGTGTGCATTTCGAGTCCTGAATCGGCCTGCTCGATTTTGTTTGGCTATTTAACGCCGTCCTTTCTTTACAATCAATTCTCCCGTTTATGAGAATTTATAATTTTCCAAATTATCTCAATGATCAGTCTGAATTTTTGCCGTTACGCGTAAAATATTCATTTTACAACAACTTCTCAGTCTCTCGTTTTCTGATTGGCTTATTACATTGGAAAGGAGAGGACACATACTATCGTTCGGTCGTTGTAAAAAACAAATTTACGATAGTTTACCATGGTATGCCCTTTTATTTACCACGTTTTTCGTCGTTTCATGGTCAAAATTTGTTGTGGATTCACTAACGCCGCCTTGTCTGTAATCAGTTTTCCGCGGACTTTGACTCGTTGTTACAGACACGATTGCACGCTTTCCAGCAGAGCTACATCCCTCAAATTTTGATCAGTTAATCTTTAACCTGGTATCTTAAGTTTAATGATAAAGTGTCCGAAGACTACTGCAATGCTGATCAAATACAACGCTTGTCGAGGTTTATACGATATTTCGGCTGGCCAGTACCAGCCTTCTTCAGGTTTATTTTACAGTGGAGGTCACAAATGGATACAAGGCTTATATAAATTGTTAATTACGTAACTATGAGCGGAAATGACAAAATCGATTACATCTGTTTTTATACAATAGTAACACATAAACGGAAATTACGAAATAGGTTTGAAAAGATAGTGCAGATACGAGTAACAGCCGACAATAAAGGTCAAACGGTGAAATTACATTTCATCACGTCTATTCATTCCGAGTGGTTCGAGGGTTTTAGCTTTATAGATGAGATATGATTCACGTGCTTTTCTCACGGAATCGCGTTTAGAAAAGGAATAATAAGGAGCATGTCAGTACTAAAATGGTTAGGGCTGAGAAAATGTTCAGAAACGGCTGTAGGTTTAGATTTGATATTAGATTTATCTACAGGTCGTCTGTGTTCGTTAAAACGGTCTTTGAGGCATCGTTTTGTTTCTCCGATGTATTGTGAATTACAGTAGTTTATACATTGAACCATGTAAATTACGTTTTTAGTATTACGTGTAATGTGAGATCGCTCTTACTCATTTCACCGATACTATCCTTGGGAATATGGACAGTGGTCTAGTAATCGGTGCTGTTTTCCTGGACTTGTCAAAAGCGTTTGACACTGTTGACCATACTATTCTCTTCAATAAACTAGTAACAGCTGGCTTTTCTGACACAAGTGTGAACTGGTTCAAGTCCTATCTATCTAACAGAAGCCAAATCACCAACTTGGCAAATGTCTCTTCCTCTCTCAAGAAAGTTCCTGTCGGAGTCCCATAAAGAAGCGTCTTAGGACCACTACTATTTCTTGTTTATGTAAATAACTTACCCTCACAATGGCGAACAATTTCGTACAGTCAGCGGTTGTCATTGCGGGCGCGTACGTGAAAATCTATTTTTAAAAAGAAAGCCGTTGATGAGAGTTTATAGAATGAGGAGAGGTTACATGGACATCGACAGTCAAAATGGCGGACGAGCTGCTGTTTTCAACGTCCTGCGCGAAGGGAAATATAACAGCTGAACGAGTCGGGTCTGTCCCTTTAAACTTTGTACGTTTGGGAAGGAGAGTTTTGGCGTTAAAATGCAGTTATTTACAGGACGTTTGGAACCACCACAGCACGTATTTCAACTCGTTTTTCTGGCGTTAGAATCTACTTTGGTATCTGCAGAACAGATTCAAACTTGTGGACCTCAAACATGAACTACTCGGAAGTCTTTGTGATTGAGCTTTCTGACTGGCCTTTACAGTATTTAACAGAAGATGTATGGCGGCTCTAGCTAATTTGGGTCGTTTTTTAGCAGAGCATCGGGAACCGGTCTAATCATCCACAACTTGTTAGCAATCATAGTCGAGGGCAGGAGCAGGCATGTTAACTGAATTTAAAACTTGTGGACCTCAAGAAATATAAATATTAAAGCAGCAAATTGGAAAATTGCGAAAAGGTAAGCCTTGTCTTCACTGTTTTCACTAATTTTGGAACGACGTGTAATGCATTCTACGCATGCGCGGCGGCCATGATGTACGATATTGTTCGCCATATGTGTTAATTACTGCGAGGTGTCCCTCTACGCTGACGATACAGTAATTTACTGCTCTTCGACTAATGCCCAGGAACTTAAAGATAAATTGAACGCTGATCTTCTGTCCATATGTCAATGGTTTAACAGCAATCTCTTGACACTGAATACATCTAAATGCAAGTTCATAATTTATGGCAGCGCACGCAAGCTCAAGGATTTCAGAGAGGTTTCACTGACCATAAATGGCTCTGCTCTTGACCGAACTGACTCTTTTAAATATTTAGGAGTGACAGTCAGTCAGAACATGAGTTGGTCAGAACACGTGGATAAAGTCAGTAATAAAGTCAATCAACGTCTTGGCATCATCCGCCGGGTAAAGCATTTGCTGCCCTTGCATGCGCGGCCAACTCTCTATAAATCTCTTGTCCTTCCCTTACTTGACTATGCCGATATCGTCTGGGGAGATAAGAATAATACCGTCCTCGTGGATCACCTTCAAGTTCTTCAGAATAATGCTGCTCGACTTATGCTCGACTTTCCCTCAAGCTCTTCTGCATCTCAAGTACTCGAACTATTAAACTGGAAACCACTGTACCTTCGACGGCGCTGTCATCGCTGTATTACTATCTTCAAATGCTTAAATAGCATGGTGGACTTCAACTTTAAATTAAAGAAGAATCACGACTTTCATACATATAATACACGCCGTCAGCACAATCTACATTTACCATTCGCACGTAGGAATTGGGGACAGCAGAAGTTTACCTACCATGCACTATTAGACTGGAACTCTTTAGACTCTGAAGTTATACAATCAACTACATTATCAATTTTTAAATCTTACTGGCACATAACTTAATTTCATAATAATCCTTGTTCTATTTCTATTTTATTTCAACCATTTATCTTTCCTGTTTTCCATATATTAGTGAAATATATATTTTTAATACAGGACCTACCTGAAAATCACGAATTGTGAGTGGAGCTTTCCTGTCAAAATATTATTATTATTATTATTATTATTATATGGTGAGTTTCGCCAGTGGAGGAAAAAGTGTATTGATTGAGGCCATGTTCGATGTAAGGGCAGGTAAATAAAAATGCAGTTTTTACCGCAGCTATAAGAGCCGGGTGGCAGTGGAGAGGTGTTAGTAGTATTAGGTAACTGAGCTCTTACTAAAATGTCACTTATGTTATTACAGTTTGTAGACAGTTCATATCTCAGAAATTCGATTGTACGGAAATTATTTGGCATCGATCGGATTACTATCAAACACCCAGGAGCCCATTACCAGGAGCGTTCCTCTGTTATGGGTTGGATCCCCAGCACAGAGGTAGATGAGGCTATTTTTAGATTCGAAATTCCCGCGAAAAGAGGTTGCCGCCATGTTGGTGCCCTCAAACAATAGCTCCCTCGTTAGCTTCTTTTGTTGGGGCACCAACATTTGAATCTCTGGGGATTGAGTGAAAACCAGCAATTCGAATTCCCGCGTTGAAAGTGAGAAGAATGATAATGAGAAGTGACGTTAGCTATCTGATTGGCTAAGAATAGCCTACCTTTGTTCTTTTTCGCGCGAAACGCAATGCTAAAAATAGCCTCATCTACCTCTGTGCTGGGGTACAGACACAGTGGGGAAGATGGACGCTCCTGGTAATGGGCTCCTGAACACCGTATTTCGCGCCATGTTTGCACTCCTTTCAAAATGTCGGAATTAACCGCGAACTGGTCTGTTGATCACACCATTTGGAAATTGATGGGGGGGGTATTTTTACCGGTATTTTTTTATTGCTCGAATATTTTTTTAGGACTGCTATTATTGCAAGAATAATTTTTCTGGCATCGGACCTTGCACGATTCAGTATTCAGCTAATCAACAAAGTTTCACCCTTACTGGGGTTTTTTTCTGGGTGATTTTGGCTCGCTCGATCTTTTTTTCTGTGCAAATTTGTGCAAACATGGGTTAGAATAAGAAGTTTTTTTTGAGCGATTGATATGGAAAATATGAGAGGGAGGCAGCTTCAAATTACTAGGGTATAATAAATGGTTAAATGAAAAATATGTGAACTGCACTGCACAACACAGAAGGAAACTGTGTCTGGATGTAACAATCATGATGAAGTGAACACAACTTGCACAATATCATGTTCAATTATAGCTTCTCAGTACTACATGATTGGATATTTATTTTTCTAGCTACACGGCATTAAAAACAGAATTAACGATTTCTATAGAACTGATCAGAATGATTTCTATAGAAGATGATTCAGACTTGTCTAGAAATCTGTGCAAGTTTACTGCAAAATGATGTTTACATCATTGTAATATTCCCGGGGGGTACTCAGACGATTTTTGGGTAGGGGTGTGCCGCGGAGACCTCAAAACCCTGACCATATCCCAGACCTAAAAATGCCGTTTACCATACTTGAAGCAAAAAATCTATACCCTATCCCAGACCCAAACCATAGATTCATACTCATGCATCAATTTATATTACAGTGTAGTCGATAGAGCGCTGAGCATGGCGTCAACGACAAGTATATCAAAATCCATACCCTTTCCCAGACCAAAACCGTGAAAAGGATACCTTATCCCAGACCTCGGCAGCTCAAAAACTATACCCTATCCCGCGGCACATACCCGTATAGCCAATGTAAGGAAGTCCCCCCTCGCCCCCCCCCCCCCCCCCCCCCCCCCCCCCCCCCCCCCCCCGCGCGTTGTTTTTCTTCTAATTTTAGTCTTTTACGTAGCTTTTTTGCGCCAATATAATTCCTTCTGGAACTTGTCTCGCAAGACATGGGTATATAACCCCTCCTGTAGTGGCATCAGTGATTCGTATACATGATACAGTTACCCATTCAGCTCGGCTACTCATATTGTATCTGGTGAGTTCTCTTTTCTCGCGCGACGTTCGTGAACACGCTCTGTTTGATATTTTTCTGGAATTTTGTATATATACCAAACTGTTAAAAACATATAGGGCTGAGCTAAGATCTTTACCAAATATTTTAGAGAATCTTGTGGCCTTATACATCCAATTTGACTAAGGACTCGCTGGGCAATGAGTAAAACGCGAAGAACTGGAACAAGTCTGGATATAAAACAAAATCAGAAACTAACCGTTGTAAACTACCTATCAATCCTTCTTTTTTCCCTTCAACTATACCGAATCGCGGGGTTTTAAGAGAAAAAATTAAAGCAATCTTCACTTTCTCAAAGAAAAGCATGAGAAAAGAATATTGTCTATTCCGACTCGCGTACATTGTATGCCGACTCGCGTACATTAATAGAGTAGAAACTTAGGGCTGCGTGTCATTAACATACAAACCACAACAGATGGTTTGCAGTCAATCCCCAGAGATTCAAATGACAAAGAGCATGGCGGCCATGTTGGTGTACCTAACAAAAGAAGCTAACGAAGAATCTATTGTTAAAGGTACACCAACATGGCCGCCGTGACATCATGTGCCCGGTGCTACCATCTATACTCAGCCGGGGCTTTTGGTATTTCTGTTTCAATGGGGCAATCTTTGTTTTCCACCAGGTCGTACTCATAGAGAGGACAGACATGATAGATGAGTGAAACTTGTTTATTTACTTCAGAGCGGTCCCCTATAAACAACCAACTCCTCTCTTCTCTAGCTACTACACACTCAGAATAAACTAATATACGTTACAAGGAATTTTACCATATCAGGTAACCGAGTCGCGCGAATGTGTATGCCGTCATTGGAAAACAGGTTAAAACTGGTTAAAACAGCTAAACTGGTGATAAATTATCTGGACCTCGCATAGATGCAGGCAAACACTTACAATAGCCACAGTTAGAAAGAAGGGGAGCACGAAAGTTATGCAGACCCTTTTGTATAAATAAACAAACTGGTAAATAGGACCACAACGAGACTAACGATTGTTATTGTACTGTGTAAGATAATTCCATTAAAAAAGAAGCTGAAATTAACGACCCTTTTTTCTAAACTTCAACCAGTTGTTTCCCGAAGCATGGTCTCTAAAATGCAATAAAAAAATTGTTTTGCGTGAAGTAGCTGTAATTATTTATAGTAATTTCGAGGTTCCACAGCAGAAATATGTGAAATGTACGGTAAGCATGAGTAAACAGTGCCTATTACAGTGGATTTCAATTGAGTGTCGGAAGTTTTTTTGGTTTTGCGTTTACTAACCTCTCCTGTTGGCTGAGAAAGTAAACCAACCAATCAGAATCCAAAGTAAAACCAAACACAAATTGGTTTTGGTTTTGCTTTGGTTTGTCATTGGCTCACAGGGAAGCCATTTATGAGTTACTTGTGATTACTCGCTCCTATGATTGGCTGGCTGTGGGTAATTTGCTTTTGGTTTTACTACACTCAACTGAAAACCACTTTACTGCTAGGTCTAACTGTTCATAGAGAACATATGAACTTATTATGCAGTATGTATACCAAACTAAAAAAAATGTAAAAACGTAGTTAAACCTTTAAAATTCTGCAAGTGGACAGTACTATAACAGAATACGACGCAACTGTTTTGTTAGTATTGCTGTGTTTAAATATATGGAAGAAAAAACGGGGGTCACAATTTTCGTTTCGCCAGTTTAGCTCCAAAACATATTTTCCGAGGAAGGACTCGACTGGGACGAGTTTCGTAAAAGTCGTCTTAATCGCCCAAATGAACTTATTTGTATTGCCAAAGTATTAAAATATGTAAAATACATTTATTTGTACCTATGATTTTAGATTTCAGCAACATGCGCAGTAGATATTCGCATTGCAAAACAAGAGAATCACCTTAATAAACGAGCAGCAGTCGTACTGCGAGTTTATTGAACGGCTTCAAAAACGTTCCCGGATTCTGGTCAAAGGAGTGCAACATAATGAGACAACTGGTTAATTCTTTGTAAATTGTTATTCTCTAAAATTCTTTATATGAAGAATAAAATGAGGATAAAAATTCATATAAAGAATTTTAAGTAGGAAGATTTTATGAGGTATAAAGATGCATGTACGTGACTGATCTGCTTAATCTGATAGGACTAAATATCATGAATTATTCATATCTTTTTAAAGGGAAGTAATCATACCAATCCAATCAACCATAGTTATGTCTATGCTTTAGATGTTAGTTCGTTCCTATTTGTTAACCAATGCAAACATTCCAAGGTTCGCAGTTAAATAGGCAACGTATGTTAGTAAAAAGTTATTTTCTATAAATCAGCAAAGCAAAGTTTGGTTTTATACAATAAAACGTGCAGTAATAGCTTTACACTCCAACAACTTTTGGAACACACTACACTGGAACGACTCGATCGCGAAAATTCTGGTTCTTGTAGTTGTAGTGGTACATTTGTCTCATGCCCGTTGTCTGTTTTCAAAATAGAGCTTATCCGCTTGGCTCAATGTTGTCCCTTTTCAGATCACGTGACCATCCCCTTGTGTAATGTTTCTTTTATTCTGGTTAACGCATGAAGAGAAACACTGATATGAAAATACTTCCGACAAAGAATATTATTCCCGAAATATTTAACATGTGACAACATTGAGCCATAGTTAATAGAGTGGAATGGTTATGAAACCCAGCGAACTTCTTTGTTATATGTCTTTGTTGGCTTTTTTCAACCATTACCGTACACAAAACACAATAGAAATTGGACTATGTTAATCAATCGGCCAATAGAAACGTGTGGGTTCAGTCGTTCAGGGGACGCTAATGAGCCATGACCGTACACAATCTTTTGTCTTACCCCCTTCCAACATAAATCGCAGCGCCTTTGTTAGCACGTACTTTGAAGTTTGCCGGGTTTCCTAACCATTCCACTCTATTAACTATGATCTTCTTTACCATAGCTGACAGATGATATACTGATCGGCGTCCACTCATCAGATCGAAGAAGAAATGTAAACAAATGTACAAATCAGAGGGATGGAAGCAGTAAAAGATTCAGTGGTTTACTCCCCATAACACTTTAGTTCACCAAGGGTGTGATAACCTTTTTCATATGAAACTCCAGTATCACCAAACCTGAGCTGGCTGACGGGTAGAGTGGACTTGTCAGTCAACAATCCACTGTCTGTCCTCCACACCAAATCATTTTTGTCACAGTTACATCCATATCGCCGGTCAGCACACGAGTTGGTCATCCCGCATGCGCACTTGTAGTTACCTCTGACCGGGTCAGCGCCACCCCAGTACATCATCTTCTGCCTGTCACGTGACATCCACCAGCCAAACGAATTGCCATTTAACAGTAAGTATGAATGATAACAATCATATTTGATGAACTGCTCACAATGGGTCGAAACCCTGGTCAGGGATGCAAGTTGTACCAAACTAGCTCCTGTGTAGCGTATATCACGGTGGGCACAAACGACCATAAAAACGGCATCAGTTCTATATTTTAAAAAGTTTTCAATGCAGACGATTGAATTTTGGTAGAAGGATGTAGAATCGCAAAAGGAATATAACCTGATTTTTTAAGCAATGTTACTACCATCGTGACGTCACAATGACGTCATTTATCAATTTGTAATACGTTTCTTGCAACTGTTCATTATCTCTAAAAACGAAATGTCGTATATTGTTAAAATCTACTCGTGATGAGAATGAAGGAATCGAAAACCCGATGTCGATTGGTTAAGGAAATCAAAAGTTATGAAAGTTTGAATTTTGTCCTTTTTCCCGCCAAAATTTGGCGGGAAATAAACACCACAAAAGCATTTATAAAAACATCGCTTCATTCAATTTTTAGAGTTGTAAATATTGTTGCATGACATTTTGTCCAATCATAAAACACGTTGGTGGCTAAAATCGTATGTTTTTTGAATTTTGATTTTTTGTCCATAACCGGCTTAAAATTGAAGTCATATTTTCAGCAACGTCATTATGACGTCATACTTTTTTATACATGCCCTTAGAAAAAAATCCTTTGAGTGATTTTCGAGTTTTAGTGATGAAATGCGCTAGTCTGGCACTCAAAACCCACATTATTTTCTTTTCTTGATTTTTTAACAATAGGCAGCCTTATTTAGGTATGACACCTGACGTCACTAAATATGACGTCATAGCAACAGTCATTCCTCTATAACATTTGCTATAATAGTCGTAGAACGTTCAAATTTGCGCCAAATGAATGTGTGTCATGAAGGCCCTTTGATGGTGTAGTCTGTTTGTAACATCTATTAAAGGGGGAATTTTACCAAAAAAGGAGGCATCACTTATGACGTCACAACAACGTCATCATACTAACGTAAACCACCTAAAATATGTAGTTTCATTTTGTTAATAAGTCACCAACATTTCTTCAAATTGAGACTATAAGTAAAGAAATGGTTTTAATTTTAATTATTTGTCCACGCTCACTGATGCCGATTTTGACGTACTTTATGCCCGACGTGTATTACGAGAGTAGGACCCACGAGATTCATAACAATTCACTAGTATTCTACGTTGCGAGTTATGCCTTATCACCGTCACACCAACACCATTCTTCTCCATCATATTACAGTATACCGTGAATGGAGCCACGCCCCCTGCTCCATCGGGATCGATGACGTAAGTACCACTCGGCTCACTGCGAACTCTCCTCAGCTCGCTACAGCTCTTAGGGTCACGTGTTTCTACTCTCATATTGGAGGCCAGGACACTCAGTCTGTTTGCTATCTTGCACGTATACAATCCAGCGTGTTTTGTTTCATATTTCTCTATAACTAAAGACCCATTTCCTAACACTCTAGCTGTGGAGGGCAAAGATGCGATGTTTTCTCGCATCCGAGTGATATTAAACTTCAGATCACTCTTTCCTGAGCAGTTGAATAACAGTGTCTCTTTTACAAGTGCTTTGTAAGTAACAGGAGGCCTAACATTGAATTCCAGTCGTGATATTACCATGAGAATTACTGAGCTGGACTTTGTCGTGGCTTTGTTGTTTGTTGCCCAACAAAAATAATTACCCGAGTCTGCCGTGTTCACATTAACTATCGTCAGATTTCCTCCCGTTATACGCATGCGCTCCAGTGGAAGGCTACAATATGATTTTGACCACGTGATGAATGGCTCCGGCTGACCAGTTGCACGGCAGGCGAAGGTAACACTCCGTCCTTTCTCCACTGTAATATGTCTGGGTGTAACTGTGATTTTGAGAGGGTCTGAAATGAAAGGTGAAAAATTATTGTGTTATTAGGCAATTTAAGCCTCTGCACCCAAATGATTATGACCACTTGAATATTTTTTTCAACTTACGAGCTGTATTGCGTGTGCCGGTATGTCTGGCCGCAACTGTGATCTTGGGAAGGACTGAAATAAAAGGTGAGAAATTATAGTGTTATTAGTAAGGCCATAATATAAACTCCTGCACGATCTTCTGTGGTAGCTAGCTGCTCGAATTACGTTTCCTCGCCGTTTCATTTGAAATCATCGCCGCCTCCGTGGTTGAGGTAAACAAAAGCACAATAATTATTTCACTAAGTTATATTTCAGCTTAGGAGTTTTTCAAAATAGTTGTCGCATTTACTTACCTGATTGTATGTCATCATTCTTTTTAGTCAGTAGTACAGAAAGTACAATGACAATAATTCCCAGGACACAGACACCAGTCAACAGTACTCCTAACACGAATCCTCTAGTACGTCGGCGATATTCAATATTTTCAGCTTCACAAGAAGACTCAGCAGGTTGAAAGATGGTTACATACTCAGGCTGAGAAGCATCAAGACTCTTCTGACCACTGGTCGAACTCAACTGCAGATAGTTCACAGGAATTATGTCATAAATCTCTTCTTTCTCCTCCTCCTTTTTATGCATATTAGCATCAACACTATTCTGACCAGTGAATGAGCTCGGCTGGAGATAGTTCACAGGAATTTCAGGAATGTCATATGTTAGCTTCCCCTGTTCCTCGGGATGTTTTGTATTTTCATGCATCTGATTAGCATCAACACTATTCTGATCACTGGAGGAACTGGGCTGAAGATAGTTCACAGGAATTTCAGGAATGTCATATGTCATCTTTCCCTGTTCGTCAGGATTTTTTGTATCTTCATGTGTCTGGTTAGCCATTGCGATACCTTTATAAGAATTAGTTTAAAAATATGTTTAGTTTTATTAGAAAAGAATCCCGCTTTACGTGTCACCTGATACATGTGAGGCCATTAATGCTACGACGTCAGTTGGCTACGCCTCCCAGGGTGCATTTCTAATTCTTTACGTCATGATGCAAATGGCCTATTCTTCGTTTGCAACTGACGTCATGGCGTCAACTGACGTCACTCTGGGATAGCTGTTAAACTGTGCATTTGGTCAACAGTTAAAGCCAAGAGAAATTTACTCCAATCCGGTAAAATGTTCGTGCGAAAAGCAAAATAACTTCCATCACACTCTTCGTTTGCAACTGACGTCATGGCAGCCATGTTGGATGACAATAACAAAAGATTTGGCAATAGATTGTTTAGTTATTGTCATCCAACATGGCCGCCACGTCTTGGTCTCTTAAATCTCCGGGGATTGGTAGCAAACCAAGAATTGCGTATTGTGGTGGAAGCTACATGTATTTAATAGTCTCGGCTTACCCATCCACCTAAGGCAGAGATCACCATTCAGTAGTATCCAAACTATATCTTGGAGTGTATTAAACAAGTCATGTAAAAAGACTGGCTTCGAAATAAAAGATATGGATCATAACAACCTGGGCCCAATTCAATACAACTTTTACACATGTATTTTACAGAGTCTAGCCATTGTTTAAATGCTGGACAACAATGGCCACACTTGTAAAATAAATGTTTTATTGTGTTAGTCCCTGGAGGTATAAATGAAAAAAGCAAAAATTCAAAAGCTCATTCTCAGTGTAATGGATCATGTAGCGATTTTACCTGATGTCTTCTATGTTCTATTGAATCACTAGAATAATTACACACACATTTAGCAAATTTCCTCTGGTTTTCCGTGGTGTGGACTCTTATTTACCACGATTTACGTCATCACATGGTCAAAATTTGTTGTGGACTCACAAGGCGCATTTTTACAACGATATTAGAAAACGTACAAGGAAGTTTCGTTACAAAGCGTGACAGCTTTGAAAGAGCCAGCGTTGTCTATAACTTTCTCGCGTCAGCACCGTTGTCTGGACTCTCATTTACCACCGCACATCGACCAATCAGATCGCGAGATTACCGGCAATTGTGGTAAAATACTCTATTCTAACACAGCTACAGGCAGCCCAAGCTCACGATTTGTGGTTCTTACAAATCCTACGGTACGGTAGATTACGTGATTGCTCGCGCAATATCGATTGCGTGATCTAGCGCGCGCTAGAGTCACCGCATGGCCGTAAATAGTGGACACGAGTGGGAGGTGTTATTATTTATGAGCAAAATCACCTGCCAATCATTCGAAAGAGATACTTGCTCGCTATTGGCCAGAAGCGGAACGCATTAAATCGAGGCTCTGTAGGAGTAATTCCAATATGGCGTCTTTTCGAGGAAGAAGTGGCATTTCGGTGGGCTTTTTTCGAGACTTAAATGATCTTTCTACGGCAGATTTCTGCGAGGACAATTAGAGAAAAAGAAAAACACTTGGAAGCCGGCTGTACAGTGTCGAGAGAATTATCACAAGGCGTGAGAGGAAAAAATTAAGTGCCGTTTCGCCACGCGTTGGGACAAGAAAGGGGACAAGACTGTGCCTGTAGCGAGTGTAAGCTGATAGTGCTAACATTGCATGTACTTGTACTTGTTCTTGATACGGACTACGATTACGATCGTAAATTAATTTTGCAGGTTTTGTCCAATAAACGTTATTTAGGAAGTAATAATTTTAGAGTTGTTATTGCCTGCGAATATCATTTGCTCATACTTGCAGTTTTGCTTGTCTTAAATATTAACTTGAAGGGTAAAGAGTTCCTTATCAAGTGGTCGAATTTTGGACCATTCGAAGCTACGTGGGAATATTTGATTTGTGAAAAACAATTAGTCGTGCAGTATCATTGTTCTTTTCAACACATAGGACAGAAATTTCAGTATCCATTTAGTTAATACATCATGATTTACTTCAGCTGGAGTGATTGATCCCACTTACCTGTATTTACATTCAGACTTGAATCAGAAACACACCGTGTACTCAACAGTTCAGTGCATCCCATGCAGCATTCAGTGAATAAAACGTTCACAGTTCCGCTTTTAATCCACTGATAATTATTCTCCATAAATACGTGTATACTTTTAAATATAATTCAAGGTTTTGGACATAAGACATATTACACATACCCGAGTAATCTCTATCATTAATATTGATTCTAAATCATATAGCATATAGGTCATGTGAATAGTAACATATTTATTTATTTGAGTGTTGCATCTATTGCCCTGGATTACTGACATAAAAAGGACCACCTCTGGTGCTAACTGATTGTGCCTTCAGCATTCTGTGTCAGTAAACTTAGTGAGAAGGACCTCTGGTCCCCAGCATATGCATCTATGAGTTGTAAATTAAGGTTTATATTTCCAATATGCTAATTGTGTATTGTACAAGGATTCATGCTGGCAGAGATTATGGATGTGTATAACGTGCATTCATCTCTGCCAGCATGAAACCTCAAATAACACATAATTAGCATATTAGTTTCATTCACAAGGAGAAATAAATTGACATCACATTATTACCACATTTGAAGTAAAAATTGTGAATAACTCCTAGGTACAACATCAAAATATATTTCACCCTTCACCTATTCACTTGATGTTGACTTTACATTAATGTGAAAACAAGTTAGGTTTTATAAGTGCTCAGTAACTACATGTAGTCTGGCACTTGTAAGACAGTGACACAGAAACAGGTATGTGTTATATGAGGGGGACATTTGGGTTTGCGGTATTTCAGTGAATTAAATCCCATATTGTGGTGATCTCAAATCCTGCGGTGTGTGTTTTTGTTTTCAAACCTGCGGTGTTGTGATTAATTTTCAAAGTCAAATCCATGTAAACCATGGGACTCTTAAAAATATTATTGTGTCATTGTTGTGTCTGTATTTTGTCAACGTTACATGCGGTAATGCAGTGTTTTCGTGTTTTTTTTTGTGGTGT
Source organism: Actinernus sp. WN-2022 (assembly GCA_030867875.1). Lineage (NCBI taxonomy): Eukaryota > Metazoa > Cnidaria > Anthozoa > Actiniaria > Actinernidae > Actinernus > Actinernus sp. WN-2022. The sequence goes on from JAOWCC010000019.1 coordinate 96,201,133, forward strand.
TGCAGTATCGAGAGCCCCCAATGTCCCCCTCATATCCACGTATAAGTAATTAATACCTTGTCTGCTGAACTGCTTCGCAGATTAAAATTTGGTAAGAGAAACTTGGATATTGTTTGAATGGGGGTATTCGGTCTCACTTGTCAGGGATGAGGTGGAGATAATAAATAAAATAAATACGCTGAGTATTACAGCTTACAGCTGGTGGGGCCCTGCTTTTACTCCTCATACACTCTCCACTAATTGAATTCGGGGGGGGGGGGGGGGGGGTGTGGGGTTGCACTTGCACTGTTCTCATAGACGAATGTTGTACTAAGTGTGTTTATTCACACACAGACGTAAAACAAGTGTATGGGAAATAATAATAACAAAATAAGTAGAGTTAAAATGGTACAGTAATAAAAACAAATAAAATAATGATATACTGAATATAATCGGACAGAATAATAAGACCAGGAAGATAAAAATATATAAGATAAAAATAAGAGTACCAAAAATTTAAAAAATTGTGTATATATCAAGCCATTATTTCACAAAACTCTCAGATAAAGAAAATCAACTTACCTTAAGAGTTTGTCGTTGTCCTGTTGTTTCTCTGGGGTCTAGAAAAGGTGGTTATGGGCATTTCTCTCACTTTGGGTTTATCTATATAGAATTTCTTTATCTGAGAGTTATGGCTTAGTGGTCACAGTGCAAATACAGAGCTTGGGCTACCTGTGGCGAGAGAAGAGAATTTCGTGTAGAAATCTCTTTCGTTAAACTCGCTAAATAGAAAACTTTTCCCGTAAAAAACACCATACAACACTCAAATAACTAATAATCTTTATATCTTGAGTATATTTAGAGCACAGTATCGCTAAATTTTCATTCCAGGAGTGAAAATCTAACTCCATATCAAAGTCTTTCAATTCGTAGCCACAGGGAACCCAAAACCAATGTTGAGGTACAATGTGCAAGTGATTATTATTTATATCTAAGCGCTACATGGGTTCCCTGTGAATACACCAGGAAGGGCTACAAAGCTAAATTCGAAGCCAAGATGGCCGCAGAGCGAGAGAAAAAGTTGTCGTTTTCCTTACCTTTGCAGCCGTGTGTTGGCACAAGATATCTCATTTCTGTAACCGAACTTAACAGGGTCTGTACAATGTGCGAGCCAGCGAGCCATGCGAGCCATGCGAGGCATGCGAGCCAGCGATGCGAGCCATGCAAAAAAAATATAATTAATCAAAAACAAAATTTTGCCAAGCAAATTAAAGTTCAATCGATTCTTTCCAGTACTGATGATGAAACACTCATACAAATCCTTATTCAGATGACCGGGGATAGGGAAAGTGCGAGTTGAAAAGTGCGTGTTGCGAGTTGAAATGTTACAGGAAAAAATGGCGGGAAAAAGACGATCTATCGCAGTGCAGACTGGAAATTTAGAAGATCGGCTGAGCCAAGTCCAAGAGAATTTGACTTTCTTTCCGATTAACGATATATAGCAAGTTTTTTTTTTGACGACCTTTTGGAATCAGTATTCTCCAGATACAGAACCGAGATGAACAGACCGAAATAAACAGAATAGAAATTTAAAGAGCCGAGAAGTGTAGAACTATTAGTTCTAAAAGCGAACTGGAGAACAGAGTCTGAACTGAACCCGGTGTCGTAGGGATTTCGCCCCCCCAGGGATCTCGCCCTCCCCCTCCCCCGGGGGGGCGAGATCACTAGGGATTTCACCCCCCCGGGGGGCGAGATCACTAGGGATTTCACCCCCCCTTAGGGATCTCGCCCCCCCCAGTGTAAACAGACTAAGCTGGGGATTTCGCCCCCCCCCCCCCCCCTCCAATTCTCTCGTACTAAAAGCAAGTTCGTTCGACGTTGCTTTAGCTAAAAACAGCTTTCGTGATCCAATTGATGTCATACTCGTACTCGTTCGCTGTATTCACTCGTTGGATATCAAGTCTTAGATACATTTCATAAACGTTTATCTTCGATCGTAATTCTTTTGGTGAAGACTTGATATTTTGAAATAAGAATTGAGAATTGGACGCATTTCAACTTTATCCGTGCATGTTGAAACAAACAACCAAATAGAAACAAGCAAACTGCTCATATAACAATTTTATTTAAACAATTAAAGTGATATATACACAGTTATTTAAATGTGGCAAGCTCTATTCTCGACGAAGCCTCTTCGATGATCGGGGTGCGCACGAACTACAGAGCCACTCAACGCTTGTATCAAATTGGCGACCAACACACTTCTGGTGAAACCAGTCACCACACAGACTGCACTCCACCTAGCCTCCTCCACAGCCGTGTCCAGTGTTCACCTCCCAGGTGGAAGGTGGAAGGGGGACTGAACACTGGACACGGCTGTGGAGGAGGCTACACTCCACCATGTCGCCGAACGCTTCTGGTAACTTGCAATTGCAGTAATTCTCGATGGCGATGCTTTTGTGTGCTCTCTCAATCACTCTAGCCTTGGGGGACTTTAATGGTTTGGTTTTTAATACAGGCACAAGCACGACTTAATAAAAAGCCAATTAACAGCTCTTAGCCAAAAATAGTGTAACAGAAGAACGACAACATTTGTGGCTTGCTCTACAGATTTGTTCTAATAAGTCGAATATCCCAAAATCGCTAGAAATGCCTCTTTAGTATAGAAAGCAACTAATAACTGATGCCGCGTGGGTTTACAAATGAGTGACTATAGGGAGCATTGCGGAGTCACTAAAAACTGAGGTAGAACTATTAATTCTGCAATTAGACTGTGAGCTTTGTAAAAAAATAAACGAGTCAGGCCCAGGATAACAAATGTTTTTGTCAATCCAAAGAAATCCCGCCTCTTTGTTTTGGGCGCGCTTGGTTTTTAATACTGACAGGCACAAGCACAACTTGTAAAATAGTGTAACAGATGAACAGCAACATTTTCGGCCTTCCTCTACAGATTTGTTCTAATAAGACGAATACCATTGCTTCTCTTTAGTATAGAAAGCGAAAAGAAGACTCCAAAGGCAAAGAATGTCAAAAGCGCTAGCTTTGGTTTTAATGAAGCGGCGTGATTATTACGTTTTTCAAGCGCTGTAATATAGTCAACAATCGTATTTCAAGAGTTCACTTTAGTCTGGTTCCCAATGGTTCGCAGTGAAGAGGACCGCGATCCGGGGGGGGCGAAATCCCTGAGGGGGACCAGTGAGGGGGGCGAGATCACTAGGGATCTCGCCCCCGGGGGGGCGAAATCCCTAGTGATCTCGCCCCCCGGGGGGGTGAGATTACGGGGGGGCGAAATCCCTGGGACACCGGACTAGAGTGGCCATGGACATGATTAGATATGAACCAAGAAAACTGAACTGAGTGCATGAATAGAATAAATAGAACTGGAAACCGAACCCGTTGTTGAAACTGTTTGACGCCCATACACAAAGAAATTGAGAAAATTGAACTGACCGAAACCGAACAGAACAATTGGCTTACGGATATGAATCGAATATACAGAACTGAATAAACTACTTTTCGGATTGCAAAAACAATTTATCGAACTGCAAATGACATGAACGAACTAGTAGGATAAAGAAGAAAAGTACTAAACCAAAAAAAATGATAGAGTTCAGTTTCGCTCGTTTTTCTTGTTCTGAGAGGAAATTAATTATAAAATTGGCCGGACCCTTGTGGAAACATCAACAAAGGGTGACTTTTTTCGATTCTCGCTGGAAAATCGATGGAAACAACGGTTGTCACGGAAATGATGATTGTTATAGGTTTTAGTTTATTTAGAAGTCGCATGTGTGTTACAGAACTGTTGATGTTAACATTTCATGGGTTTAGCGCTATGGATTCGGGAATGCACTGAAATACGGCTACGATACAGCTACGTAGAGCGGCTATATCGAATGAATATTGGAACAATTAAGAGCCCACTGGGCTTTCACTCGGGCCACTATATATATATATATATCAATGCAGCCAGACACTCTTTGAGGTGAGCACACACCAGGAGACATTTTGCATGTCCCGGCCCGTAGTGTATGTCCCACCTTTATGGAGGAAGGGGTACTCCCATAAAGGAATTGTTTTCAGTGTCCAAGGGAGGCACCATTAGAAATGTGGAGGGGAGAGGTAGGACTTCCTCAAGATGCACATTGCTTTCGTCGCTGGAAGAATCAGAGATAGAAGAAAGGGAATAGTTAAACTAAGTAATAGATTGAACTGAATTGTGATTGCAATCGAAATATTGTAAATTAGAATTAGAAAGGACTTAGCTCTGAATAACTGTGAGGGTAAAGTGAACAAAATAAACGCCAGCGAGGTATACGCTGGTTCATTTTTCTAGGGATCCAGAAGGGGGGGTCCACGTTTCGTCGAATTGACTCGGAGTTCCTGTATACGGAAAATGTGATTATTTCCATCTCAAAAAGCATTTACCATTGCAGGAACTCTAATCTCAGTTTTCTTACTTTTTCTTGCAACTCGCATTTTTCAACTCGCATCATTCCCATTCTCCAGTACATTGACCGACAACCGGTAAGCAAAGCACAGCCGGCACTGGCGAAAGCTGAATTACTTACCTTCTCACATTCATTTGCAACCAAAACCCAAAACCCTAGCCCTGAAAACACATGGTAACTCGAGCCACTGATGATGAGCCAACAGCTAACAGGTATAAATATATATCAATAGCGCTAGCAAAGCTTTTTGCAACAGTTGGGAGTTACATTGTACAACGTGTCGTGTGAATACGATTGGTGTACCAAGAATATTGGCCGAGTGTCTACACCCCTAAATTTGGTCCGCGGACCCAAAAGTTTTCGGCACAACACCTATCTTTGTCGTGTACGTATTAACATTTCTGGGTCCGCGGACCCAAAAGTTTTCGGCACAACACCTATCTTTGTCGTGTACGTATTAACATTTCTGGGTCCGCGGACCCATAAATCTCGGTGCGCCTGGTTGGAGAGCCGTGCTTGAGAATTATAGCAAGTCTATACAATAATTATTACCTCAAATAAAGCTTTTCAAATATAACGAAGGTATATCGGTTAATAAGAGTTTTATTATATGGCTATTTTGAAATCTAAAATAAAAGATAAAGGCAGGGAATTTCAGTTTTAAACTTGCATTGCTACAGCGTGCGTGTAACACTCAAATGGCTTCTCCAGTACTTTTACTGAATACAAGAAACTACGCTTGGGATTTTCAAAACGATCGAGAGTATCGTTGTTTTTAGCCATGAAATCTAACAAGAGGAAAGCCTAAGCAAAAAGAGTTTTCAAAAGTTAACCGAGTGTTCATTTAAAATGAGATAAATCAAACATCTTCCATCACTAAAGCGGCGCGGCAATATGTTAATTCAAACCTGTCGCTATTTGTGTCCAGACTGGGAATTCACCAGATCTTCATCAACTACTAGCTTTGATAGGAATTCGCAGCAATTGTATGTGAGTATTTTATTTATTTTTTGTATGTGAGTATTTTATTTATTTTTTGTATGTGAGTTTTTTTTTTCATGGCTCGCATGTTTTATTTGCATGGCTCGCATGGCTCGCATGGCTCGCTGGCTCGCATGGCTCGCTGGCTCGCATGTTGTCCACACTCAACTTAACAGCAATTTGAACAAAATTACATCCAAATACCGTGGTGGATACTTACTGCAGAGGTTTTCTGTAACTTATGCCCGAAAGAGAATCTATTCGTGAGTAGAAAACCGAGAGAACATTTTGGATGTGTCTACAACTTCGTGGGCGAAACGGTATTTATTGAGCTTCAATTGTGGTATTTTCGCTACTTGTCCATACTACGACTGTATTATTTTTCACATACATTTACACTGAAATACCGTGGCGAATACAACTCGATAAATTATAATGTTTATCTTGTCTATTGGGTATGATGGTCTTCCAACAGATTCCGAGAGAACATCCTGTTATTTTGGGACGAGTTCAGAGGTATTCTGACTTTTATATTTATTTCCCCTATGATGTCTATATCGGCGGCGGCCATATGGCATGCATATTTAGCCAAAGTGGTGTGCCTACTGCGCGTGCGTGACCACTATTTACGGCCATGGTTTTCTCCAGAAATTTTACTTGTCATCTCACTAATAGAGTTTGCATTGATTTCTTATCGTGGTAAAATAAAGGTAATAAAATAACATTTTGCAATAAATGTACCTCGAGTGTCCTTTTCTTATGTTCTTGGGTATTCTCTGCTATTTTGGGCTCGTTTGGATCGGTTTTAGAGAGCTTTTGATTTTTGAGATCTCTCTCTATAATGAAATGACAAGGCTGCACAGTCCATTGAGCACATCAAATCACTCGAAGGGCAATAAAGCACTCTAAAATCACTTCAATCCTCGCCACACTCCACAAAAGGACGTACCGAATGTCTGTCTACGTTTATTTCGGGGTGGAATTGCAAAAAATTACATTTTAGCTCTCATAAACGACATATTTGTGGTATCAAAAACCGCTATTTCAAAACCCTCGGATGCTGAACTTAGTCCCGAGACAGCGGGACGTCCCGCGGCTGGCAAATGCGCTCTGATTGGTTGGTTGTCGTCACGTGCACGTGGGGTTTGTTAGACTCCACCACGTGACGATGACCAACCATGCAACCAGAGTACATCTGCCATCCACGGGACGTCCCGCTGTCTCGGGACTAAGTTACCAGCAGCCGAGGGTTTTGAAATAGCGGTTTTTGATACCACAAATATGTCGTTTATGAGGGCTAAAATGTAATTTTTTTGCAATTCCACCCCGAAATAAACGTAGACAGACATTCGGTACGTCCTTTAGTGGAGTCTGGCGATGATTGAAGTGATTTTAGAGTGCTTTATTGCCCTTCGAGTGATTTGATGTGCTCAATGGACTGTGCAGCCTTGTCATTTCATTATAGAGAGAGATCTCAAAAATCAAAAGCGCTCTAAAACCGATCCAAACTAGCCCAAAATAGCAGAGAATACCCAAGGACATAAGAAAAGGACACTTGAGGTACATTTATTGCAAAATGTTATTTCATTACCTTTATTTTACCACGATAAGAAATCAATACAAACTCTATTAGTGAGATGACAAGGAAAATTTCTGGAGAAAACGGTGACTCTAGCGCGCGCTATCACGCAATCAATCTTGCGCGAGTGATCACGTAATCTACCGTAGGATTTGTAAGAGCCACAAATCGTGAGCTTGGGCTGCCTGTGATTCTAATAGATGTAATTTACAATGTCTTGCATAAGAAAATATACTAATTACAATTTAAAATTCAAAATATTAAAAGAATAAGTTACGTTTTACACGTAATGGAGGGAGAAAAGAGAGAAAAAAGAGAGACAAAAGACAAGATGATAACTATGTTGATAGAACTATAAACCTAAATGTATGGAGATAATAACTGTAAAATCAGCATTTTTTATATGAATGAATTTACTAATTTTGTAATAATCATGGATGTATCAATATATGTATCTTCTAATTTGAAGATATTAACTAGTAGTTTGTTAAGTTCTGTTTTAAATGCTTTTTAGGAAGATTTCTGAGATAACATGGTATCTCATTCCATAGGTTTGCTTCAGTTCTAGAAAAGTTTTTTTTGTATTTCAAGTCTAGAGCTTTTAATATAGAAATTGTTGGATGCAGAGGAACGTGTATTATAAGAAGGGGTACTGGAAGTGTTTACAAATAAATTTAAAATACTTATTGGTGCGAGTTGTTTCTGACATCATATATCAAATTAGATAGTGACTCATAGTATAAACGTAACGTTTACAGGCATAATATTAGCATTAATGAAAAGGGGAATTGCGTGCTCATTTCTGTCAGTAAAATACATAAAGAATTATAACCTTTTTTTTCCAGATAGGACTTACATGCCTGACCCCAAACTGTCATGCAACCCATAAGTTAAGTAAGGAGCAATTAATGACCGGTAATACACATGAGGGTATGTAAGAACAAAAAAAATCTTAGTTTCGATATTAACCCTACTGGTTTCCTAATTTTTACAGCAATATGATCAATATGATGCTTTCAGGATAAATTATTGTCAATTAAAACTCCGCGGAGATATTTCACATAGTCTTTACATTCCAAGGGAACGTTCTTATTCTGTTCATTATCGAATATACTAAGGTAAATGTCTTTTGATAGGGACGAAATATAAGAAAGTTTGATTTTTTTACGTTAAGGGTTGCTTTATCTTATGTTTAGCCAATCATAGTGTTCTCTGTTTACGATTAGTTCCAACGATTTAAGATTTTTGTCAGTGTAAAGTATATTTATTAGCATCATCAGCAAAAAGATAAAAGCTGAATTTATCAGAACAATTTTGAATATCGTTGATATAAAGTAAAAAGAGCAATGGATCTAGGACTGAAATGTGAGGTACGCCACAGGTAGTTTCTATATTGGTAGATATGTGTGGGCCAATTTGAGTTGTTTGTGTTCGACTTTGTAGGTAAGATGAAAACCATTTGTTTATTATGCCACGAAAACCGTAGTGGTTGAATTTATTGAGCAGAATGCTATGGTCAAGGGAACTCATTGCAGTACCAAACCCCGGTTAGCTCAGTGGTTAAGTTCCGGTCTGTCGTGCGGTAGGTCGCGGGTTCAAACCCCGGCCGTACCGACACTCAGGGTCTTAAAATAAACAAGAGCCCATCTGGGCTTTCACTCGGGCCACATGAGATTGAAGATGAAATACACTTTCATTTGAAATCCTCTTAGTAATAACCAAAGGGAAGAATTATTAGCAGTCTTTAGGAGTGGCCGGTAGCGCGGTGACTTTCATTCTCTGCTCCCCTAGTATATATATACATGTATGTAATTTAATATTTTTGTTTTCTCGTATGTAAATTAAAGTGGTTGATCTTTTATTGAAAACACTACTTATTCATGTGTGTATGTATGTTCAGACTACTATCGTGCAGCTAGCTAGAGTCTTGAGATATCTGTCAGCAACTCGCAGCTAGTTAATAAATTAGTACTGTTCAGACCTATAGTAACTTAGTAGGTTTTACTTTTTGTTTTTCCCTCTTCTGGTTTGTTTCTATCTCTAAAGAGGGCATGAATGGGGTTAACTGACTACTGACAAACAGCCTTAAAAATAACTGACAACTGACAAATGACGATTTTTTTACTGACAACTGACAACCGAAAAATAACTGACAACTGACAAATTTGGTTTTTGTGGGTCAAACATTGTAAATTTTCTCTAGTAATGATTAACTAGGGCTAACTGACAACTGACAAATGGCCAAAATTTTAACTGACAACTGACATGTAGACCCCCCCATTCAGACCCTCTCTAAAAGATAGAAATTTGACCTATAACTGCCCTTGGCGCAAGTGTTTCGTAATCGCAAATAATTGACCGCCAAAGTGCTCAATTGAAATTTCAACCAAAATATTAAAACTGTGCGAAAAACTGCTACTGACTGGTGTTTGGCGATCCTCGTTATCCATGATGGCTCAATTGACGTACAATACACCCGGTAGTTGTCGTGGTAAGAGAAATTACCTTGGAGCGAGTAGTGAACGTGGTCGTAGCGAGAGCTAGAAGTCGGCTAGATCGGATGATAACACTGACTTGACATTTGTGTACATTTCAAAACCTTAAAATAACTAAAATCTGTCATCGATGGGCTTTTAGCGCGCTAGATTCTATTCAAGCTACCTCGCTAGGTAGCTTGGAACTTCAAAGTATTCCACCGACCACTAGCTAGCTAATCACCAGAGCAGAAAACTGAACTGTTCAGACTAAAGAAGCTCGCTACCTCCTGTGGTTAGCTAACTAGATTTACTAGCCTGAACACGGCCACACGTTTACAATTTAGTCTGCAGGTCCGATAAAACTGCAGGTTCCAGTCGTAAACAGTCCGAGTTTGACCAAAGTGAAACGATCGAGCTGCTCGCGTCCGTAGATATATATTTCTTCGTTTGCACTTTTGACATGATATAATTCTTCAAATGGCACCATTGTTTTATTTCTTATGTTTAATCATACAGTTCTCAGCTGTAAAAAAAATAGAACATTCTATGGAAGATTTCTTGTCCTAAAGTTTGGAAACGTAACACATGCATTTGACGCTAGAAAGTTCAGTACTCGCGGAAGTACGCAAGGTCAATTTACTAGTGGCAGTTTACTAGTTTGCACTATCGGCTGTTATGGAATGGAAACATACTTTCACAGCTTAATATGTATGTCGATTGGTCAGAAGGATATCTTGTTTAAATGCTACGGTCCTTTCGGCATCAGGAAATTTTTAAACGGGAGTTTTCGTACAGTATTTCAAGCTATGCTGTAGTGCGAGTTCAGTTACGCCACAAATGTCGGTGAAACTAATACCGTGTTCATTATTATCGGTTTTCTCTATGGGTTCTCATGTATTCAATAATTACTTCTGGAGCTTCATATTTATGTCGATTGGTCACAATGATTTCCTCTTTCAGTTTTTCCCTTTAGTTTGGACATTAGGGATATATCCTTGGAGATTTCGTACAGTTTAGCGACCGTTGTGTCGAAAGTAGAAACGTTCGTTTGTCATGAAAGTGCGTAAACAAACTGTCACAAGCGGTTTCATAGCAGCTCGATGTTTGACTCCCATATAGTCGATGATAACTTATATAGCTTCATATGTACGTCGATTTCTCACAAGGATTTCCTCTTTCAGTTTTTCCCGTTAGTTTGGACATTAGGGATTTATTCTTGGAGATTTCGTACAGTTTAGCGACTGTGTGTTGAAAGTAGAAAAGAGCCCATCTGGCCTTTCACTCGGGCCACATGAGATAATTTGAAGATGAAATACACTTTCATTTGAATTTGATTGAAAATAGATCAAAAACTCGGGGAAATGTCCGGCTAAAACTGTATGAATAAATGTGAAATGAAACATAAATTTCATAGCAAGAAAAACATGTAATTCCTAATTAGAAAGCTCTTCTAAGTCCGCTTCTCAAATTCACAGACTGTTTTACAAAAACATTTGGGCTTATCGACACAAGAGTTCAGTTGACCTTTCAAATAATTTATTCTGAGGTACGCATACTCTAAATCACAGAGATGTTAAATAAAGCGATAATTAGAAGAAAAAGTACATTAACAGACAAACTGAGAGGAAATGTATTCAAATCTAAAAGAGTTTACTTACAGTACTTACGTAACTGAATCTTTCGTTTTGGTTCTTTTGTTATAGTGTTGTTGAAAGCATTCCACCTTCGTGCACATATGCACTGAATCGGAATGAAAGTCGAAGCCTACCTCGAACTTAACTTTCAGCTAACCTGTTTCCTTTCATTCCACAATGAATAATAATCTCATAAAGTAAGCCCGTAGCTTTCAATAAATTTGCCAGTGTCTGAATGAAACAGCTAGATCTTTTCGAATTTCTCTCACGAGTCACGGCAGAAGACAGTCTCAAAGAACTTGAATTTTGATCCTCTTCACAGTAACGTAATTTAACGTCTCCGATCAATTCCTCTCTCTTTGCTGGCAGTTCATGCTTCTTGTTCGTGTAGTTGCCCCACTGAGCCGTACCCAGGAAACAAGCACAGCATTTCAGTTGGCATACACTGCGTACATCTGCTTAACTAATTAGATTTGTAAAAATCTTAGCGGATCATGTAAATATTCCGCTTGGCTCAAATATGAGGGTTTCTGCCGTCAAAGTTCATTTTTTGTTTCAGTTTTCCCCATATTAGCAGACTTGTATAATGTCTCGAGCTCTCCGAATCCAGTAGAAAGACTCTGGTTATTCTGTCGTAAAACATGGACCTGACCCAAATTTAGGTTGTATTGCATAATTGCCCACGATGGAATAGATTTCTGACAATGACTATTTGAAATTGATATCTCCTTGTCTCGCCTAGTCTGAGCTTTGAACTTTCTTATCTGAGCGCGCCTGAGGAAATCTAACCTTTGTTTGCGTGACCAGCACAGTGCAATCTGATTGGTTTGAATTTGACCTTTAACGCATGCGCAGAAGCCGTCTGACATGGATTAAAAAAAAAAAAAAAAAACGACTTGCATTTTAAGACTCGGCGCTGCCACAGGGAAGGTGCTGCCTTTGGGAAACAATCTCGTTCACGAGCTGTAAATGGTTAGACGTCTTCTCGAATAAGGACGAAAAATCGTAGGTTCCACGTCGGCCTCAAGTTTATCAGTCTCATGAGATTCTCACGAGTTACCGACGTTAAATAAAGTTGCTTTACTTTACTTTACTAACAAAATAGTATCAAAAGCTTTTTTAGATCTATAAAAACTCCACACGAGAATAGGAGCTTATCCATGTTAGTCTGTATAGCATTAACAATATCAAGAATTGTGTGTTGGGTTAGTGAGTGTGGTTTACGAAAGCCATATTGAGAAGAAAGTAATTAGGTTGATAGCACTGCATATATTTTATGCGTTTCGCATTTTTTCTCGTGTCTTACAAGCGTGTAACACACGTAGTTTGTACGCCCTGGTTATTATGATAAAATAACTAATAACACGATAACCGTTTTTCCAAAAGCCGATCATTGAAAACATGAATAGCCAGGTGGACGTCCAAGCGAAAAGAAGCCAGAAGGTAGAATGTCATGAGGATGTTTTTTACTAACTTCTATAAATTCTGATTGGCTAGAAACGGAGGCCGGATGAACAGGTGCGACGCAGCTCGTCCAGCAAAGAGTTTCTCCAATGATTCTAGTCAGTATTATAAAATAGATTCGATAGTACGCGCGCTCGGATTGGCTAAAAGTTTCTATTTAAGTAATGCTCCGGCTAAGAACGATAGCATGAACGGCAAACGAATGTAAAAGGTGCTAACTTTTCTATTCTTCTTTCTCGTAATTTCATTGGTTGATACTCATAAATTCAATAGAAACCATTCAAAATAATGCATTTTCATTGAATATTTGTTGAAGTTTGAATTTATTTTTGGTCAAACAAACTATGGTTTAATTTCGAAGAACATCGTATCTGAGGAAAGTTATCAAATTTGAAAGATCGTTTGTTTTCTCCCTTTCCGTTTTGCTGGATGGTGGCTTCTTTGAGTTTTCACAGTAAAAAGAAACCATAGCATAAAATACTATATTTTCTGGGTGTAGTTTGGATTTTAGACATCTTCAGTCATCTTCAGTCATCTTCAGTCATATTCAAGCAAAATCATATGTGGGGATATACTCATAGAGGTAATCGGCTATCGCTGTTGCCACCCAATTCAGATCATGTGATGTAAACAGATGCTACTGGGGAATTATTCCTTTTTCATTCTAATCATAATGTAGTCATGCCTATCTGAATAAAATTAATTTTCAAAGAGTCAATTCTCCAGAGTAATGTGTGTTTACATCACATGATATAAAAGATCCTTGTTCTATAACAAAATGCACACTCGAGGTCTTGAAAAACTGTGGATGCACGAGCGGAACGCGAGAATATGAATATGAATATGAATATTGAATATTGAATATTGGCAGTATCAAAATCCTCCGGTATGTGTATTCACAGGGAAAACCGCGGACGTACCGCAGACTCGTCATGAGCCGAATAGTTGGCGATGGGGGCTTGTTCGTTGTTTCTTTCCTTGACCCACTTGATAGCTAGCGCGTCCTTTTCCGTCTTGTTATTTTTCCTGTCCGTGTCTGTTATCGTTCGACTGATGAAATGTACTGGCTATAGATTACTTGCAGTCTTCATATATAGATCCCTCTGTCTGTCCTTCGGAGTAGGGCCTTCATCGAAGCTTGCCTCAGTGCACAGTATGATCGGCTTCCCGGAGTCGAACTTTTATCTTCTTGAATGCTCTCTCTTTTTTCTTTCCCATTGGAAATTTGAATTGTCTCTTATGGTTATTCGATGTAGTGGTGCTGCTATGGCTGCATATAAATTGATGACATGATTGTCCAGTCTAGATTCTTCCACAGGACCATACAATGAATAAGAATGTAGCATTCATCAATTTCAACGAGGAAACGGATACGTCGTGTTAAAAATCTGGCTTATTTTTTAAATTAGGGGGGGGGGGGAGAATCATCATGGTATCCTGTCCCTGTATACTTACATAATGAATATTGGATATTTTACACATTTTAATGCGCTACGACCGCCCAGTTTACTCGCCGAATGTAGGGAACATTTGGAGAAACATAGTGTGCGCATGGGCGCTGCCTAGGAAGAACACTGCTCCTTGATACATGTATTTTAGAAATAGAAAACAGTTTCTGTGTTTACTTAGCATTGTGGACTGAAACAAGAAAGAGCTGTTTTCATAACGTTATGTGAACACAGAAAAAATGTTTTCTCTTTATTTTATAAAGTCGAAATGAGTAAATAGAAAATCGTAATTTCGATCATTTGAAATCATGTCCGTGTTTACATATAATTTATATAGCAATTTGTAGCGGAACGCGAAATCAGAACGCGCGTACTATTGAATCTATTTTATAAAGTAGTTATAGCGAGTCATCGCAATCTTAATCTTACTAGACGTTTTATATTAGGGATAGGCGCTGCCAATTTTAGATATAAAGCCGCCGAAAATGGATGTTTTGATCCACACTAGTTTAAGTCCGGAATGCATATGTGGGATCGTTTCAAAGAGATTATCTTTTTCCTCGAATCTCATTTGAAATTGCTCTGGTATAGTGTCAAAGTTTTCCGGTTTCAGTCTATATTTACCAGAAGGTAAAACATAATAATTTTTAAATCTTAATCTTAAACAATATCTGGAAGAGGAATTGGATGTTGTTTTACAGTACTGAAGTCGTTGTTAAGATATCGAAAATCTCTTACCTCCAAGTATATACAGCCCTCTTTCGTCAGGTCCTTGGTTGTATAACCCGTATGGATTACGAGTGTTTGGCTGCATGTATGTATAGTTACATTGTAATTAACGGAGCGCAAAAAGTTAGCCAATCGGTAACATCACTCATCACTCATCAGGCAGAATTATGATTAGATTCTTTAGATTCTAGTTCTATTGAAAACGGAAACGGAAGTTCTGATAAGCATTCTTGATGTTAGAGGTACGGCAACCGATTCGGGACGACCAGTAGCCGACTTTGCTCATCGGCCTTGCAATGTCTGTGGATATGAGGCATCAGAGGGCAGCAGACATTGGCCATGCACAAACTGCAAACCAATCCGATACTGCAACCGATACTGCCATGCAAGCACATGCATCGCTGGTCATACTACAAAGTGCTATGTTAATGCCATCAAACAACTCTATGGAACTGACCAGACTGCTCATCGGGAGGACAGTCGAGCGTCTACGTCTCTCATCTCACACCAAAACAACATGCAACCGTCATTAATTTAGTGCCGTCTAAATGGTCGCAGAATCGAGGCACTGTGGGACACGGGCGCCCACGTTTCTATAATATCTGTAATATGTATAATTATACAACCACAACTATAGCGATCTATTCGCAACTCAACTTTATATATTCTCAACTATATATTCTCAACTATATATTCTCAACTATATATTCTCAACTATACAACATGGCCGTCACGTTTCCTCGCTGGGCCCTTTGGGTGTCACACCATGTCCCTCATTCCCAGTTCCTTTTTCTGGCGCTACACTCTTCCCTCCTTACAAATTAGCACGTCCTCGTGCAATACTACAAAGTCTCTATCATTGTCAGAAATCGATCTTACGCGTGCGCACTAGGCATCAAATTATGACCGCAAATAGACATTGTATTGCTCAGAATTTCACAGTACTTTGTATGGAAGTTTGTGTTTGGAGTCCAATTGTGAAACAGAATTACAATAAACCTTCAAATGTATCATTTGCATCGTATATATTTTCTAGCATGTTATTGACTGTAAAATTGCATGTAATCGAGTTGAAGCGAATAATTCTGGCTTCCTGAGCTTATTCGAATTAATGCACTAACCGTGTGTTTTGGCCTCCATGTTCACTGTAATTTCCTTCATTTTAGCCACACTGATGGTTGCTTTGAACAACTTCGGAGAATAAGCATAAGCGTTTCTTAATGGATGGAATCAAGTAGCTTAAATGTCATTTTATCACACAATTATATGCAAATGTGACTTAGTATATACCGACAGCTTCCCAGTGAGGTTAAATTTGAGTGATTTTCAGGTATCTGTACACTAAAACATCAAAACGAAACCCGTACAGCCGTAAGACTTCTTCTCCCTTCTCTGAACTTCGCCATATTGCTCTTGATTAGCCTGTAAGAACCTGGTAACTAGTCTATTCGTAACTCAGTGTGATTGGTTGAATCTGACTTGTAAGTTTTGTCTTGGCTGTGGCGGGAATATAAAAAAAATGGAAACAAAAATCTCGAGTGTGTTTCCGGTAAATAACAGCTCTCGGTTCTCGATAAAATTGTTGTTCTTTAGCTAGCTCATTCCATGATGTCAGAACTTCTGCAATACTTGCCTGAATATATAGTGAATGGGTGGCAAGAATTAAAGCCCAAGAGAGCCTGAGAAATAGAGATTTATGATTGACAGGCGCTATTGCATAATGTTACGCCCCACCCACAATGGAATAGATTTCTGACAATGAGGCTGCGTTGGGCACGGTTCTTCGTCCGTAACGAGTAGTCCTCTCCTGCAAAGCCACTCTCGTCTCATCATTCTCTGTGCCAGCTTCATGATCAGTTATAGGTTCAACTTCAGTTTGCTCATCGCAACAGGGTTTAGTAGTTGTTGTAAGCAGATCCTCGTTCCCGTTCTGCACACATGGATCCTGTAACTCGCTTCCAGGTTGAGCAGTAGTGATTACTCCTTCACCTGGTAGTGAACTGTCGGGGTCGCGAGTAGTAGTCGTCTTGGCGCTGTCATCACACATAATCACATCTTCATCGTCAGGACTAAGCACATCATCCATAGCCTCATGGAGTCTTTCGTTTCTTTAATCAATGATTGTGCATCATCTCCCTCCATGCGAAATGGCTGGGATGGTTTAAGTTGGTTGCGTTGCTTGGCAATATCTGCTTCGTCGCAGTATTTGATGCAGTATACTGCCTCTCCTAGTTGCTTAATTACCTTCCATGGTCCGGACCAAGGACGATTCAATTTCATACAACGCCCCCTCCTTGATCTTTTGTTGTACCAGTAGACCAAATCCCCAACATGATATTTGTGCTCCTTCGCCCACCTATCATATCCAAACTTCTGGCGTTTATGAGCCCTACCAAGATTCAATCTGGCAACATTGAATGCATCCTGTAGCTGCTTTCTGATTTTTTGTCCAAAGTAGTGGGACTCAATAATTGTTCTGTTTCTGGACTAGACCCGGCAAGGATGTCAACTGGACATCGCATCTTACACCCATGTTCTAAGAAATATGGGGTACATCCAGTGCTCTCATGCTCAGCTGTGTTGTATGCCATGACCACCAGTCTCTCTGATCATCACTCACAAGCTGCATGGCCAACGGTATGGAAGAGCAGTAACTCCCCTGTGTTCAAGAAACTGGAGGAGACGAACAAGACTTGCTATCGTCCGGTGTCTGTGTTGACTGCCCTGTCTAAGATCTACGAGAAAGCTATGTTTGATCAGCTCTATGGAGCATTCCATTGGAGGCTATCGTCAAATATTTCCGGCTATCTAAAGGGACACTCTTGCTGTACGGCCCTGTTGAAGATGACAGAAGACTGGCGTGCGAGCCTGGATAAACAGGAAGCTGTTGCAGTAGTAGCCGTTGATCTTAGTAAGGCATTTGACTCTGTCTGCCACAGTCTGTTGCTTGCCAAGCTTAAAGCATATGGCTTATCAGATGATGCTATGCAGCTCATGGCTGCCTACCTTCGAAGGAGACGACAGCGCGTTAGGCTGGATGGTGTTTACTCTGAGTAGAGAACTGTAAAGACCGGAGTACCACAAGGATCCTTGCTAGGGCCATTGTTATTCAATATCTATATCAATGACCTGAACTACTGTGTATCTAATACCTCTTTGAGGCTTTATGCGGATGATACAACTGAGTATGTTTCTGATGCGTCTCCGATGGTACTGCAGTTCCTCATTAACTCTGATCTCAGTCTACTTTCTACATGGTTTGAGAGTAACTATTTACAGATTAATGCAGCGAAAACACAAGCTATGGCCATTGGACCATCGTCATATGCATACGACTTCAAACTCGATGACTCGGACATCAAAGCCACTGACACTCTAAAGATCCTTGGGGTCACTATGGACCGCAAACTTTCATTCAAGGCGCACATTGCAGAGCAATTGAGGAAGGCTTGCGCTAAGGCATCAGCACTGCGAAGGCTGCGCAGATTCATTCCCCAAGACGTTATGATTCGCCTCTACAAAGCTTATATTCTCCCCCATCTGGAATACTGTGGTCCACTCCTGTTACGGATTGGAAAGGTTGAAACTAGGAAGATGGAGGACACTAACTACTACATACTAAGGACTATTTTGGGTTTGTTCAAGTCATTGACATACGATTATCTTCTCAAATACGCCGACACAGGAACCTTGGCTGAACGTAGGAACCGTCAATCTCTAATTCTAATTTTTAATTGCACGATCGGGGTCCAGCTTATATAAATGACCTTTTCAAGCTTAAAATGATAAGCTACAACTTGCGCGCAAATGGTACCAGACTAGAACAGCCTCGTTTTAATTTGGAATGGCTTCATAAATCGTTTTCATATATAGCAAGTGTTCTGTGGAACAAACTACCTACTAAAATAAGGGAATGCAAAGAAATTATATCTTTTAAAAGCACTTTACGATCACACATGTTATCGTCATAAATAATTACCTCGAAATTTCTAATATAAATTTATTATAATGAGTATATATGCATAGTTTAATATACATTTTTAATACTCTTAAACATCAAGTATATCTAAACTTTTTTAAATTATAAGTTTGTACGTATTTTTATTTGCCTATCTTTTGTCCACGTTCACGTTTAAACGAGTTGTATAAGTTCCTAGGTGACACGTGGTTAAATAAAGTATTGTATTGTATATTGTATTGTAACTTCTTCGATAACATTTACTGTCCTGATCGCCGTCTCCGTCGCACCGTCAGATTGGGCATGAAATGGAGTTGTACAGTTTCGCAAGGTTCGCAGATCTTAGCCCAAATTTGCAAACAATATGTTGTGTTCACCCTGTTTAGTACGAAAACTACAATTTTTAAGCTGCAACTTCATTCAACCCACTTTTAAATGGGGAGGGTACCGTTACTGACAGGAAATGCATATGTTTTTCCACCCCTCCCCCCTCAGTTTTGCAAGGTTCGCAAATCTTATCCCAACTTTGCAAACAATATGTTGTGTTTGTCCTGTTTAGTACCAAAACTATGATTTTGATGCTGCAACTTTATTCAATTCCTTTCTAAAGGGGGAGGGTACCACTATTAACAGGGCCGGAATACATATGCTTTTCCACTCCTCCCCCCACATTTTTGCAAGGTTCGCAGATCTTAACAATTTATGTAGATCGACACAAATTTTTACCAAAAATACAATAGAATACAACACAATACAATTCAATACAACAATAGAACGCAACACAATACAATACAATAGAATACAATTTGGTAGCAATTCGTGTCGTCCTACATGAAGGGATGGCCCAACATGTTGTGTTCGTCGTGTTTAGTACCAAAACTATGAATTTCACGCCGCAACTTTATTTAATCCAGTTCTGGACTGGGAAATAGAACACGAGACTCAATAGAAGGAAGGACGGTTATATATCAGGAGCCCATAACCAGGAGCATCCATCCCGCATACTAGGCCTATGTTACAGCGTTATTTTTAGTACGGCTTCTCGCTATTGTTGAGTTGCAATTATTACTTAGGGAATAAAATCACAAAAGTGTAGCAGCCATGTTGTTTGGTATAACAAAAGTATAGCTAATGGTGCAACCCACCAATTGGCGGGTGAAATAATCTAAAAATAGCCCAACTTGTAAAAACGCTGTGACACCTATATAGGAGATATGGACACTCCTGGTTATGAGCTCCTGCTCGTAGATATTGCGTAGCAATCATGCAGGGGTGGAGGGAACTCGTGTCACTCACTATGGTGTTACCAAATCGTTATCATAACGATCTTGATATGTGATGTATTAAATGCTGTTCAAATCAAAAAATATGTTTCACCGAGCTGTTCCCGAATTTACGTAAAGTAAAGTAAAGCGACCTTATTTAACGTCGGTAACTCGTAACAGTCTTGAAAAACTTGAGACCCACGATTTAACTTCCTTATCCAAGAAGACGTGAAGGTCTAACCATTTGCAGTTCGTCAACGAGATTGTTTCACAAAGGCAGCACTTTCTACTCAGTTATTTTAAGACCCGGAGTGTTGGTCTGGCCGGGGTTTGAACCAGCGACCTCCCGCCCAACAGACCGGCGCTTAACCACTGAGCTAACCGGGAGGCGGTTACGTGCCGAACATTTCGCGCCATCGTCGATTTCTTTGTTACTACCCGTATACAGTAGACTCTCGCTAACTTTAACTGAAGGCAGATTGCCTTGGATTTACCTCACTCTATTACAGTGATTTATCCCCGGCTGACTAGAACTTTTCGTTACCTCGATATAACCTGTTCCAAGCTCTCTTTGGGGAAGGGTGAAAGAAAAAAGCGAGGCGAAAAGAAAGAAGTGGGAGACAAGGGGAGACTGGTGGAGAGGAAGGGGATCCCGGGAGACTATCTTCGAACAAGATCTTGGATCCCTTCAGGACAACTTCCCACTGATCAACCCCTAGTAACTCGAACTCATTACTTTGATGAACTGTGATGAAGAATAATGGCAGATTTTTTATTATGAATCAAATGAAAGTGAAAACAATACGATTGTGATCAATCAGGTCCCGTACTATAGATCAAAACAGTGTCCCATGTAAAGAATAAATGCGCAGAAGGAATGTGCTGTTATTTGGTGCCATACTCACTAACTCTATCTAGTTTTATTTCCGCTTAGAGTTCGAGCTAGCGATAGTTTACTGTAGTTACCTTCTGTCTATATATATCCTAGTGCCATCCGTCTATCCATTTGGGAGATATTTGTGTTTATAGAGTTTGCGTCACCCAGTCCGAAACTTTATTCCATGCTACAAAGCCAATACCAAATTTGACGTATTTATTCGAAAAAAGGAATACTTTCAAACATTGCTTTGCTTTGTGAAGAGCAAAACACATGATGAACAGTGAGGATTTAAAAAAAGGCTTCGCAGATCTGGTTTGTCCTCGAAGGTTCGCAGTTAAATACTCAAAAACGACTGTTATGGTAAGTTATTTTCTACAAAACATAAAAGAAAAGTTTGGTTGTATACGATAAAATATACAGCGATAGCTTTACACACCAACACCTTTTGGAAAAGACTGCACTGGAATGGCTCAAGAATTCTGGCTCTTGTAGATATGTTGACGGTAATTCTGGTGGTGTATTTTTCTTATGCAGAAAATATAAATGATCACACAGTCCAGTTTCGAACCGCTGGATGTGATGACTACAGACGCATTTACTCGTCTCATTCTGATGTTAAATATTCATAAATACCAGCGGCAAGATGGGTTATTCACAACTCTGTGTATTGTTGTGGTTGAACTTCTGCACCTTCTCGCTGGTATTTGTGAATATTTAAGATCAGAATGAGACTAACTTTGAGTAAATGCGCCTGTAGTCATCGCATCCAGCGGTAATTATTGAATGCGAAAGGGCTCTATACATGCATCAGGAGATCCGGACTTCCGGTTGGATCACACTGCATTCTGGGTAGGTGGGCTCAGAAAAGTGGACATCAACTTCCAGATCGGCCATATTGGATTTGAGTGAGTCAATTTTTGCTCCTTTGCACGTTCAAAAACTTACTACCTAATACACGGAATATCTTACCTTTACAGATTCTTCAGTTGGGAGTTCTAAGTCGATGTTTAAGCTTTAGAACGGGATTAATAAATTTTCCAAGTTGACTGCGCTCAAATCCAATATGGCCGCTCTGGAAGTTGATGTCCACTTTTCTGAGCCCACCTACCCAGAATGCAGTGTGATCCAACCGGAAGTCCGGAACTCCTGATGCAGGTATACCGGATCAGTTTACGGTTCATACGCAGTTGTACAACTCCTTTGTTTATTTGGCGGGCGGGCAGATGTTAGGCAGTGGTGGTCCGCCAGTTCAAACAAAAGACTCGAACAACTGCGCATGAATCGTAAACTGGTCTATTGCTCGTTGTGTGTTTTATATGATAGCTCAGGCATCAGATATTTGATATCTTGATATCCATTCCAATGAAACGCCAGATCAAGATTGCTCCGATACGGTTCAAACAACAAATTAAAGATGACGTTATTGCTCCCGCTGCTACTCCTCTGTCTTGTTCACTACACTATCAGGCCGTTTGTTCAAACGACCAAGAGAAAATAACAATCACAACCCTTGCGGTCAATAATTGTATGCAGTAAAATACTTCCTAATGATTTATGAACGCAGGTATTGTTTTCGTTTGAGAGGTAATATGAAAAAATCGTGGTTTGTGTTGTACCAGGGGATACAAACACTTCGAAACAATAAAATCACTCCGCTTGCGGCGTCATGATTTCATCTGTTTCTCGATGTTTGGACCCCCTGGTGAAACACTCGCTCTCGTTTTTGATATATCACATGCATCCACTTTGTTCTCATTAGTATTAGTATTCTCAGTTCTGGATCATGAAAAATACTCCAAGATTGTGGCCTTCAATCGTGCATTGGTGCAACTTATACCTAACCATATAATTTCACTATTGAAATTGTGTGCGGTACGGTGTAATAACTTCTTTACATCAAGACAAGAAATCCCTCGAAAATGAGAAGAAAATTACTTGATTATGTTTGCACACTATTTGGCTTTCTAGCTTGGAATAAAGTGACTTTCCAAAACTTTTATTTTAGTAATAATCCAACAAGTCGGACCCTTAGAGTCCCTGTGCTAAGTAAACGACTGTCCAAATAATAAATTCACAAATCCCTCGCTTCCGTGTAATTGGAATTAAGTATCGCATTAGAAAGCGGAAACTAACACATGACTTCTAAAAATGAGAAACGTATGTTCATATAAAATCCCCTGAAATGACCAGAGCGTAAGATTTAATTACGTTACTAAAACAATAGGTTAACCGCTGGGGTAACCGCTAAACAATTGCATGAGGTTTACATCTAATATTAACCCAAATTCGAGTAACCCAATAACTCCCAACTCTTGCTGCGCATGACCCATGAGTCAAAAAGGATTCAGTGGTTTACTCCCCATAGCATTTTAGTTCACCAAGGGTGTGATAACCATTTTCATATGAAGCTCCAGTATCACCAAACCTGAGCTGGCTGACGGGTAGAGTGGACTTGTCAGTCAACAATCCACTGTCTTCCCTCCACGTTTTATCATTTTTGTCACAGTTACATCCATATCGCCGGTTAGCACACGAGTTGGTCATCCCGCATGCGCACTTGTAGTTACCTCTGACCGGGTCAGCGCCACCCCAGTACATCATCTTCTGCCTGTCACGTGACACCCACCAGCCATACGAATTACCATTTCCCAATAGCCTTGAGTGATAACACTCGTACTTAATGAACTGTTCACAGTGGCCCGACACCCTAGTCAGGGCTGCAAGTTGTTGCAAACTAGCTCCTGTGTAGCTCACATCACAAGAGTAGGACCCAGGAAAATCAGAACCATTTACGTGTGTTCTGTGTTGTGAATCATGTCTTATCACCGTCACACCAACACCATTCTTCTCCATTATATTACAGTATACCGTGAATGGAGCCACGCCCCCTGCTCCATCGGGATCGATGACGTAAGAACCACTCAGCTTACCAAGAACCCTCCTCAGCTCGCTACAACTCTTAGGGTCACGTGTTGTGATCTTGGGAAGGACTGAAATAAAAGGTGATATATTTATGTGTTATTACGCAACATCTTCTGTGGGAGTTAGCAACTCGAATTACCGTTTTTCGCCTTCCCTTCGCTACCATCTTGGTTGACGCAAACAAAAGTACAATAATTATTGTGACTATAAATTATATTTATGCTTAGGAATGTTTGAAAATAGCTCCCAAACGCACTTACCCGATGGCACTTGGTCATTCTTTTTAGCAAGTAGTACAGATAGTACAATACCAATAATTCCCAGAACACTGACACCAGTGAGTATTGCTCCTAACACGACTCGTCTAGTACGTCGCCGAATTATTTATTTAAAGATTTAATGATTGTGCCTTGTTACTTCTTAGTCAGTTTTATATAGTTTGGTCATATCGGCTCAATGACAATTTTTAGCCCCTCCCTACCCACTTTTTTTAGCCCCCCACTTGAACAGGCACTTTTGCGCATGCGTTAATTATTTCACTTCCGG
Organism: Actinernus sp. WN-2022; assembly: GCA_030867875.1. Classification (NCBI taxonomy): domain Eukaryota; kingdom Metazoa; phylum Cnidaria; class Anthozoa; order Actiniaria; family Actinernidae; genus Actinernus; species Actinernus sp. WN-2022. The sequence goes on from JAOWCC010000019.1 coordinate 96,225,443, forward strand.
TTTCAAAAATTCAAACATTTTGCGCGCTTTCACTAAACACCAAACTTTTTCCCGTTAAAATGCTGTTGACCACGTTCTCCACAAAACAGTGCATGGATTTTGGAAACCGACACTAAATTCCAAAGTTATGGCTTTTCATTCGCAAAGAAAGCTTAAAATTGGACTGAAAAGTGTTGTAAAATCATTTTTTTTCGTAATGACTAACGCACCTTAATTCGTAGGTTCGGAAAATATTCACAAATTAATAGTAACTCAAAAATCCATGGAGAATTTAGAAATTTTATGATTTTGATGACGTGTCGTGACGTCACTTGATAACGCCATCAGACTTTTCCCTTGGAGTCAGTTGAGAATAATTATTGCTCTTCTTGATTTTCTGGGTTTTGTGAGGCTGCAAACTTTCCTAATATATACTTTCCACAAGTTATACTTGTGTACCCTGAGGAAGATTGGCCTTAACCGAAATATCGGTAGTAATTACATATATTCCCAGTACCGTACAATCAGCCTTTCATCTTGTCTTGATAAACTTTCCTAAGCAATGGTAGATTTAAATATGTCAATGAGCCCTTAATAAGATATTATTTTTAAATGCGAGAGATTCTCCTTCTGCAGGTACGAACTGTTTTCGCATCAATTTAGTCAATAATGCCGATTGTAGAGCTTGTATACCTGTGTTTATCAATGAAGTTTGAACCGTGTTATTTTTGTATTGAATTCCGGCACGAAGTGACAGGTTATTTTCTGGTAATAATAATAATAATAATAATAATAGTGGACTTAAAATATAATAATAGTTGTTTACTATCAAGGTTTCCAAGGTTGCATATCGCAGCAGAAAGTTAAAAAAGTAAAAAAATATAACAGAAAAGGAACCCAAAACTGCAGACTAATGGCATGGACTGACCTGTTGCATCGCGGGCGACAGTAACATTCAGTCCTTCCTCCGCTGTGGTAAGACTGGGTTTAACCGTGGTCTGGGGAGGGACTGGAATAAAATATAAGAAAATCTTGCGTTATCAGACAATTCAAACCAATGTACTATCTCCTGTGGGAATGAGTGAGACATTAGCGGCCGACAACACAATACCACTGATCAACTTTAATGTTATCAGTGAATTGAGTATATATTAAGTGAAGTTTCCTGAATAGATGATAATAATAATAATGATAATAATAATGATAGGCAATAATAATTGTGATAACAAAATGATGATGATGATAAATAGTGTTTGATGATCTATAAAACACGTGCTGTGACTTTATTGAACGGCTTCAAAAACGTTACTTCTAAAAGATAATAATTTTCAGAATGTTTGATGAAAAGCGAAGAATTACTTGTTTATAGCTACGTTGTGCGTCACTGACATGCGCAGTTGGAATACGGAGCGAAAATTTGGGTCCCATAATGTAATGCGTATGAATAACTGTGAGCCAAGTTCGATAATCAAGAGTTCTCTATTGTCGTTTATAGAGGTCATCAAGTGGTATAATCCATCGCACTAGATTGGTTCTCGCACTAATTAAATATTCATGAGATTTTTTAGAAGTAATAATATAAATAGTAATATCAAATAATACATGTTTATAAAAGTAGTATTTATAAAATGAGTAGCCGTGTTGTATTAAAGAAGTTAGTAATAATATAAATAGTAATATCAAATAATACATGTTTATAAAAGTAGTATTTATAAAATGAGTAGCCGTGTTGTATTAAAGAAGTTAGTAATAATATAAATAGCAATATCAAATAATACATGTTTATAAAAGTAGTATTTATAAAATGAGTAGCCGTGTTGTATTAAAGAAGTTAGTAATAATATAAATAGTAATATCAAATAATACATGTTTATAAAAGTAGTATTTATAAAATGAGTAGCCGTGTTACATTAAAGAAGTTAGAAATAATATAAATAGTAATATCAAATAATACATGTTTATAAAAGTAGTATTTATAAAATGAGTAGCCGTGTTGTATTAAAGAAGTTAGTAATAATATAAATAGCAATATCAAATAATACATGTTTATAAAAGTAGTATTTATAAAATGAGTAGCCGTGTTGTATTAAAGAAGTTAGTAATAATATAAATAGTAATATCAAATAATACATGTTTATAAAAGTAGTATTTATAAAATGAGTAGGCGTGTTATATTAAAGAAGTTAGTAATAATATAAATAGTAATATCAAATAATACATGTTTATAAAAGTAGTATTTATAAAATGAGTAGCCGTGTTGTATTAAAGAAGTAATAATATAAATAGTAATATCAAATAATACATGTTTATAAAAGTAGTATTTATAAAATGAGTAGCCGTGTTATATTAAAGAAGTTAGTAATAATATAAATAGTAATATCAAATAATACATGTTTATAAAAGTAGTATTTATAAAATGAGTAGCCGTGTTGTATTAAAGAAGTAATAATATAAATAGTAATATCAAATAATACATGTTTATAAAAGTAGTATTTATAAAATGAGTAGCCGTGTTATATTAAAGAAGTTAGTAATAATATAAATAGTAATATCAAATAATACATGTTTATAAAAGTAGTATTTATAAAATGAGTAGCCGTGTTGTATTAAAGAAGTTAGTAATAATATAAATAGTAATATCAAATAATACATGTTTATAAAAGTAGTATTTATAAAATGAGTAGCCGTGTTATATTAAAGAAGTTAGTAATAATATAAATAGTAATATCAAATAATACATGTTTATAAAGTAGTATTTATAAAATGAGTAGCCGTGTTATATTAAAGAAGTAATAATATAAATAGTAATATCAAATAATACATGTTTATAAAAGTAGTATTTATAAAATGAGTAGCCGTGTTATATTAAAGAAGTAATAATATAAATAGTAATATCAAATAATACATGTTTATAAAAGTAGTATTTATAAAATGAGTAGCCGTGTTATATTAAAGAAGTAATAATATAAATAGTAATATCAAATAATACATGTTTATAAAAGTAGTATTTATAAAATGAGTAGCCGTGTTGTATTAAAGAAGTTAGTAATAATATAAATAGTAATATCAAATAATACATGTTTATAAAAGTAGTATTTATAAAATGAGTAGCCGTGTTGTATTAAAGAAGTTAGTAATAATATAAATAGTAATATCAAATAATACATGTTTATAAAAGTAGTATTTATAAAATGAGTAGCCGTGTTGTATTAAAGAAGTTAGTAATAATATAAATAGCAATATCAAATAATACATGTTTATAAAAGTAGTATTTATAAAATGAGTAGCCGTGTTGTATTAAAGAAGTTAGTAATAATATAAATAGTAATATCAAACAATACAAGTTTATAAAAGTAGTATTTATAAAATGAGTAGTCGTGTTATATTAAAGAAGTAATAATATAAATAGTAATATCAAATAATACATGTTTATAAAAGTAGTATTTATAAAATGAGTAGCCGTGTTATATTAAAGAAGTAATAATATAAATAGTAATATCAAATAATACATGTTTATAAAAGTAGTATTTATAAAATGAGTAGCCGTGTTGTATTAAAGAAGTTAGTAATAATATAAATAGTAATATCAAATAATACATGTTTATAAAAGTAGTATTTATAAAATGAGTAGCCGTGTTGTATTAAAGAAGTAATAATATAAATAGTAATATCAAATAATACATGTTTATAAAAGTAGTATTTATAAAATGAGTAGCCGTGTTATATTAAAGAAGTAATAATATAAATAGTAATATCAAATAATACATGTTTATAAAAGTAGTATTTATAAAATGAGTAGCCGTGTTATATTAAAGAAGTTAGTAATAATATAAATAGTAATATCAAATAATACATGTTTATAAAAGTAGTATTTATAAAATGAGTAGCCGTGTTGTATTAAAGAAGTTAGTAATAATATAAATAGTAATATCAAATAATACATGTTTATAAAAGTAGTATTTATAAAATGAGTAGCAGTGTTATATTAAAGAAGTAATAATATAAATAGTAATATCAAATAATACATGTTTATAAAAGTAGTATTTATAAAATGAGTAGCCGTGTTATATTAAAGAAGTTAGTAATAATATAAATAGTAATATCAAATAATACATGTTTATAAAAGTAGTATTTATAAAATGAGTAGCCGTGTTGTATTAAAGAAGTTAGTAATAATATAAATAGTAATATCAAATAATACATGTTTATAAAAGTAGTATTTATAAAATGAGTAGCCGTGTTGTATTAAAGAAGTTAGTAATAATATAAATAGTAATATCAAATAATACATGTTTATAAAAGTAGTATTTATAAAATGAGTAGCCGTGTTGTATTAAAGAAGTTAGTAATAATATAAATAGTAATATCAAATAATACATGTTTATAAAAGTAGTATTTATAAAATGAGTAGCCGTGTTGTATTAAAGAAGTTAGTAATAATATAAATAGCAATATCAAATAATACATGTTTATAAAAGTAGTATTTATAAAATGAGTAGCCGTGTTGTATTAAAGAAGTTAGTAATAATATAAATAGTAATATCAAATAATACATGTTTATAAAAGTAGTATTTATAAAATGAGTAGCCGTGTTATATCGGCATTTAAAGATCTAAGCCACATCATGCAGTATAGTGATTTGAATTGCTAAATAACGCCACGAAACTTTCACACCTCTTATTTCAGTTCCTCCCCAGATCACATCAAAGGAACGACAGTATGCTACTTTTACCAGCGATGTAACGGGTCAGTCAAAACCATACGACCATTAGTCACGTGTTGGTTCTTTTTGTTAATTTTTTTTAACTTTCTGCCGCGATATTTAAGTTAACTTTGAAGTTGTTAGTTTAACAGATGAGAAGCTACTTGTGAAAACTTTGATAGTAAACTTATCATATTCATCATCATCATTACTACTTTAACAATAAAGTTGTGATTGTTATCACAATTATTATTGCCTATTATTATTATTATTATTATTATTATTATTGTTATCATTATTATTATCATCATATTCAGGAAACTTCACATCAAACACTACTTAATAATTCATGAGGTAAGTAGCCAAGCTGTGTTTTGCGTCAAAGGAAAGAAAATCAGCAAATCTTCCTGCCAACTGCCGCAAAGTACAGACGGCTCAATTCCTGTAATCTGTGACGTACGATACGGGGAATAAATTAGTTTTGTCATGTTGTTCTCGGCTTTGAATAGATGGACTAGCGACTCATAATTGCGCACTATTGTGCTTCCTTTGTTCTGAAGGTGTGGTTGCTTTTCCTTGGTATGCACGACGTACGATACGGGAACAAAAGCACAGAATTGAGCCGCCACACAATGTAGCTTTATCAGCGGAGAATCGGCTATTTTTCGACCTTCAAAACGCATTTCCTCTTTTTAGACGTGCACCACAAAGAAATAAAATAGCAGAACTAATTTCTTTCGAATACATCTTTGTATAGACGTTGGGTTGATTTTAGGGTTCAGTTCAGTTTTGTTTACCGTGTTTACATAGCCTGATGCAAACACGAGAGGAAGTTTGGGAGAATTGTCAAGTTGTTGTGCAAACCCGATACCGAAAATCGAGGGTGTACACAAAAACTTGAGAATTCTCCAAAACTTACCCGAGTGTTTGCATGTAAACACGGTAAACGTTTTCTATTTCTTTTATAAAATAGACGCTTTAGCTCGTTTTCTCCGTAGGTGCTTCTGAACAACCTAGTTACGTGTGATTTTAAATTTGGGTAATTTTCAGTTATTTTCACCTTTTTTCATTTGCAGAAAAAAGCAAAAACTACAATGTATGACGTCATTTCCATGTGCATATAGCCTCATGCAAACACAGCTTTCAACCAATCAGAGCGCGCGGTTTCTTTGGGTTATTTTATAACTATCGATACAACACGGCCTCTCATTTCGTAAATAGTACTTACAACACGTTCCAGAAAAGGTCACAATATTCCAAATTGTAAATTATGGTATAATGTTGAGAGTTTACAATAACTTTGACATAATATTGGATTTTTCTGGTACATTCCTACGGTACGACCCAAATATCTCTGAATGTTTTTTTCGCTAGTACGTATTCACTTATCAAATTTAAATTGTGTCATCAACACTATAAGATATGCTTCACAATCATCTGATAAATTCATCAGTTTCTTACCAAAGTAAGATATTCGGTGGATTATATTTCGGTTCAGTCCTAGCATTGTACCACTAGGAACTTTTTAAAGTATTATTTTTGTGAATCACTAAACTACAAACCACATGTTTTTAAATCACAGTATTCTCCAACTCGGTTTGTCAGACTCATATACCTGCGTGTTTGGTAATTACCAGACTCAGTCATGTGTGTTCGGTAATTACCAGACTCGGTCCTGTGTGTTTGGTAATTACCAGACTCGGTCCTATGTGTTCGGTAATTACCAAACTCAGCCCTGCGTGTTCAGTATTTACCAGACTCAGTCCTGTGTGTTTGGTAATTACCAGACTCAGTCCTGTGTGTTTGGTAATTACCAGACTCAGACCTGCGTGTTCGGTAATTACCAGACTCAGTCCTACGTGTTTGGTAATTACCAGACTCAGACATGTGTGTCTGGTAATTACCAGACTCAGTCCTGCGTGTTTGGTAATTACCAGACTCAGTCCTGCGTGTTTGGTAATTACCAGACTCAGTCCTGCGTGTTTGGTAATTACCAGACTCAGTCCTGCGTGTTTGGTAATTACCAGACTCAGTCCTGCGTGTTTTCGGTAATTACCAAACTCAGACTTGTGACAAAGTTTTGACTGTATACGAACAATCACTTTGCTAATTATAACGCTACTTCAAATTTCTGTTGCACTCACAACATGACTTGGATTCAGACATTTCTGCTGCACTCACAGGAAGACCAAATTGATGCATTGATATTTGATATATTAGGTGAGGGGATGAAAACTGAAAAAAGTAGTCTGAAAATTACCACAGACAACGCAGGCTTTCGTTAAGTTTTATCAATATTAATTTTCAGGAGACATAATCCGATATCCTAGGCTATGGTTAGGAGGGAAAGTTTTAACAGTCCTAACCTACAACTGAACCCAGAGGTGCTAGCAGAAGTCTCTCCGTCTTGGTTTACTACTAAGACAGAGAGAGACCTCCCCGGAGACCCCTCCCTGTCTTGGCTAGCAGGGAAATTTAAGCTGCTCTACAAGTAAATCAAATGTCATGAAATGCTAGCTAACATTCGACTCATGATTCAACATTTTTCACGAGGAAAGTACGTGAAAAGCAGGCAAACAATCGCATCGAGAAACGTCAGGATTTAGTTGAATATTTAAAAACAAAATTTCACTCCAGTCTTGTACCTTGAGTTATATATATATATATTCGGAACTACAATATACTACGTACTTTATATTGGTCATAAACAATCATGATCGGTACTCGAAATATATCGTCAGACTTCAGTTGCTTTTGCTTGCTTTCTTGTAGATAACCGTTGATTATACGAATGAAATGACTCACACCACAGTTCAGTGACCTTACACCGCGTTACAGTTGAACTAAATTATACCGCTTTCCTCCGAGTAATTTGCAACCTCAAATCTCTGTCATAGGGCAAAAACTACGAAAACTTACCTTCAATGTGTATATGCAATCTGACGAATCCTATGAAGACCAAGGTTTATAAGAAGCAAATGGCGATCAGAAAATGCCGCCATGAACCTGAAGTTATATTCACGGTAGATCTGTCTTTTGTTAGTATTCAAATTTTGCGCGCTTTCAATAACACTAGTCCGTGATCCGATTGGTTAAAGTTGACAGTTCGCATCAGCGGATATTAAATTTCGGCTGTGAGGTGTTTTCACATCTACATGTGACGTTCTGGAGCCATCGGACAAACTGTGGATATTCAAATTGTATTCAAGAAGGCAACTTATGCTTCTAAACCTCCCCGGACCCTGTTCAACCGAAAGCAATATTTATCAGATGGCCAGAGAACAATAATGCGAAACAGTATTCCAGGGAATGATGTTTCTGTGGTCTTAGAGGGTGACTCTCCTGCTGATCTTCCAGCCGTCTGCGCGACTCCCCCATGCATTGCCCAGCCGCCGATTCTACTTCGTCTTTAACACGCCGCTTTACAACTAAAGGTTTAAACATGGCCAGAGAACAATAACGCGAAAACGTATTCCAGGGAATGATGTTTCTGTCGGGTGTTAGAGCGTGACACCCCTTCGTCTTTAATACGCCGCTTTACAACTAGAGGTACACGCTTAGGGACGGACCATTTGAAAATTGATGGGAGGGGTACCGCAAATCCCCCAAAAAAAATCGAGCAGGCCGAATTTCCACAGAAAAAAGAGCGAACGAGCCAAAATCACCCCAAAAAAAAATCGAGCAAGGGTGAAACTTTGTTCATTAGCTGAAACAGGTTCAGCCAATGTTTAGTCTCCAGAACACAGGAAACCAGTGTTTTAGAGAGCAGTAAAATCTCAAAAAATTTGGCTCGGGCCTTTGCCCCTCGCAATATTTAAAGACATTCTGCTTTTTTTGTCCATACGCAGGAGGGTATATTATCTAAGCTCATAATCAAAGGCACATTCCCATAGGACAAATAATGCATTTGTGTACAAGAGATTAGTTATATATGCCAATTCACTCTTCTTAATATTTATGCGCATATTTAATTCACCGACTCGAAAACGAGGATGCAACGTGCATTCTAGTTCGAAAGGACAATTGTCTCCAACGCATACCGAGAGGAATGAATGAGGAACACAGCAATGCTGAGAGGAACACAGCAATGCTCCATCCGCGACGCCTTTTTGCTTTTCAGCGAAGCAACGATGCGGAGATAGCCTCGTTTTCGAGTAGCTAATTATATGCGCATAAATATTAAGAAGAGTCAATGTTGAGCACTTTTTCATTTATTTTTTTGATTTGAGACTACGGACCAATGCAATATGATGCACTGCAATACAATATGATGCACGTATTTTGAGTAGAAATACCAGAAAATGGCGTTTTTTTTAACCTAATCCTAACCTCTAGCTCTCAAATAAAGAAATTATGGGATAATCTCACACAAGTAAATTATGGGATAGAAAGGCCAGAAAAGTCTTAAACTGTCATTTGACCTTTCAAGAAAAAGACAAAAAACTAGTTTAATACTGGCTTTTAAAGCGAAAGGCACACAAGATCAGGCATGTTTTCACAAAAGGGGGTCTTTGGTTCTAACTCTCCTTTTGTGAAAACATGCCTGATATATATGTTTTGTACTAAACAAAGGTAATTAATGTACATGGAAAATACCATAAATCTAGAAACATTAAAATTGTGTAAAATGTTCTTGATGTAAAACCAAAATACTGATGCCTTAAAAAAATATCGTGCAAGGTCCGACACCATAAAAAAAAATTATTGCAGCAGTAGGAGTCCTAAAAAAAATATCGAGCACAAAAAAATCCGGGTACCCCCCCCCCCCCCCCCCATCAATTTTCAAATGGTCCGTCCCTTACTAAAGCCAACAGACAGAACAGATGTTTGATCATGTTTCTACGACAAATTCTACCGGTAAATCAAGTATCAGTGAGATATTGTGAAGATTCCTGCGATATGTTGTATTGAGTGTCAGCGCCAACTGTCAAAGTTAATTCGAAGGAACATTATTACTGAACAACCAAAACAATAACCGCGAGTGTAGCCGTACAGTCCCATGAGTTACAAGATCATGTATTACAAGACTGAGCGAGAAGTTAATTCATCAAGAGTAAAGGAAAACCTTTCGGAGTCCAACCTTTCTTCATAATTCATATACCACAGACCACAGAGATTACAAACGTCCAGCAATTTTACTGCTTTCATTCACAAGCTTCAACAACTTTTCGACCACTTAAATCAATAATTCGCCATTACCTCATTGCAAATTGTTTGGTACTTTACCAAAACACAGGTCCGAGTTTGATAATTACCGAACACACAGGTCTGAGTCTAGTAATTACCGAACACGCAGGACTGAGGTCTGAGTCTGGTAATCAGGAGTACCGAACACGCAGGTCTGAGTTTGGTAATTACCGAACACACAGGACTGAGTTTCGTAATTACCAAACACACAGATCTGAGTCTGGTAATTACCGAACACACAGCTCTAGCTCTGAGTCTGGTAATTACCGAACACACAGCTCTGAGTCTGGTAATTACCGAACACACAGGACTGAGTCTGGTAATTACCGAACACACAGGACTGAGGTCTGAGTCTGGTAATTACCGAACACACAGCTCTGAGTCTGGTAATTACCGAACACGTAGGACTGAGGTCTGAGTCTGGTAATTACCGAACACGCAGGGAAAGAAGGATGGTGGTGGAATAATAGATGAAAATCTGAGGAAAGCAAAAAAATTATGTTACATGCCACTTGATTCCATTGTAGTATTACTAGTAGTGAAGGATAGAAGTAAACGTCGTTGGAAAGCACAAAATACTACTGAATTTAATCTATGTGTGTAAAAAGTTGGCTGTTTTAAAACCATTTGTCCCAAATATTTAAACTTTGGAATATTGCACTCTATTTTGGAACGTGTTTTACATATAATTGTAATATACTGGTTTTATAATTTATATTATTTTAATTGGCTAATGACAGTGCTTTATTGGTTCAATTGGAATATTAAAGAGACTTTATTTTTGTGTTTTATTGACAAATACAGACACTTGCTGACTCAGTACGATGAACTAATAATTTGTTCATACTGCATTCGGCCTCATGGGTCGACTCAAACAGTATTCATGATTTTTCATTCATCATATAGTCTTTGTCAATATTCATTACTTTTCATTCATCGTACAGTCAGCGCGTGCCTGTATTTGTCAGTATTCATTATCTCGTTCATCGTACAGTCAGCGCGTGCCTGTATTTGTTAGTATTCATTATCTCGTTCATCGTACAGTCAGCGCTTGCCTGTATTTGTCAATAAAGCACGCACGCCAGTCTCTAACCCTTACATATTGTCATTTATTAATAATTGCATTATACTATCTTTATCATTCTTGTTCGCTTACTTGTTTGCTTGGGTCTATTTGTTTGCTTTCACTTCGCGACATCGGGCAATTTGGTGAAAAGTTTGAAAACACGCGTGATTAATCCTTAAAGTGCAAGTACATGTCAAAAATATATATATTGTACTATTGTGTTTGTTTCTCACAAAAAGGTATTAATCTGCAAATTTTGTAACATTTCTGTCATTTAATCCCTAATTTTGATTAGTTTTTATGGATCCTGTGACGTCACAAGATGAATCAACTCCCTCCCTAGAGAAAACTACCACAATAGAATCCCGCAGGTTTTCTTTGTGACATCACAAGATGACTCAATCCCGCAATTCGGGTAGCGTTTATTCTAGTTTAATTTCTGCTCCTGCCTCTCAAAGAAAACTAAGTTAGACAGCTGAAGTATATCAGAAATAGAATTTGGGGCAAAAATAGTTCATGTTGTTTTATGGCTTTACTTGCACTTTAATTTTCTCGGCCCCATGCGATTACATATACTTATCGTCGCACACACCGCGCGCGATAAGATTCCTCTCTTATATACTTATGCTCTGATCTCTTGTTACTATCAGTTTCTCATAGCAACACATGTAAAACCAATAGCATTAGTATTCAATAAAACGTATAGTACAATAATAATAATGATACAAATAATTAACATTTATCCACCAATATGCAATGAGAGTGAGGTGAATAACTGTTTTGCGAATATCAGAGAAACTTAAAACGATATTAGTCTGCTAACTTTGTTATTTCTTTTTCATGCAACATTGAAACATGCGCGCGTGAACACATGAGCATGACCAGACAAATGCAGCATGTTCCGCGTTGAATACATTAACTTATTTTCACATGGCTCAATTTTCTATTGTTCTTTCAGGGGAATATATCACATAACCCCTAACTAATTAAATATGCTGGGGGAATATATATTTTCATCCAGGGGAAAATATATATTTCCCCGGCATATTTAATTAGCTACACATGGGATTTTATGGCATTGGCCAGAACAAATATGAGTGATATTTTCTGGACTAATCCTGCCCCCTGCATCGATATCGCTCTGAAACACCATTTTACTTACAAAACGGTATTCGCCGTAGTCCATGTGGGTCTAATAGAAACATCTACGCATGCTCAAGGACGCTAGCAGTGCGAATTCATCTAGAATCCGAGCTATTCTGTTATCTTTCCCTTTGTTTATAGTTGAGAATTTGCTTAAGACCAATGAAAAAATGTCCATGTTATTTTTCCTCGAATCAGTGTATTGAACTTGTTAATGAGAAACTTCGCCATTGTAAAAAAATAAGCATTTTATCGGCCTGAAACTCGGGGATATGTGATATAGTCCCCTCGGCTGCGCCCTCGTGCGGGACCCGCTGGGACTATATCACATATCCCCTCGTTTCAGGCCAATAACCCTTACATATCTCGATGCCACAAATAGGTTATTGTATTTATAGTCAGAATCTCTCGACCAATCAGTACGCTGGACTGACTCCAATAGTCTTTACTTCTTCCAAAATAATTATTTTACACTAAATAACATTTCAATTTACGGGTAATTCAAAATAGATGACACATTTACTTACCTGGTGGCACGTGGTCGTTCTTTGTAACCAGTAGAACAGAGAGTCCAATAATAATTCCCAGACCACAGACACCAGTAAACATTGCTCCTAACACGACTCCTCTGGTACATTGGCGATGTTCAACTTGTTGAGCTTCACAAGAGAACTCAGCAGGAGGTAGGATGGTTATATACGGAGGCTGAGGAGCATCAAGACTTTTTTGGTCCTTGGAAGAGCTTGGTTGGACAGTTCTCCGCGCTGGAATTTCTTCATATTGCCCTTCATCAGGTTGCTCAGGATGCTTTGTATTTTCATAAACACTATCAGCCATTGTGACGCCTTTGGAAGAAATGATTATGAAGAGAACATATATCTGGTTTTTAAGAACATAACTATTTTTTACAAGAAAGAGCAACAAACAACATTGCATCTAACCATTGCTAACCCATTTTAGCCTAACAACTTTCCACTCGAACAGATCGATATTTATCCGAAAATAGGACATTTTCATTATAACATCATTTTACTACAAATGCCAGAATCCTTTTCAAATTCTCTTTCTCATTCCGATTTTTAAACTCCTTTGAGAATTCCATGACAGTGGTTGAAGTTAGATGAACAAAAGGATTCGCGCAAAGAGTTCTGGTAGTTGTAGTATGTGATTCATCATGCATATAAATGGTGTCCCTTCTCGATCTCATTCTTCTGCTTCGATATTAGCAGTGATAATAAATATATACATATATACTGGGAAATATAGTAACATAGTAAACATGGCGACCAACAGGATTTTTTAGAGTTCCTAAGCCGGAGAGGAATCGCTCACTTAATTAATTCATGAAATGACCATATAAACTAACATAAATTAGCAGTGGTTTTAAAATGTACAAATTCGCCAACAATTCAGCGACGATGGTTATTTAGTGTAGTGGTTGCGCCGTTTGCCTTACGAGTAGGCGGGAGCGGGGTTCGAGTTCCAGAAAATCTCTCTTTTTTTACCCATTTTCTTGAGAAGTTTTTCTTGAGAACCCTAGCTCTAGGTGGGTAAGATCTTGTTTACTGACCGGTTAGGTTTTTTTTATTTTTCAGGGTAGGATTTAATTAGTTTATATTGTCATTTCATGAATAAATTAAGTGAGCGATTTCTCTCCTTAGGAGCTCGTAGGATTTATTTGTAAAGTAGCAAGGAAGAAAAAGATGACAAGGGACTGGGACCAGTAAGATTCGAGTCAAATACGTAAATCAGATTGCTAAACTGAAGGCTTTATTGTAAATTCTTTATTGCACTGATAAAGGAAACTAACTGAATGAGTAGAACTGTACGGCCCCGCAAATGATCCCAGCCCCGCAAATGATCCCGGCCCGTAAATGATCCCCAAATCGTCCCGCAAATGATCCCGGCTGAAAATTTGGAATGGCAACGGATTTTGGACTGCGAGATTTTTCTGATTTGCAATTTTTCATATGGTGTTCTTATGCTTATTATCATTTTGCGTATATTGTTCTTTAACTTTAACAACATGTAAAGTAATAGACAATAAAAATAAAATAAATTCAGCCACCATCACTTGGAGTCTTTAGTCTACGTTTCACGCGGTACTTAGATAACAAAAAAACATGTGCAATTTTTAGAAATGCAACTTATGCTTAAACGACCGTCTCTGTACTACGAAACGCTTGCGTAATATAGAACTGATTATAACTTGCCGACAACAAATTATTGGGTCGCCTGTGGTTTCGGCGGGAATCAACGCCTCGTAGGTGGTATTGTTGTGCGACAGCAGGAGCCCATTACCAGGAGCGTCCATCTTCCCCATTGGGTCTGTTCCCAGCACAAGAGTAGATGCGGCTATATTTAGAATTGCATTTCGCGCGAAATAAAGGCCATGTAGTCTTCGCCAATCAGATAGCTAATGTCACTTCTCAATATTATTCATTATCATTCTTCTCACTTTCAACGCGGCAATTCGAATTGCTGGTTCTCACTCAATCCCCAGAGATTCAAATGACAAAGGGCATGGCGGCGATGTTGGTGACCCAACAAAAGAAGCTAACGAGGAATCTATTGTTTAAGGGCACCAACATGGTGGCTATGACGTCAAGTGAAAACCAGAATTCTAAATATAGCCACATCTACTCCTGTGCTGGGGTCCCAGCCCATGACATAGGAACGCTCCTGGTAATGGGCACCTGGCGACAGTTACTTCAATGTTTACAAATGCAAAATGGAGAAACCCTCGCTACTTATTATTGTGCTATTGCTTATACTTTATTGTCTGAGCGTTTCCTCGGTAGGTGATGAGGATGACAAAAACAACAAGAAAGAGGTACGTGTATTGAGAGCTTATAAATGATATTTCCAGTGTTCTTCGGTGGCATTTGCCGGTATTGCCTGTCATTGAACTACCACGTGCTTAAAATCTGCACAAGCCAGGGACCAGAGAAAGTGTCCGTACTAACGGGTGTCGCGAGTGTCCGTAATAATGGGTTATTTTTTACAGAAAATGGACGTAGCCGAAAACTGCAAGTACCTTTGGGGTATCCGTAAGGCGGGGTTCCACTGTATATAATACCCGCGAGTATGGATTTTATCAATGGTTGTCATCCACGCCTGCGTTGCCGTTTCTGTATAATTCAAAATGATAGATGTACAATTTTGTCATGATTATGCATCAAATTTACGCACATATTTACCAGTTTTATATTGCCGATGCGGCGTTTGCCATGAGGACGGATTCATTGTATGAATGTCATTAAACAGTCGTCAGTCCAAGACGTCATTAAACAGTAGATAGGATTTCACAAAATTGTTGTTAGACTTTCTTTTTTTATTCAGTCAAAATAGGATAATCCCGACAACCCCGCTTAGGCTTTCTCTTGCTTTCTTGATATATTTTAATATCTAAACCCCTTGCCTGTGAAATGTTGGGCAAATCAACTAGAGGTGGTCGACTACAATCCCCCTCTTTTCATTACTAAGACATGGCTCTCAAACAAAGGAGCTATAAATGCAATTTTAATTAAAAGTATCGCGTCAAACGTTTTCCTGAATAATATTCAAGGAGCCCAGGTTTTCTTATGTGTTTTGAGCGGGCTGGTTTTAATTTGAGCTTCTTTAAAAATACAGTAGATTGATGATTTTACAAAGAAAGCGGCGTCTGTTACTTACTAACACGTACTCAGAACATTTATTTTCGGATAACTATTAATATTCATCATGCAGTGTATCCAGCCAAGTTGTTTTGATTGAAAAATATAAAAAAAGAAATGTATATATGCAAAGTTATAAGCATAAGATAAAAACATGTAGAATTCCAACATCGCCCAGAATGGCCATTGTACGATGGACATCATTAATTTTTTTGAATATATTAGGTCGTTTAATTTGAAATTCATGAGACTTGAGATTCGCCTTATGATTGGCTAACGTTTAACTGTTCTGGGAGCTCTAAATCCCTCGACACTTAAATGTGCTAAAGCCGGTTTATTTGAAGTTGGCGGGAAGTAATGATAACTGATAATCAACTTAAAAGTTTACAATCTTCAGCTAACACACTTCATGAATAAAAAGTCTCGCAATCCAAAATCCGTTGCCATTCAATATTTTCAGCTGGAATCATTTGCGGGCCGGGATCATTTGCGGGGCCGTACAGAACTCTTTGTCTCTTTGTTTGTCTCTTTGTTTGTTCATATTTTCATGCAATTCGTTCGAGGTCGTAGCTCAATAAAGAAATCTTCTGCACAGATATTGATATTAAACATCTGAAGGAACGGAGCTTTCAGTATGCCATTACCAACGGAAGGAATATGTCTCTGTTATTATTATTATAATTATTATTATTATGAACTATATGGCCAAACAAATTATAAACTTCGAACTCACCTTAATGCTATCAATGAATATTAGATGATTCCGAACTGGTTGACTTGTCAGGCTTCCTCAATGCACCAGTTCTGGATTTCAGATTCCCTTATCAGTGTTTGTATTCAAAGGCCTCCAGTTTCTCCCTTTCAGATTCAATTCTATTTATGTATTAGACATTTTTCAGGCTTTCAGGTTCACTTATACCTGTTTCAGTTTTAATATAAACAGGACGAGCATCTTAAGAAAACGCAGTTGATTTGCTAGAAGGGTTAATTCCATGACGTCCGTCTATAAAAATAATTTAGGAAGTGTTCATTATTTATGGCTTGGGGGGGGGGGTCGGTCGGTTAAATCATGGTGGGGAGGGTTGGCAACAGAAGTTTTAAGTGCTTTTGTAGGGGGGGTCATCAAATATTTTACCTATACTCCTTGGGGGGGGGGGGGGGGGGTCATCAAAGTTTTGATGTACCTGTCATATAAAATGTAATGAAATTGTTGTTGTAATGCCAAGCCAATGTTTAGTCTCCAGAATACAAGAAACTAGTGCTTTAGAGAGTAGTAAAATCTCAAAAATTTAGGCTCGGGACTACGGCCCTTCGACCCTCGCAATACTCGATGAGAGTTATCAAAGCTCATGATCAAAGGCACATCCCCATACGACAGACTCAAGCATGTTAAGGCCTGGTTCATTTAACGGAAAATAGATGTACGTTAAAAAAACATTTCTGACAGAAATAACAGTTTAAACAAAATTTAATTACACCATAAAACTAATATAAACTTCCTTAAATTTGTTATGTGGATAGTTGTCGTGTCACGTGATCGATGACGTCATAATTACATAAAATTGTGATATGCGGCTGCGATGATAACATATGAACATAAAGTAACCCTGCTAAAACATTACTCCTCCCGCAGTGTTGCAGATCACGCTTAGAAAACATGACTATCGTGTAAAGATAAGGACATATTAAGGGTACAAAAAAGTCATGACCTATTTTGCATATTTTCGCCTTAATAATTCGTTAACGAAACATTAGTCATCTTCTCCAAGCTGAAATAGGTAAAAGGCTTTAACCTTAAAGTGCACATGAGCCCAAATTAGTTATACCTGATATCGATTGTACATGAAGTGAATAGTCTAACGGTAGAATATTTCTTGATTTGGGTGTTACGTCAACGAGATATAAAAGTTTATATTTCCAATATGCTAATGATGTGATGTCATCACCGACACTTATTTTACAATTTCATTCTCCCTCCCAACTCGTCCGAATGAAAATAATTTTCCTAGTCCCGCTAAACGCTGAATAAACCACAATACACAACTACAATGGTAGGTTGTATCATGAGCAATATACAAACCACGTTTATTTAGTATTACATACCAATATAATATAATATCCCGAATTATACGAGCTACAATCCTAAACTTTTTGACACTTTCAATCGCACCTCTAATTTTTCTTTAACATACATATCCTTTGCTTGGTCCGTTTTCCAACGGCCGTGTAATTTAAGCAGGCGCTCTTTCGAAGGATCATTATAAAGACACCTTCGTTAATACAGGATGCCCCTCCTGATCTGAGGCTGTGTAAACCGTACAACTTTTCGTTATAACCTAAAGACGAAATACACTCTTTAAATATTTCTCTGAACCTAGTATATGATAATTTCCGATTGCCTAAGCAATATGCCTGGTTAGACTTAACAAACTTGACATTTCTAAATATAAATTCGTCACTGCCATCGAGGACTATTTCCGCATCTTTCAAATATCTTAATAATAATGTACAAGGACACGTGGGAAGACCGGATTTATAAATGAACACTTGTTGTCCTTGCCTGTATATATCCGTTTTACTATTTGGCACGTGGATGATGATATGCTCTTCGGCTAACGAGATATCTCTAACTCTTATGTTCAATAACTCTTGAGACCTAAATAATCCAGCAAAAGCTATAACACACATTGTTGAAACTCGAAGGTCTTGTAAATTACAAGTACTATGCGCATATCGATGTACTATCGACTTAATCAACTCTAGATTAACGGGCTCCTTATTTATGGGCGGGTGTGGTAACCTCTTCTCGGTCTCCACTAGATTTTTGCAGATCGTCGAATCTAAAGGATTAATACTTATTGGTAAAATTCCGTGAATCCATTTGAGTGCTGCGTACGCCACATGGACTGATGTTTTTGAGTTTTTCTCTAATAATTTAGACAAATAAATAGCTATGTGCGTTACCTTAGCTGGGAGATAAACCGGTCCACCTATATTTCTTTGAAAGGCAAAGAAATGTTTAACTTCATTTTTATATCTAATCACTGTAGAGGCCGCTCTTGACTTCAGACAGTCCTGGATCACTTTCCTTTTAGGTGAAACGGGGAGATCGTCCCAGCACTTAGATCCCATTAGGACCTATACAAAGAAACAACGAGATAGATCATGTTTCACCTGTACTCTATGCCGACTTATTCGACTAGACTAACTATGACTTGGCTCTTGGTGAGCCCATAACCCATATCGGTGACCTGAGAAACGCCGGCCTGCTCTTGGTGAGCTCAATGGCCGCGTAACCAACTTCACTCACACAGCCTCGGTGCTCGTATCGTGTGAAAACGTAGTCCTACTCTTGGACCGCTATACGCCGACCTGCTCTCGGTGAGCCCAATGGCCTCGCATTATCTTCGTATAACTCTGTAAACTCTGAAAAGACAGTCTAATCACATAAACGTGCCCTTCCCACCAGGGGGAACCCAAGAACTGATAGAGTTCAAATTCCGTCCATGCGCGAGTACTCTTTACCCTTCGTAACGTCGATAATCGTATTGCATAACTATAGCGATGCCATAATAATGGCCAAAATGACGCCGAAGGCCAGTCAGGGACTATCAGAGTTCCTTTTTGCTCTTTCTATTTCCATATGGTTAAGTACCCTAGCAACTAAGTCTATTGGAGGAACGACTAAGCAATTTTCATTTTTCCAAGATTGGAAAAATGCATCTACTCCAAAAGTCCCTGGATTCCAAAACCGGGAAAAGAATTTGGCAACTTTCTTGTTGTAATAGGTCGCAAAGCAATCGACAGTGTATGGGCCCCACAATTTCTGAAGAATTTCAAAAAATTCGTCCCGAACCTGCCAATCGTCTAGATCGAAAATTTTACTAATAGCATCTGCTTTCTTATTCAAGGATCTGGGAATCCATTCTATAAACAATTCGATACCTCTTTCTAAACAAAAAGAGAATATGTCGACGACTAACTTCTGTAGCTCGAACTTCATACTGCCGACTTCCACTATTTTAACAGTTGATTGATTATCCGTGTACCATTTAACCTTTGAATTATCTAAGAAAGGTACGAAGGACTTAAGACTGTAGGATACGGCTAAAAGTTCCCTATGTGTCGAACTGTAAGTTCTCTCCTGTTCTGTAAACATGCGATGACATGACATTTCTTCTGCCCCCTGCACGATAGCCCCACAGGCTTGCCCACTTGCGTCGGAATAAACCATTTTATTGTGAACCTTACCGGAAAAGCAGTCTCTAGAATTAAACCTTCTGACGTTGGCTAACCAAAATTCTAATTCCGCAACGCAGTATTGATCTAAAAATACCTTAGTTTTCCTCCCATTCTGTTGCTATAACGATATTAATTTGACAATGACGTGTCATGATTCTTGTTAAATGACCGAAAACTGGACTTAACGAAGTGACTGACCCTGTGAAGAACGCTAGCCATCTTGCCGATACAAAAGGTGAGTCTAATATCTCCCTTATATTCTTTTCGATTTTTATAATTCTCGCTTCTCGTATAGTTATGCTACCGCTCGCACAATTCCAAATTATTCCTAACCATTCAATATTCACTACTGGAGACCACACGCTTTTCTCCTCATTGATGACGAAACCGGCCGCATGTAAATCTCCTGATATGATGAGAAGCCTCTTCGGCTTTTTCAAATGACTCTCCAAAACCAATGCAATCATCTAAATATATTACGCACTGAAAACCTCTGGCTCGCCATAATTTGACCAAGAGTCTCATCACCTTCGTGAAAATGTTGGGGCTGATGAAAGACCAAACGGAAGGACTGCACTAACTCCTCGTCTTGCACTGTATTATCACTGTCTTTATTGAAGGACTTAGATGGCTCCGGTGTTTGATGTCGAAGGGGTTCCATAACCAAATATTTTGCCGCTCGAATCGCTCCTAAGCTTGAAAGTTCGCACGCGGCTTGTGGCGCTCCAGTGCCCTCTATAACCGCACGTGAAGCAGACGTCGTCCGCACGAGGTTGCCTACGGCCTTAAAAAATTAAGGAAAAGCAGAAACACAGAAAAAGAATAAAAGAAAGGTTAACTGAGACCTAACCACAAACGTAAATAAATATTTATGCGATAAACCGTCGTTTGAACCTTGCTCCGTACTGATACCTGGATGAAAAACTCCTTAACATGAGTCTTTTATAACAACTAACAAAGAACAGCTATTACGTAACATACACGCCTATTATGTCATTGTTTGTATGAATTTTCATACAAACGTAGGAATTCAGCTAATTAGCCTCCCATAGGAAAATACATTTTCATTCTCCCTCCCAACTCGTCCGAATGAAAATAATTTTCCTAGTCCCGCTAAACACTGAATAAACCACAATACACAACTACAATGGTAGGTTGTATCATGAGCAATATACAACCTGGAACATCACAAAGAAAGAATGCGATTACGAACCTTGAAAAAGCTGTTTGTCGTCAGCTCTTGTCCGAAAACTACTAACATTAGTACCAGTAGCACGACTTCCCGGTCCATGCTGACCCTGCTTCTTTTTTCGAGATGCTTTTTCTTGGGCCTTTTTAATGCGTCTCTCGTCGGCCGAATCTTCCGCCAACTCGTCACTCTCATATTCTTCTACTGCGAGCCAACCCGCTTCGCTTTTGTCTGCTAATTTTATTAGCTTCGGTCTTTTTTCGACGAGCTTGCAAGCACGTTTCGCAGTTTTCAATGCAGATTTAACTTTGCTTGATGCCAAATCTTCCGTTATCGCAGTTAACTCATCGTGCACCTCAGCATTAAACAGAAACTGCTTTATGTTGCCTTTCTTTTTGAGTTTATTTGCTGCTGTCTCTCTTTCCAGTTTTCTTGTGTCGGTGGAAACTTCCCGTACACTTGTAGCTGAAAATGCCGACAGTCTTGCGTCTAAGTAGGATTTAAATTCTTCGAACACCGACTTAACCGTACTGGATGACTCTTTGGAAACACCTACTGACTCCGACATTATCTTCACCCTTATTTTCTTGATCGCTATCACTCATTTCACAATATTTATGCGATAAACCGTCGTTTGAACCTTGCTCCGTACTGATACCTGGATGAAAACTCCTTAACAGGAGTCTTTTATAACAACTAACAAAGAACAGCTATTACGTAACATACACGCCTATTATGTCGTTGTTTGTATGAATTTTCGTACAAACGTAGGAATTCAGCTAATTAGCCTCCCATAGGAAAATACATAAGCATGCTGGTAGAGAAAAATTACCTATTTTAAAATTCTAAGTTATATTTCAAGCTTATCAAAGTGATTTTACAAATACAAAATTCTAAATTAGAAAATAGCTTAATTCACAAGCACAAAGACATTCAGCAAATGTCGGTAATGACATCACTCATTATGCACTAGTCAAAGTAAACCCCCACCACCCCCAACCCGGGATAGGGTGGGGATTAGTGGGGATTTTGCCTCACAAGGAAAGCAAAAAAACAGAAAATGCCCCACCTATTGCGGCAATTGTGGACAGTAAATGCAGGCAAATGCCCCCACCCCAGGGGACAAATCACTAAAAATAAGTCATTTTTGTTTTACAAACTTCACACATTTTAGCTTGCAGTGGTCTGGGTTGTGTCTTTTATTGCTCAATAGGATCTTGATCTACATGTACTAATGAGATTGAACACAGAAGAAGCCAAACAACGTGACAGTATTGCTGAAATTCGTCCTGAACTATACGGCACGGAAGTAGAACAGAGAAGTCTGCAGTGGCCTGGACTGTCTTCTATGAACAATTCCCCGCCACACTTTGCCCCACGTTGGCCCCACAGTTCCCCCACACTCCATAGTGGGGCATCAAATAACCGATTTTCCCCCACCCTCTGGGGCACTCTAACGTGTCAAAAGCGATCGCTTGCCCCACATTTGCCGCACCCTGTCCCGGGTTTGGGGGGGGGGGGGGGGTTTACTTTGACTAGTGCATTAGCATATTGGAAATATATACCCTTATATTTCGTAGACGTAACACCCAAATCAAGAAATATTATACCGTTGGACTATTCACTTCATGTACAATCGACATCAAATATAACTAATTTGGGCTTATATACACTTTAACCACATCAACTCATTATCCTCACTGTTTCTGTTAAACTCGGAGCCGCGTTTCTGATTTACTGATTTCAAGTTCAAAGTTCAAGTTCAATTTATTCACACTTGTTTATATGTAACAATTATTGGTTGAATATAACAAGCCATAAGAAAGAGAAAAATAAATAGGAGATAATAATTACAATCTTTAGATGATAATGTGTAGTGATCAAAGGAGCGAAAGCTTTCGAGTTAACCACTACCATGTTGAAAGTTAATGAGGGGAGGAATAAATAAACGAAGAGGCTTGATTGTATCTTTACAGAGTTTTAAAAAGTATAACTGTTGGTTATAATGAGAGAAGAGGAAGAAAATAAAGGTTGTTTACATGTACAAACTAGGTTTGGATATATGGTAATTTTACAATACAGAATAATGTAGACATTTACAGTAAGTATTTATAAATAACAAGAGGCTGTACCAACTTTTACTCGGGCCATATGGAATTTCAACAAGGAATAGTTGGTACAACTTTGCAGGTTCGATTAAAAAAAGTATTTTACACTTGCAATATTTGTAGCCTGGCTTTGAGAGAAGAATAAATTACTTTAGATTATTTTTACAAGAGTTACATATATAAATTCTTTTGAAGAAGAATTGTGATTCTTTGTCTCCAGAGAAGCCATATAATAAGAATATTATATTAGTCATGTAAAAAGAATCCTATTTTACACGGTGGCTGTGATGAGAACTTCCATGGAAAGCAGAAAGCAAATTGCAGCCATGTTTGTAACATTAACAGTAGCTACATGTGTTTGAGAAAATATACATGTGGCAACACAAGACCAGTGATCAATAGTGAACACGAATGATTAATTGAATGCAGTTTATACACCTCTGAATAGCTGTAGCTAGCTATAGGGTTGATTGTGTTCTACACTAACTCCAACTATTGCTTTACACTGTATACCACACTGCAAAATGTGCTACGAATGCTCAAATGAATGATAACCACATGAAACACACACTGATGTACATATAGCCACATAAGCATCGCATCCGATGATTTAATGTTACAATGAAAGATAATTACAGTTCTATACCCAGATACATCCCCTTTTATATTAACATATAAGTCAATACATTCAAAATTAGTTAAAAACAAGCATTTTTGATCAGGATTATTTACACTGTCATTGCAGCAATCTTTCAGCCTTTTGTGTTACCACAGGAAGCCCAGTCCTTTCTCTTATAAAAATATGTTGAACGCACTTTGATAATCTATGATTACTTCTAGTTTAACTCCTGTCATAGCTTTGTATACAGTATCGAAGCACTTTTCGATCATGTCAGAGTGCGAGTTCTGCACACATGTATGCTTGTCTTCTATAATTTTCTAGGGATTGAAAACAAATTTTCTAGCCAGTATTTCAGAAAACAATTTTATAGGGACATTTTTTTCAAATCCGAAAGTTTTAGGCTAACTTACTCTCCCGAACAGCTTTTTAACCGAAAACTTTGTTGGGTGCCCTTGGTTTGTGCTAGGGGAGCAGGATAATTGATTCACTACTCACGCTTGTGATAATTTACATGATTGCTATCACATGGGTGTACTAGATGGCAAACAAATCTTAATTCATATATTTAAAGGCACTTGTATGAGATCGGTAGTGTTGTTAACAAAACCTGTTTTGTAAATACTATTTTCCACCTTCCAATTCTCAACCCCCAAAGGTGGTCACGGTCCCTTACGGGAGCTTCTAATTACAAAGTTTTACTGATAATTAAATCGGGGTTTCGTGAGGGTTGTCGCTGAAGGGACTGGTCAGAAATTAGCAGGGGGGGTTGAGATGGAGGGTAAAATTATTTTGAATCCCCCAAAATGGAGGGTCATAAATCATGGGGAACTGAAAAAGGGATGGTTATAGGGGAGAAACGGTCAAAATATTTCATACTCATTGTCCAGGGAGGGTTATATATTTTTTAGACTTTTTGATTTCATTCTCTGAGATGCCGACGCTGGCCTAGAACAACAGGAATCGGGTCATTTACTGCTATATTTGATGCCATTACTTTTAACAGAAACGAATATTAAATAACAACGATGCAAACTGGTAAGTTTTGTTGTTTTACTTCACATTTCGGTACAAATATTTCACAACGTCAGGCCACATGACATCAGGAGCGCCACCTATAATCGCTAATCCTTTCGTAAAATGTGAGAAATTTCCATCCAAAGTCCTTCTAGAAAACCTCAACATCTTGCCACTGAAATCCATCGAAGAAACACTCTTGACTCTTGTGTGTTCGTCGGCTCCGTAAAGGGCACCAGTTGCAATATCCTGAGCCTGCAGCTGTTGGAAGGCTTTCCCACGAATGAAGTTAAACAAGAGGCTGTACCAGCCTAAGGAGTAGTTGGTATTCTTTGCAGGTTTGATTAAAAAAGTATTTTACACTTGCAATTGTTTTAGCCTTTGGGAGAATAATAAATTATTTTGAATTATTTTTACAAGAGTTACATATATAAATTATTTTTAAGAAGAATTGTGATTCTGTCTCCAGAGAAGCCATATAATAAAAATATTATATTAGTTATGTAAAAATAATCCTATTTTAGAGTGCCTGGGATGATAACTGCCATGGAAAACAGAAAGCAAATTGCAGCCATGTTTATAACAGTAGCTACATATGTTTGAGACAATATACATGTAGCCTGTGTGACGCATCCGAACTGAACCCTGGTTAAGGTTCAGTTCGGATGTGACGCAGGCTATATACATGTAGCAACACGAGACCAGTGATAATATAGTGAACACGAATGGTTAATTCTGTCTGCTCTGCTGGCAACTCTTTATCAAACAAGTTTGATTTCACATGGTTTCGCATGGTTTTCAGGGAAGAATAGGCGAATCCTTGCTGACGTCATTGTTTACATGTTTGCCTCATTAGCATAAATTATACTTCAAGCTACAAACAAACAGAGTACATCAGTTGAAAGAGAATTTTAAACTTAGTAATCACCAAAAATGTAAGATTAATATGTTAAATATTTACGGAGAAATTGACTTTTCAAAATTGTAAAATGGGCTGGGGGGCAAAAGTTGCTGACAGCCATACATTCTTTGTAAATTTTGCTATTTTTAAATACTTGTTCCTCAAAATAAATTTATTTTATCATTCTAAAATTTTCGGTGATTATCAAGTGTGTCAATCTCTTTCGATTTATGGACTCTGTTTGTTTGTATCTATGTTGCTTGAAGTTTGATGTATGCTAATAAGGAAAAAATGTAAACTAGGATTTGCCTAGAGGCCAAGTAAAACCCCAACAACAAGTCTTTAAAATAACACATGCAATATTCCTTTGAACTTCCTCCCAGTGATTTAGCATTCAGTTTTGCACTGTATCAGTAGCTTTGCATATTTACTGGCAGCTACTACACCAGGGGTCAACTCCCAGGTACCCTGGCGATTTGCACGAATACAAAATCAAACTCTAATCAAATCCTCTGGTATGGAACACAGCAATTAGTAAAAATTCATACAAGGTTCGTGATCTATGAACCAAAGTGAGCTTTCCCCCCTCACCGATGGGCAACAAACAATTAATTCTGACAGGTTCCCATGGATCCACCCCTGGGGCAAGTTGCTAATACGTGCATTATTTACCCATCCATTTACAACAACAACAAAATAATTTAAGGCAGCAGACATGATTATGTACGTAATCCACTATATTTAGCCTGTATATTAATATATAAAATGTACACAGTGGCAGTTAAAAAGGGAACTAGTACTACTACTACTAACAGAGGAGAATGTCAATGTATTTAGCATCATGGTATTGCTACTTGGGGACAAACTCATTTACTCTATGTATACAACTATGTCCACCACACTTGAGGGTGGTCACTACCAGATATTTGGTTGCATTCTCAGTGTCGGCCTACAATTTAACATTCTGATCCAAGAAGACATGAAGGTCTAACCATTTGCAGATGTCAGAGCAAAGGCAGTACCAGTTCTCCCACTTATTTGAAGGTCCCACCAGGATTTGAACCCACTACCTCCTGCACAACAGACTGACACTTAACCACTGAGCTTACTGGAATGCAGTTTAAGCAAACTGGAGGCTACCATATTTCTGTTATAGGCCCAAACTTAGTTCAGATAAAATTTATCCAATTGTAATGAAATTATAAATACATATAGATGATGTAACTGCATGCATGCATGAGTCCATTTCAGAAATAAACATGCGATTTCCACTCGGTTTTTGGATTATTGGAGTCATCTGTCTTCACACCAAATAATTAATTGCAGTTGTAGATCTTCCCGCTTGTTTAGATTAGTGGATCCGTATTCCTATTTTACCGAAAGAACTGATAAATTGGGCCAATTTCTGGAGCCCATTTTCTAGTCTATTAGAAGCCATTTAAACTTTAAGAGGAAATAATAAATATTTACACTGCAACCTGGTATTAAACATTTGTGTTTACTTACCAAATATGTCAGACACATAAATTTGGACGCGGACGATCTCATTCTCAGACTCCTTTCGTATATACAAATGTGAGAATTTTCCATGCAAACCTGTCGGGCCTAGAAAAACTAAACATCTTGGTATTTCAGTCCAAGAAGCCTTTGGTTTCAGCAAAAATGGCCCCAAAACAAGGTGATTTGCCATAACAAGGCATAAGTCCTTTGTAGCCGCCATCTTGGATTTTTCAGAGAGAAACCTGTCCCGCGTGTTTATCCCGTGGGGAATCGATTCTGATTGGTTGACGGGCCCGGAAGTCGACACAGAAAATAATAAAAATAAAAATAATAAACACTTGCGAAACTTGACTCGGGCCCAGCCTACGCTGGCCCGAGTAATAAACACTTGCGAAACTTGACTCGGGCCCAGCCTACGCTGGCCCGAGTAATAAACACTTGCAAAACTTGACTAGTAATAATTGACATATACATATATTATAAATGCAGCTAACATTTTATATCTGGCTTTCAAGGAGGAAGAGCTTATATTGTTTTTTAAAACTGTTATGAGGCAAACATTCTATCTCGATTGGTACAGTTTCCCATATTTTTGATGACATTACTTTAAATCTTGTAAGTCCATAATTTGTTCTCGAGGCTGGTCTGTATAGGTTTTGGTTAGAGGAGTACCTAGTGTTATAATTGTGAACTTCAGAGGCATACAGAACCAAGTCAGAAAAAGTAGTAGGGATTTCCATTGATACATACTTAATTTTATGTACAAGGGAAGATATTTTAAGATTAAAAACATTATCAAGTTTAAGGATTTCTAGAAGTTTAAAGTAAGGAGCAGCACTCTCTCTGTTATGTGCAAAGAAGATACAACGGAGGCATTTATTTTGTTTTACTTTATTTTTTTCCAGTCTGGATTGGCAGGAAGTTCCCCAGCTCATTAGACCATAATTTAACTGAATAGGGATACACAAGAGTGTAGTACAGCTGTTTTAATGTGTTTATTGAAACAAAATGTCTTAACTTATAAAGAATTCCTGTATGTTTTTGCCAATTTATCACTGACATGTTTAAGCTGTGCATCCCACTGTAGATGCAGGTCAATAAAAACACATAGATATTTAATTTGAGTCTTTTGCTCTATATTACAAGCTGTTATTCTTATTATAGGATTTTTTCTGGGTGTAGTTATTAGCATATAATTGGTCTTCTTAAAGACTGTTTCAAGGTCGTCAAGGTTATTTGAAGAATAGAACGTATTTGTATCATCAGCAAAAATTCTAAATGCTAATTTCTTGGAAGAGTTTGGGAGATCGTTAATGTAGAGAAGAAAAAGCAAGGGTCCAAGAGTGGATCATGAGAGATACCACACATTATGGTTTTCAGGGTAGATTCTGCCTCACCAATTTTGACATATTGTTTACGATCACTATATAGCTAGAGAACCATGTGAGGGGTAGCCCTCGTATTCCATATTTGTTCATTTTTGCCAAAAGAATATCATGATTAATTGTATCAAAAGCTTTAGAAAAGTTCAGAAATATTCCACAAGTTATCTTATTTTCATCTATGGCAGTTTTTAGGTTATCTATGGTTTCTAAAATAGCATAGTCTGTTGAATATCCTTTTCTAAAGCCAAATTGGTAGTTAAAAAGTATGTTTTGTTTTTCAAGGAAGAATATAAGTTGATCGTAGATAAGCCGTTCCAATACTTTACTAAAGGGAGAAATTATTGCTATAGGTCTATAGTTCCCTAGCTCAGTTACGCTGCCATTCTTAAATATAGGGGTTACTCTTGATATTTTAAAGGCTTCAGGGACTGTCCCTGTTATAATTGATTCATTATAAATCTTTGTGAATGGTATTGAAAAGGTTCCACTAGCAAGTTTAATAAGCTTGTTTGGTATATTAATGTATGCCTTATTTTCATTTAGGTGGGCAAATAGTGTAAAGACTTGTAGTTCACTTATTGGGGCTAAATAAAAGCTATTTTTCAGAGAAGGATTTGTGAACTGTGTAGGATTACATGTGCCATCAGTTTTAATTTTCTTTGCTAGAGTTGGACCTACATTTACAAAGTAAGTATTAAATAGCTCAGCAATATCAGTTTGATTAGTGAATGTCTTGGTATTTTGCACAATTCTTGTGGGGTAGGACTGGCCCTTGGTTTTACGTTTAATAAGGGTACCAATTAGCTTCCAGGTATATTTGAGGTTGTCCTTAAATTTAGAAAATTGTTTACGGTAGTAGTCTTTCTTATTATTATGTTTTAAAAGTGTGAGATATTTGCATATTGTTTGTATTTTTTTTTTTGTGGGTCTTTGCTCAGATAATGAGTGTGGTACATTTTTGGTCTCCTTTTGATTGATTTAAGGATTCCAGTTGTAAGCCATGGCTTATTTAATTGTTTTTTCTTTGATTGGGTGGCCTGTTTTAAAGGTACATGTTTGTCAACAATTTTATTTAAAGCATTAATTGAGTCTTGTGTGTTTTCGTTTAGGGTTTTATCAGGACTAAGAATCTCTTGCCAATTAATTGCATTTACATCAAGAAAAAGCTCATTGTTAAATTTGGAGTAGTCTCTATAATATCTTTTAGTATTGGTCTTATCCAGCTGTGATTTAATGACACAGCGTGAACTGGCAAGTGATCTGAGATGTCAACTGTAAGAATCCCTGAAGTAATATAGGATGTAGATGAATTGGTATATATGTGATCAATGAGTGTTGATGTGTGATCAGTTACTCTAGATCTAGTAGGTTTAGTAATAATGGGAAGCAGATTGTTAGTAAAAAGCATATCCAAGTACTCTTCAGTTTGGGAATGTGAGTTATATTTTAGAAAATCAATGTTAATTCATATCACCAAACATGTAGATGTCATTTTTATCAGTATTCAGTGTTTTAACTATATCATTTAGCTGGGTATTAAAAACTCCAAGGTTACAAGTGGGGTGTCTGTAAATGCAGCCAACGATTATACCCTTCAGTTTTGTTTTTACCAGCATCAATTTGTGCCCAACAAGATTCAACTAATTCCATTTCAAATTTGATATCAGGTCTAGGTATAGATTTTAGGTTGTTAGCTATGTACAAAGCTGCCCCACCAGCATTGGTTGGAGAGTCAGTGTGAAGGAAATTATAGTGCTGAATTTCGACATTGGTTATTGAATGTTCATTTAGTTTTCTTTCAGTAATTCCAAGTATATCAGGTTTGAATTCTAGACAGGTTAATATTTCTTCCAAGAGATTAAAAAATTTGGGTAGACTTCTAATATTACAGTGAAGGATCGAGAGATATTTTGGGCCAGAGTTAGTTAGCACTTTGTTAAATTTGGAAACTGAAAAATAATTGGAGCAAGAGGTAGAAAGCATTAAATCAGGATCGGATTCATCAGATTTATCTGGGTTAGAGAAAAGGTCATAGAGATCAAAGTCATTATTCTCCCAACTAGACCAGTTCGTGGTCTAAATCACGTTTTACTGTACACAGACCACTTCAGGGAGTCAAGAATGACGGTATCTAACTATGGCGTGTGATCCCCGCCAAAATTAAGCATTAAATTTTCTTTTGCTAAACTAAATTGTGCTTATTGAATTCCATGCAGGCACTGATTGTGAGACTGACCAAATTCGATGATGGGAGCTAAATTTTATGCCCACTACCAAATTTGCGTTTCATTGGTGCCAAATTTCATTCCGAGTGCATTGTGACAGCCAAATTTTATTCCGAGTGCATTGTGACAGCCAAATTTCATTCCGAGTGCATTGTGACAGCCAAATTTCATTCCGAGTGCATTGTGACAGCCAAATTTCATTCCGAGTGCATTGTGACAGCCAAATTTCATTCCGAGTGCATTGTGACAGCCAA
The DNA here is from genome assembly GCA_030867875.1 of Actinernus sp. WN-2022. Lineage (NCBI taxonomy): Eukaryota > Metazoa > Cnidaria > Anthozoa > Actiniaria > Actinernidae > Actinernus > Actinernus sp. WN-2022. Next base: position 96,256,616 of record JAOWCC010000019.1, read on the forward strand.
ATTTCATTCCGAGTGCATTGTGACAGCCAAATTTCATTCCGAGTGCATTGTGATAGCCAAATTTCATTCCGAGTGAGTCGAGCCACCCGTGCCCAGTCCATCGCGCCGTCCGCCATGTGCCCAAACATGGCGGACCGAGTGCAAGTGGTCGATTTTATTCGTCAGATGTTGCGAACTCTAATAAGACAACTTGAAAACAGTGACGGCCGGTCCGATCATGTAGATGGTGCTTTGTACCGTATTGACTGGCTATACAACTCTCTACTTCGTTATGTTGGGGTTTATGAGCACCGCGTCAACGAGCACGTTATCAACCTTGTCCGCGAGGGTAGGGATCTGTTGCAGATCATAGCTTCCGAGCCGTTATGCTCCTCGCTCTTACAAAGTTGATAAGCTATATGTCGGAGATCGCGGTCGACCAAAATTCGCTGTTACAAAGGAACAAAGGAGCAGCTTGAATTTTTACTGGAAAAAGGTTTTACTATCCCAGATGTTGCTGGAATCATGGGGATCAGTGTCAGGACGACCGAAAGGCGCTTACAAGAATTTGGTATAGCTGTTACTGAGGCGTTTACGTGTATTGATGATCAAGATCTTGATCGTGTCATCGCAGATATACTTAAAAGTTTTCCTTCATTTGGGTATCGACGAATGACAGGTGCTCTTTTAAGTCGAGGGATTAGAGTTCAACAAGTACGGATCAGGGAATCTATGAGGAGAGTTAACCCAGACGGGGTGCTTCTTCGAGCTTTAACGATAAACACAATAAACCGGCGAAAGTACAGTGTTTCTTCACCTCTGGCACTTTGGCACATTGATGGCAACCATAAGCTCATTAGGTAAGTTAACTTTGCGAGTTGTATTTTTATCGTGAACATGCACATATACAGTGCACATAGAGCTGTACATACGGGGTACTCAGATATTTCCTCAGAATGAATGCGATAGGGATCGGGTGCAGAATTTTTGGGGTTCGAAATTCACGATATGGATTTTTCTGGAAGGCCATATTAGAAAAAACGTAAAGCCCTTTCGTCCTAAAAGTAATAGGTATGTAAGGGACTGTTCGTTTATTACGTCGCAGGGGGGCTGGTGGTTTTATGGGGGAGGTAAATTTTTTGAACATGCAAAATGTATGGGGGTAAATTTTAAAATTCTAAAGAAATAGAGGGGGTAACATTTTATAGAGAAGATTTTAGAAAAGAAGAAGGACGAAGAACGTCCCACAGGAAGTCCGATCGAGTAACAACGATTTAACTGGAGGAGTACTCGACATGAGCATGGAAATAAACGGTCAGCGGTAATAATATCGGTGATACCAGTTACGCCTCTTCTACCCTGGATGCCATGCAGAGATTGGGTTCTACTCTAAGCCAAAGCTTCGCTCCTCGATGGCGGCGCTTCGCGCCTTTTGCGTTAGAGAGGGCAGTAGAACCTCGCTTTTTAGTCGCGTTCAGAGAGGGCAGTAGAACCTCGCTTTTCGCGTTAGAGACGGCAGTAGAACCTCGCTTTTCGCGTTAGAGAGGGCAATAGAACCTCGCTTTTCGCGTTAGAGAGAGCAGTAGAACCTCGCGTTTTGCGTTAGAGAGGGCAGTAGAACCTCTGGCATCCAGGATACGCCTCTTCTAGTTGAAAATGACAATATTCAAGGTATGGAATATACTCCGGAGTTCAAGTAAATTAAGCTGTGAAAGCGAACTCCTTTGGAGAATGATCATCTTTGAGTACAACAAAGCTTCTTAATATGTGTAACTAACAACATTCAGGCCGAAGCAAGGGTCCAGGAGTTTGTCCCTGAAAGCGTGTCTGCAGGGGAAAACATGAAAAAAGACGAGTAGATTTTATAGGCTTCGTTAAAATAATAAATAGCCTTATCCATGCATTAAGCTTTCTTGAACAGTCCACAAGCCCCTGGCCACGTTTCCCTTCTGATACCTTTGTTGATTCATTGCTGGACCATACAGTGAATCCAGCCTATGAAGGAAATCAGGTCCATTGAGCGCTTGCAAAGAAGACCTAATTAATATATTTTCCTTTCAAAGATTCTTTTCTAATCTCTGACCTTTTGTCCTGCCAGTTTAATGCTAGTGCTAGTTCATCTGTCTCAAGCTCTGCTATCTTTGCTAGCTGATTAGCCGCCATTTTGAAACAAACATTTGAACCGTTTCGAATTGGTGACTAAATTATAGTTTTTGAGGAGAGGGGGGTAAACATTTGAAAACGTTTTTTTAAAAGGGGGTCTTAATTTAAGAAAAAATCAAGAGACGGGGGTAGATTTTTTATCCAGAATGTTTTTCGAAAAACCACCAGACCCCCTGCGACGTAATAAACGAACAGTCCCTTACATACCTATTACTTTTAGGACGAAAGGGCTTTACGTTTTTTCTAATATGGCCTTCCAGAAAAATCCATATCGTGAATTTCGAACCCCAAAAATTCTGCACCCGATCCCTATCGCATTCATTCTGAGGAAATATCTGAGTACCCCCGTATGTACAGCTCTATGTGCACTGTATATGTGCATGTTCACGATAAAAATACAACTCGCAAAGTTAACTTACCTAATGAGCTTATGGTTGCCATCAATGTGCCAAAGTGCCAGAGGTGAAGAAACACTGTACTTTCGCCGGTTTATTGTGTTTATCGTTAAAGCTCGAAGAAGCACCCCGTCTGGGTTAACTCTCCTCATAGATTCCCTGATCCGTACTTGTTGAACTCTAATCCCTCGACTTAAAAGAGCACCTGTCATTCGTCGATACCCAAATGAAGGAAAACTTTTAAGTATATCTGCGATGACACGATCAAGATCTTGATCATCAATACACGTAAACGCCTCAGTAACAGCTATACCAAATTCTTGTAAGCGCCTTTCGGTCGTCCTGACACTGATCCCCATGATTCCAGCAACATCTGGGATAGTAAAACCTTTTTCCAGTAAAAATTCAAGCTGCTCCTTTGTTCCTTTTTAACAGCGAATTTTGGTCGACCGCGATCTCCGACATATAGCTTATCAACTTTGTAAGAGCGAGGAGCATTACGGCTCGGAAGCTATGATCTGCAACAGATCCCTACCCTCGCGGACAAGGTTGATAACGTGCTCGTTGACGTGCTCATAAACCCCAACATAACGAAGTAGAGAGTTGAAAAGCCAGTCAATACGGTACAAAACACCATCTACATGATCGGACCGGCCGTCACTGTTTTCAAGTTGTCTTATTAGAGTTCGCAACATCTGACGAATAAAATCGACCACTTGCACTCGGTCCGCCATGTTTGGGCACATGGCGGACGGCGCGATGGACTGGGCACGGGTGGCTCGACTCACTCGGAATGAAATTTGGCTATCACAATGCACTCGGAATGAAATTTGGCTGTCACAATGCACTCGGAATGAAATTTGGCTGTCACAATGCACTCGGAATGAAATTTGGCTGTCACAATGCACTCGGAATGACATTTGGCTGTCACAATGCACTCGGAATGAAATTTGGCTGTCACAATGCACTCGGAATGAAATTTGGCTGTCACAATGCACTCGGAATAAAATTTGGCTGTCACAATGCACACGGAATGAAATTTGGCACCAATGAAACGCAAATTTGGTAGTGGGCATAAAATTTAGCTCCCATCATCGAATTTGGTCAGTCTCACAATCAGTGCCTGCATGGAATTCAATAAGCACAATTTAGTTTAGCAAAAGAAAATGTAATGCTTACTTTTGGCGGGGATCACACGCCATATCTATCATCGTTAGAAACTTGGCGCACTTACCGCACTCGGCTGTGCTCAAATAAGGAAAACAGTTTTTACCCGAAATTTGATCCCTGAACCAGGCCTTAAAGGCCCACTCTCATGAGACGCGCATGCGTCATATTTTCATAGTCGAAGCCAATCTCGTTCCCAGAGCCCGCGATCTTCTGGCCAGCCGCCAAGATACAGAGCTCTGGGATAATCTATATCGAGGTCAAATTTGATTGGCTAGCATATTTCACCGGAAGTAAATTAACAACGACGCCATGGAGTTGCTTCGTTCGATCGGCCATATAAAGACCGGCCTAAAAAGTGGTAAAAAAATCGCTAAAAATCAAGTTTGTCATTCTTGCCGTTGCTGCAGACAAGTAAGTAATCATCGTGTTGAACTGTCTGGATAAAAAAATCAAGAAGAGACACATTCTGAAGGCTTTTAAGAACGATATGTCAGGTCAGATGTTCGGGAGAATCTTTGACGAAATTCAACTGCTGAAATATTTACCAGATTAATTAGAACTGCGAGGGAAAAAATGCCACTAGGTAAATTGCTGATTTAGTGATTGAAATTAGTTACTTTATACTCTGGGCAGATGCGGAAATAAAAACAATGAGTGAAAACTATAATAAAACGTGTGTGCATCTTTTTTGTGAAGTGAAAACAAGAATAAAACGTGTTTTATCTTTGCATAAGTATTTACTATTAGGCCTACATCCCGGGCCTACATGTAGTAGATGAATAATAATTATCATTCAGCCTTGAGCAGAAGAAAACTGAGAAAGTCCACTTCAGCACAATGATAACAGCAACATGTAATATACTGGTACGGTTCTATTTTATATTGTTCTATTTTATTCTATTTTATCAATGTTTTTAAGTCGCAGATAGACGTACAGATATATGTATTTACAACTTAGTTAGAATTAGGTCGCAGAAGAATGTGTATATCCATCAGTTTTACCTTTTTAATCATAGATATAGATACATAGATTGTTTTAATTTACTCTTTAATTTGTGTCCCCAATTCCCTTTTTTTTTGCTAAATACCTTTAGACACGTTAATAAAGTTATTATTATTATTACACATATAACTCCCCCACCCTGGCATTTGTGGGGCACTTGATATTTTTGAATTCAGAGCATTGCAAGTGCCTCATTGGGTGAGTCTCGTGGGAGTCAGCTAAGCTATGCAAATGCCCCTCTGTGGGCTTTGGAAAAAGTATAAATCTCTTATACAGGGTTGCCACTAACCTGAGTATCAGGGGGAGGGGAAGGCCTGATACTCAGGTTAGGTTGCCACAGGTCAGGGAAAAGTCAGGAAAAAAAATGTTTTTCAAGGTCACGGAATTTTGCATCTGGTCAGAGAAATTCTAAATTTCTTGTCAAAGTCACGAAGAAGTCGGGGAATTTTATATTTAGGTTTCCATGATGGCCTCTCATGCCTCAAAGTGTCTGCAAGGGGAGGCTACAGGTTTTGATATTTAATGACGTTTGTTTTGGATGAGGGAATGTTGAACAGTCTTATTATGGTCAGTGAAAATTGTTTTCTGGTCGGGGAAAAGTCAGGGGAATTTTTTTTCTTGATGGGTGGCAACCATGTTATAAACACTTACTATTTTGACTCTCTTTGACCAATTCCCCACCTCCCAACTTTTCTTTGCTGGCAAATGCCCCATCCCTGGGACAGAAACTCAGTCAATACCCCACATACAAAAATGTATGCTTGGGAAGATGGGCAGATTTGGAATCGATAGAGCCATTACCAGTGATAAATTATTTTCTTTATACCTTTAGATGCCAATCGTAATTATTGGAAAGAATGTGATGTAAAGTGGTAAGCTGTAGTGCTAAGTGTGTGCACGCCCTACGAGGGAAAGAGAAAAAATCTCTGACATTGTTGGAAACCAATGCAAGTATTTGATCGTCGAACAAGGACGTTTTGATCACTTCAACAGATGTACAGGCTGCTTCGCTCGATCCCTACCAGTCAGCCTGCACAATTTATTTTTCTGCTCCTTTGCACTTGCACTGTGGTGGAAGTGGATATATTACATCACCTTTAGGGTTATTCTTCCTGCAATCTCACAAGTAAAAATATCACCAATTGGTGTGTCAAATGCAGAAATGCAAGAGAAAACCCCAATGAAAACTCCTCACAAAGCCTACTAAAAGCAAGCCAAGTATTTTTCAGCCACCCTCAGACCATATACAGTGCACATAGAGCTGTACATACGGGGGTACTCAGATATTTCCTCAGAATGAATGCGATAGGGATCGGGTGCAGAATTTTTGGGGTTCGAAATTCACGATATGGATTTTTCTGGAAGGCCATATTAGAAAAAACGTAAAGCCCTTTCGTCCTAAAAGTAATAGGTATGTAAGGGACTGTTCGTTTATTACGTCGCAGGGGGGCTGGTGGTTTTATGGGGGAGGTAAATTTTTTGAACATGCAAAATGTATGGGGGTAAATTTTAAAATTCTAAAGAAATAGAGGGGGTAACATTTTATAGAGAAGATTTTAGAAAAGAAGAAGGACGAAGAACGTCCCACAGGAAGTCCGATCGAGTAACAACGATTTAACTGGAGGAGTACTCGACATGAGCATGGAAATAAACGGTCAGCGGTAATAATATCGGTGATACCAGTTACGCCTCTTCTACCCTGGATGCCATGCAGAGATTGGGTTCTACTCTAAGCCAAAGCTTCGCTCCTCGATGGCGGCGCTTCGCGCCTTTTGCGTTAGAGAGGGCAGTAGAACCTCGCTTTTTAGTCGCGTTCAGAGAGGGCAGTAGAACCTCGCTTTTCGCGTTAGAGACGGCAGTAGAACCTCGCTTTTCGCGTTAGAGAGGGCAATAGAACCTCGCTTTTCGCGTTAGAGAGAGCAGTAGAACCTCGCGTTTTGCGTTAGAGAGGGCAGTAGAACCTCTGGCATCCAGGATACGCCTCTTCTAGTTGAAAATGACAATATTCAAGGTATGGAATATACTCCGGAGTTCAAGTAAATTAAGCTGTGAAAGCGAACTCCTTTGGAGAATGATCATCTTTGAGTACAACAAAGCTTCTTAATATGTGTAACTAACAACATTCAGGCCGAAGCAAGGGTCCAGGAGTTTGTCCCTGAAAGCGTGTCTGCAGGGGAAAACATGAAAAAAGACGAGTAGATTTTATAGGCTTCGTTAAAATAATAAATAGCCTTATCCATGCATTAAGCTTTCTTGAACAGTCCACAAGCCCCTGGCCACGTTTCCCTTCTGATACCTTTGTTGATTCATTGCTGGACCATACAGTGAATCCAGCCTATGAAGGAAATCAGGTCCATTGAGCGCTTGCAAAGAAGACCTAATTAATATATTTTCCTTTCAAAGATTCTTTTCTAATCTCTGACCTTTTGTCCTGCCAGTTTAATGCTAGTGCTAGTTCATCTGTCTCAAGCTCTGCTATCTTTGCTAGCTGATTAGCCGCCATTTTGAAACAAACATTTGAACCGTTTCGAATTGGTGACTAAATTATAGTTTTTGAGGAGAGGGGGGTAAACATTTGAAAACGTTTTTTTAAAAGGGGGTCTTAATTTAAGAAAAAATCAAGAGACGGGGGTAGATTTTTTATCCAGAATGTTTTTCGAAAAACCACCAGACCCCCTGCGACGTAATAAACGAACAGTCCCTTACATACCTATTACTTTTAGGACGAAAGGGCTTTACGTTTTTTCTAATATGGCCTTCCAGAAAAATCCATATCGTGAATTTCGAACCCCAAAAATTCTGCACCCGATCCCTATCGCATTCATTCTGAGGAAATATCTGAGTACCCCCGTATGTACAGCTCTATGTGCACTGTATATGTGCATGTTCACGATAAAAATACAACTCGCAAAGTTAACTTACCTAATGAGCTTATGGTTGCCATCAATGTGCCAAAGTGCCAGAGGTGAAGAAACACTGTACTTTCGCCGGTTTATTGTGTTTATCGTTAAAGCTCGAAGAAGCACCCCGTCTGGGTTAACTCTCCTCATAGATTCCCTGATCCGTACTTGTTGAACTCTAATCCCTCGACTTAAAAGAGCACCTGTCATTCGTCGATACCCAAATGAAGGAAAACTTTTAAGTATATCTGCGATGACACGATCAAGATCTTGATCATCAATACACGTAAACGCCTCAGTAACAGCTATACCAAATTCTTGTAAGCGCCTTTCGGTCGTCCTGACACTGATCCCCATGATTCCAGCAACATCTGGGATAGTAAAACCTTTTTCCAGTAAAAATTCAAGCTGCTCCTTTGTTCCTTTTTAACAGCGAATTTTGGTCGACCGCGATCTCCGACATATAGCTTATCAACTTTGTAAGAGCGAGGAGCATTACGGCTCGGAAGCTATGATCTGCAACAGATCCCTACCCTCGCGGACAAGGTTGATAACGTGCTCGTTGACGTGCTCATAAACCCCAACATAACGAAGTAGAGAGTTGAAAAGCCAGTCAATACGGTACAAAACACCATCTACATGATCGGACCGGCCGTCACTGTTTTCAAGTTGTCTTATTAGAGTTCGCAACATCTGACGAATAAAATCGACCACTTGCACTCGGTCCGCCATGTTTGGGCACATGGCGGACGGCGCGATGGACTGGGCACGGGTGGCTCGACTCACTCGGAATGAAATTTGGCTATCACAATGCACTCGGAATGAAATTTGGCTGTCACAATGCACTCGGAATGAAATTTGGCTGTCACAATGCACTCGGAATGAAATTTGGCTGTCACAATGCACTCGGAATGACATTTGGCTGTCACAATGCACTCGGAATGAAATTTGGCTGTCACAATGCACTCGGAATGAAATTTGGCTGTCACAATGCACTCGGAATAAAATTTGGCTGTCACAATGCACACGGAATGAAATTTGGCACCAATGAAACGCAAATTTGGTAGTGGGCATAAAATTTAGCTCCCATCATCGAATTTGGTCAGTCTCACAATCAGTGCCTGCATGGAATTCAATAAGCACAATTTAGTTTAGCAAAAGAAAATGTAATGCTTACTTTTGGCGGGGATCACACGCCATATCTATCATCGTTAGAAACTTGGCGCACTTACCGCACTCGGCTGTGCTCAAATAAGGAAAACAGTTTTTACCCGAAATTTGATCCCTGAACCAGGCCTTAAAGGCCCACTCTCATGAGACGCGCATGCGTCATATTTTCATAGTCGAAGCCAATCTCGTTCCCAGAGCCCGCGATCTTCTGGCCAGCCGCCAAGATACAGAGCTCTGGGATAATCTATATCGAGGTCAAATTTGATTGGCTAGCATATCTCACCGGAAGTAAATTAACAACGACGCCATGGAGTTGCTTCGTTCGATCGGCCATATAAAGACCGGCCTAAAAAGTGGTAAAAAAATCGCTAAAAATCAAGTTTGTCATTCTTGCCGTTGCTGCAGACAAGTAAGTAATCATCGTGTTGAACTGTCTGGATAAAAAAATCAAGAAGAGACACATTCTGAAGGCTTTTAAGAACGATATGTCAGGTCAGATGTTCGGGAGAATCTTTGACGAAATTCAACTGCTGAAATATTTACCAGATTAATTAGAACTGCGAGGGAAAAAATGCCACTAGGTAAATTGCTGATTTAGTGATTGAAATTAGTTACTTTATACTCTGGGCAGATGCGGAAATAAAAACAATGAGTGAAAACTATAATAAAACGTGTGTGCATCTTTTTTGTGAAGTGAAAACAAGAATAAAACGTGTTTTATCTTTGCATAAGTATTTACTATTAGGCCTACATCCCGGGCCTACATGTAGTAGATGAATAATAATTATCATTCAGCCTTGAGCAGAAGAAAACTGAGAAAGTCCACTTCAGCACAATGATAACAGCAACATGTAATATACTGGTACGGTTCTATTTTATATTGTTCTATTTTATTCTATTTTATCAATGTTTTTAAGTCGCAGATAGACGTACAGATATATGTATTTACAACTTAGTTAGAATTAGGTCGCAGAAGAATGTGTATATCCATCAGTTTTACCTTTTTAATCATAGATATAGATACATAGATTGTTTTAATTTACTCTTTAATTTGTGTCCCCAATTCCCTTTTTTTTTGCTAAATACCTTTAGACACGTTAATAAAGTTATTATTATTATTACACATATAACTCCCCCACCCTGGCATTTGTGGGGCACTTGATATTTTTGAATTCAGAGCATTGCAAGTGCCTCATTGGGTGAGTCTCGTGGGAGTCAGCTAAGCTATGCAAATGCCCCTCTGTGGGCTTTGGAAAAAGTATAAATCTCTTATACAGGGTTGCCACTAACCTGAGTATCAGGGGGAGGGGAAGGCCTGATACTCAGGTTAGGTTGCCACAGGTCAGGGAAAAGTCAGGAAAAAAAATGTTTTTCAAGGTCACGGAATTTTGCATCTGGTCAGAGAAATTCTAAATTTCTTGTCAAAGTCACGAAGAAGTCGGGGAATTTTATATTTAGGTTTCCATGATGGCCTCTCATGCCTCAAAGTGTCTGCAAGGGGAGGCTACAGGTTTTGATATTTAATGACGTTTGTTTTGGATGAGGGAATGTTGAACAGTCTTATTATGGTCAGTGAAAATTGTTTTCTGGTCGGGGAAAAGTCAGGGGAATTTTTTTTCTTGATGGGTGGCAACCATGTTATAAACACTTACTATTTTGACTCTCTTTGACCAATTCCCCACCTCCCAACTTTTCTTTGCTGGCAAATGCCCCATCCCTGGGACAGAAACTCAGTCAATACCCCACATACAAAAATGTATGCTTGGGAAGATGGGCAGATTTGGAATCGATAGAGCCATTACCAGTGATAAATTATTTTCTTTATACCTTTAGATGCCAATCGTAATTATTGGAAAGAATGTGATGTAAAGTGGTAAGCTGTAGTGCTAAGTGTGTGCACGCCCTACGAGGGAAAGAGAAAAAATCTCTGACATTGTTGGAAACCAATGCAAGTATTTGATCGTCGAACAAGGACGTTTTGATCACTTCAACAGATGTACAGGCTGCTTCGCTCGATCCCTACCAGTCAGCCTGCACAATTTATTTTTCTGCTCCTTTGCACTTGCACTGTGGTGGAAGTGGATATATTACATCACCTTTAGGGTTATTCTTCCTGCAATCTCACAAGTAAAAATATCACCAATTGGTGTGTCAAATGCAGAAATGCAAGAGAAAACCCCAATGAAAACTCCTCACAAAGCCTACTAAAAGCAAGCCAAGTATTTTTCAGCCACCCTCAGACCTCAGGATGTCCTTTGGCTTTCTACCAGTGGCCTATTTGACCAAAATTAGAGCAGTTTCCATTCAAAATCCTACACGAGAAATTGCTGCAGGCCATCGGCAAAGCCACAGAATCTCCCCAAATGGCATTCTAGGGAAAGCTTGAGCCATTGACTTTATGGTTTGGCAGTTTGTAACTGAACATGGCTAGCCAAACTTGGACTGAGGGGAGGGGGGGGGGGGGGGGGGGGTTAGTTGAGTTAGTACTATGTATTTAACCCAAATTGGCACAGTAGACAATGGGATTTTTGTCCATTACCCACAATGCATTTTGGGATTGGTGCTGCAAAATTGTAAAGAGAAATGCAGTGTCAGAATGCCACGTGGGTTCACAGTCACTTGATGTGTTTTCTGTAAACAAACATGGTAGTTGGATAGATTAAATTGTGTTTCAGTGCTTTTAATAGATTTTAATTGCGAACTGGAAGAGTTTTTAAACCTATTTTTAGCATATTGAACTTGGTAAAATTCAAAGAAATGAAAAACAAAAATTGAAAGTGTGTTTTTATGAAGATTGGAGTCGATAGGCCCTTTGCAGGACCTGGTCGCATGGCCTTTTTAGCCTGTCGATCAAAAACATTTTTTTGAAAACTCTATAATTTAGCTTAATTTAACAGAGTTTGTGCCATGGCAAGCCATGCCAGTCAGCAAAAAAAGCCTCACAAACTCTATTAAATTAAGCTAAATTATAGAGTTTCAAAAATTTACCATTCCTTCAGTTTTAAAGAGATGAACCTAAAACTTGGGCTTTTTACTAATTTTGGCTTGCTCTTAATTCCATTTCTGGCATTCATGTTGTTCTAGCACCAACTTTTTTTTGATTGACAGGCTAAAAAGGTCACACGACCAGGCCCTGCAAAGGGCCTATCAATCAATGTTATCTGCCATTGAAATAATATTTGCATTATCAGAATTCCAGCATGTCTAGTAGGAAATATTCAAACATTTGTGTAGCAGAAACAAATATATATGTGTACATTCAGACTTCACACTAACACGGCAGCTTGTGAACATACATGGTGTGGTCCAGCAGTCTGTTTCCAGGGGCACACTTACTTATGATATATATTGTGTGTCAGATTTGAACCTACTTTAGAGTTTAGGGTCTAGCTTTTGTGTAAAACTGTGGAATTCTGAGTTTATATAGACAGCTCAAAATAATCCATCAGGTTGAAAATGGGTTCATTTTCACAACAACTTGGAAATCCAGGGTTTGGAGCAAACTTGTGTAAAACTGGGTCCAGTTTAGGATCCCATGGCCATGGCTGCACATGCATTGTACCAACTATATATAAGTTCCACCCTGGATTGTAAAAGAACTAGGAAAGAACATCTGACCCACTTATACTTTCTAGACCTCGCCATCTATGGGAGGGCAAGGTGATTTGGAGGATGCACCCCTTTTGAGATTCAAGTGGTATCAAAATTCAGAAACTACTTCAGAGACCTGATTTTCAAAAAATATTGGGGGCCAACCCCCCCTGTGTCTATGGTGCTCATATGGTGCACCCCATTTCAATCAACCCCTGAATCCCCAGAGTCGGGCAGTCTGTAAAACCGATCCAACTAGCCCAAAATAGCAGAGAATAGCCAAGGACACAAGAAAATGACACTCAAGGTACATTTATTGCAAAATTTTATTTCATTACCTTTATTTTTCTACGATAAGAAATCAATACAAACTCTGTTAGCGACTGAGCAAACATATAAGCTTGGGCTGCCTGTGGATGTTCTTGCCCGACCGACCGCTCGACCGCCCGACTGATGCACCGGTGTGCATTTCGAGTCCTGAATCGGCCTGCTCGATTTTGTTTGGCTTTCTAACGCCGTCCTGTCCTTTACTCCCGTTTATGAGAATTTCTAATTTTCCAAATTATCTCAATGATCAGTCTGGATTTGTGCCGTTACGCGTAAAATATTCATTTTACAACAACTTCTCAGTCTCTCGTTTTCTGATTGGCTTATTACATTGGAAATGAGAGGGCACACCACGAATTGCGTCATTGCTCGCGCCACGAATTACGTGCGCTATGTCGAATAACTTTCGATTCCTCCACTCCACAACTTTCACGCATCAAAGGCAGGGGCGTAGCTAGGCATTTTCAAGTTGTACGCACAAGTGCAGTAGCTACCGGTTTTAAGGGCCCCCTCTCGTAAAAAAATACAAGGCCAAACAGGGAATTTTCGTCTCAAAGTGTACGCTCGTGCGTATATGCGTACAGGAAGCTACGCCCCTGAAAGGCTGCTTTTACCCGTGACTATTTCTCGTTTGTTGTTGTAAAAAACAAATTACGATAGTTTACCATGGTATGCTCTTTTATTTACCACATTTTTCGTCGTTTCATGGTCAAAATGTGTTGTGGATTCACTCGGCTAGCGCCGCCTTGTCTGTAAATTTTCGCGCGGACGGACTCGTTGTGTTACAGACTGAAAACTGAAAACACGATTGCACGCTTTCCAGCAGAGCTACATCCCTCAAATTTTGATCAGTTAATCTTGAACCTGGTATCTTAAGTTTGTAGACAGTTCATATCTCAGAAATTCGATTGTACCGAAATTATTTGGCATCGGATTCCCATACAAACACCGTATTTCGCGCCATGTTTGCACTCCTTTCAAAATGTCGGAATTAACCGCGAACGAGTCTGTTGATATCGCTTAGGGACGGACCATTTGAAAATTGATGGGGGGGGGGGGGGGGGGGGGTATTTTTTGTTGCTCGAATATGTTTTTTAGGACTCCTATTGCAGCAACAATATTTATTCTGGCATCGGACCTTGTACGATTGTTTTAAGGCATTCAGTATTCAGCTATAATGAACAAAGTTTCACCCTTACTCGATTTTTTTTCTGGGTGATTTTGGCTCGCTCGATCTCTTTTTCTGTGCAAATTTGTGCAAACATGGGTGGGAATAAGAAGTTTTTATTTCCATTGAGCGATTTGGAAAGTATGAGAGGGAGACAGCTTCAAATTATTTACTAGGTTATAATAAATGGTTAAATAAACAATATGTGAACTGCACTGCACAACACAGAAGGAAACTGTGTCTGGATGTAACGACCATGATTAAGACAACACAACAATTTTTCTAGCTATACGGCATTAAAAACAGAATTAATGATTTCTATAGAACTGATCAGAATGATTTCTATAGAAGATGATTCAGAATGATTTCTAGCGAGAAGATAGAAACATATAACTCTCTTTTACCAATCCGGCTCTTCCTCTCACTTGTGCTAGTTCGTTATTCGTCAAGCTCATTGTATTCAAAGCCCCCTTTAGTGTGACTTGTTTAAAAATTTGTGCAAGTTTACTGCAAAGCGATATTTACATCATTGTAATATTGCCGGGGGGTACTCAGAAGAGTTTTGGGTAGGGGTGGTACTGCAATCTTTGTTTTCCACCAGGTCGTACTCAAAGAGAGAGCAGACGATAGATGAGTGAAACTTGTTTATTTACTTCAGAGCGGTCCCGTATAAACAACCAACTCCTCTCTTCTTTATCGAGCTACTACACACTCGGAATAAACTACGTTACAAGGAATTTTACCATATCCGGTAACTGAGTCGCGCGAATGTGTATGCCGTCATCGGAAAACAGGTTAAAACTGGTTAAAACGGTTAAACTGGTGATAAATTATCTGGACCTCGAATAGATGCAGGCAAACACGTACAATAGCCACAGTTAGAAAGAAGGGGAGCACGGAAGTTATGACCCTTTTGTATAAATAAACAAACTGGTAAATAGGACCACAACGACTGAGACTAACGATTGTTATTGTACTGATAATTCCATTAAAAAAGAAGCTGAAATTAACGACTCTTTTTTTAAACTTCAACCAGTTGTTTCCCGAAGCAAAGTCTCTAAAATGCAATAAAAATAGGGCCTAGGGGTCACCATCTTTGTTTTGCGTGAAGTAGCTGCAATTATTTGTAGTAATTTAGAGGTCCCACAGCAGAAATATGTGAAATATCGGCATGAGTAAACAGCGCCCATTAACGGTCTAACTGTTCATAGCGAACAAATGAACTTATTATGCAGTATGTATACCAATCTAATAAAAAACCGAGAAACCTTTAAAATTCTGCAAGTGGAGAGTACAATAACAGAATACGACGCAATTTGTTTTGTTAGTATCCGTAATCGAAAGTAAAAATAGCTACTTACAGTATTTGCATAAGAATAACTAAGCATCCAGAAATTAAAAAGTATTTATACTTTGGTATCTGTTGGCTAACCTTGCTGTGTTTAAATATATGGAAGAAAACACGGGGGTCATAATTTTCGTTTCGCCAGTTTAGCTCCAAAACATACCGTTGTCTGTTTTCAAAATAGACCTTGTCCGCTTGGCTCAATGTTGTCCCATTTCAGGTCACGTGACCATCCCCTTGTGTATTGTTTCTTTTATTTCTGGTTAACGCATGAAGAGATACACTGATATGGAAATACTTTGGACAAAGAATATTATTCCCGAAATATTTAAAATGCGACAACATTGAGCCATAGTTAAAGTGCCTATGAAGCTTATTTTTTTATTTTAGATATCGATTCTAAATCAAGTGAATAGTAGAATGGTAAAATATATTTTGCTTTGTATGCTGTGCCGCTGAGTTAAGGAGGTTTTAATATCCAAAATGCTAATTACATGACGTCAGGGGAGGCATCTGCAATCACTTCTTAGTGGTTGTGAATGGGCGTTTCTACTGATATAAGAAAACAAATTTCTAATATCATTTATTTCAACCATGGGTATAATACTGATAATTTAAAAAAAATGTTTAATTGTAACAAAGAAATTTGTATAACAATTGATGCCTCCCCTGACGTCATGTAATTAGCATTTTGGATATTAAAACCTCCTTAACTCAGCGGCACAGCATTCAAATCAAGATATATTGTACCATTCTACTATTCACTTGATGTAGAATTGATATCTAAAATAAAAAAATAAGCTTCATAGGCACTTTAACTATGATTGAGCCAAGCGGAAAAGGTATCTTCTTTACCATAGCTGACAGATGATATACTGATCGACGTCCACTCATCAGATCGAAGAAGAAATGTAAACAAATGTACAAATCAGAGGGATGGAAGCAGTAAAATGATTCAGTGGTTTACTCCCCATAACACTTTAGTTCACCAAGGGTGTGATAACCTTTTTCATATGAAACTCCAGTATCACCAAACCTGAGCTGGCTGACGGGTAGAGTGGACTTGTCAGTCAACAATCCACTGTCTGTCCTCCACACCAAATCATTTTTGTCACAGTTACATCCATATCGCCGGTCAGCACACGAGTTAGTCATTCCGCATGCGCACTTGTAGTTACCTCTGGCCGCGTCAGCGCCACCCCAGTACATCATCTTCTGCCTGTCACGTGACATCCACCAGCCAAACGAATTGCCATTTAACAGTAAGAATGAGTGATAACAATCATATTTGATGAACTGCTCACAATGGCCTGACACCCTGGTCAGGGATGCAAGTTGTACCAAACTAGCTCCTGTGTAGCGTATATTACGAGAGTAGGACCCACGAGATTCATAACCATTCACTAGTATTCTACGTTGCGAGTTATGCCTTATCATCGTCACACCAACACCATTCTTCTCCATCATATTACAGTATACCGTGAATGGAGCCACGCCCCCTGCTCCATCGGGATCGATGACGTAAGTACCACTCGGCTCACTGCGAACTATCATCAGCTCGCTACAGCTCTTAGGGTCACGTGTTTCTACTCTCATATTGGAGGCCAGGACACTCAGTATGTTTGCTATCTTGCACGTATACAATCCAGCGTGTTTTGTTTCATATTTCTCTATAACTAAAGACCCATTTCCTAACACTCTAGCTGTGGAGGGCAAAGATGCGATGTTTTCTCGCATCCAAGTGATATTAAACTTCAGATCACTCTTTCCTGAGCAGTTGAATAACAGTGTCTCTTTTACAAGAGCTTTGTAAGTAACAGGAGGCCTAACATTGAATTCCAGTCGTGATATTACCATGAGAATTACTGAGCTGGACTTTGTCGTGGCTTTGTTGTTTGTTGCCCAACAAAAATAATTACCCGAGTCTGCCGTGTTCACATGAACTATCGTCAGATTTCCTCCCGTTATACGCATGCGCTCCAGTGGAAGGCTACCATATGATTTTGACCACGTGATGAATGGCTCCGGCTGACCAGTTGCACGGCAGGCGAAGGTAACACTCCGTCCTTTCTCCACTGTAATATGTCTGGGTGTAACTGTGATTTTGAGAGGGTCTGAAATGAAAGGTGAAAAATTATTGTGTTATTAGGCAATTTAAGCCTCTGCACCCAAATGATTATGACCATGCACTTGAATATTTTTTTTCAACTTACGAGCTGTATTGCGTGTGCCGGTATGTCTGGCCGCAACTGTGATCTTGGGAAGGACTGAAATAAAAGGTGAGAAATTATAGTGTTATTAGTAAGGCCATAATATAAACTCCTGCACGATCTTCTGTGGTAGCTAGCTGCTCGAATTACGTTTCCTCGCCGTTTCATTTGAAATCATCGCCGCCTCCGTGGTTGAGGTAAACGAAAGCACAATAATTATTTGACACTAAGTTATATTTCAGCTTAGGGGTTTTTCAAAATAGTTGTCGCATTTACTTACCTGATTGTATTTCATCATTCTTTTTAGCCAGTAGTACAGAAAGTATAATGACAATAATTCCCAGGACACAGACACCAGTCAACAGTACTCCTAACACGAATCCTCTAGTACGTCGGCGATATTCAATATTTTCAGCTTCACAAGAAGACTCAGCAGGTTGAAAGATGGTTACGTACTCAGGCTGAGAAGCATCAAGACTCTTCTGACCAGTGGTCGAACTCAACTGCAGATAGTAGTTCACAGGAATTATGTCATAAATCTCTTCTTTCTCCTCCTTTTTATGCATATTAGCATCAACACTATTCTGACCAGTGAATGAGCTCGGCTGTAGATAGTTCACAGGAATTTCAGGAATGTCATATGTTAGCTTCCCCTGTTCCTCGGGATGTTTTGTATTTTCATGCATCTGATTAGTATCAACACTATTCTGATCACTGGAGGAATTGGGCTGTAGATAGTTCACAGGAATTTCATGAATGTCATATGTCATCTTTCCCTGTTCGTCAGGATTTTTTGTATCTTCATGTGTCTGGTTAGCCATTGCGATACCTTTATAAGAATTAGTTTACAAATATGTTTAGTTTTATTAGAAAAGAATCCCGTTTTACGTGTCACCTGATACATGTGAGGCCATTAATGCTATGACGTCAGTTGGCTACGCCTCCCAGGGTGCATTTCTAATTCTTTACGTCATGATGCAAATTGCCTATTCTTCGTTTGCAACTGACGTCATGGCATCAACTGAAGTCAACTGACGTCACTCTGGGATAGCTGTTAAACTGTGCATTTGGTCAGCAGTTAAAGCCATGATAAATTTTACTCCAATCCGGCAAAATGTTCGTGCGAAAAGCGTACCACTTTACATCACATCCGAAAAGCAAAACAACTTCCATCACACTCGATCACTTCCATCTCACGGGAAAATGGCCTATTCTTCGTTTGCATCTGACATCATGGCGGCCATGTTGGATGACAATAACAAAAGATTTGGCAATAGATTGTTATGGTCTCTTAAATCTCCGGGGATTGGTTGCAAACCAAGAATTGCGTATTGTGGTGGAAGCTAAATGTATTTAATAGTCTCGGCTTACCCATCCACCTAAGGCAGAGATCACCATTCAGTAGTATCCAAACTATATCTTGGAGTGTATTAAACATGTAAAAAGACTGGCTTCGAAATAAAAGATATGGATCATAACAACCTGGGCCCAATTCAATACAACTTTTACACATGTATTTTACAGAGTCTAGCCATTGTTTAAATGCTGGACAGCAATGGCCACACTTGTAAAATAAATGTTTTATTGTGTTAGCCCCTGGAGGTATAAATGAAAAAAGCAAAAATTCAAAAGCTCATTCTCAGTGTAATGGATCATGTAGCGATTTTACCTGATGTCTTCTATGTTCTATTGAATCACTAGAATAATTACACACACATTACTCTATTCTAATAGATGTAATTTACAATGTCTTGCATAAGAAAATATACTAATTACAATTTAAAATTCAAAAGATTAAAAGAATACGTTACGTTTTACACGTAATGGAGGGAGAAAAGAGAGAAAAAAAAGAGACAAAAGACAAGATGATAACTATGTTGATAGAACTATAAACCTAAATGTATGGAGATAATAACTGTAAAATCAGCAATTTTTATATGAATGAATTTACTAATTTTGTAATAATCATGGATGTATCAATATATGTATCTTCTAATTTGAAGATATTAACTAGTAGTTTGTTAAGTTCTGTTTTAAATGCTTTTTTTAGGAAGATTTCTGAGATAACATGGTATCTCATTCCATAGGTTTGCTTCAATTCTGGGAAAGTTATTTTTGTATTTCAAGTCTAGAGCTTTTAATATAGAAATTGTTGGATGCAGAGGAACGTGTATTATAAGAAGGGGTACTGGAAGTGTTTACAAATAAATTTAAAATACTTATTGGTGCGAGTTGTTTCTGACATCATATATCAAATTAGATAGTGACTCATAGTATAAACGTTTACAGGCATAATATTAGCATTAATGAAAAGGGGAATTGCGTGCTCATTTCTGTCAGTAAAATACATAAAGAATTATAACCTTTTTTTTCAGATAGGACTTACATGCCTGACCCCAAACTGTCATGCAACCCATAAGTTAAGTAAGGAGCAATTAATGACCGGTAATACACAGGAGGGTATGTAAGGGCAAAACAATCTTAGTTTCGCGATTAACCCTACTGGTTTCCTAATTTTTACAGCAATATGATCAATATGATGCTTTCAGGATAAACTATTGTCAATTAAAACTCCGCGGAGATATTTCAAATAGTCTTTACATTCCAAGGGAACGTTCTTATTCTGTTCATTATCGAAAAAAATAGGTAAATTTCTTTTGATAGGGACGAAATATAAGAAAGTTTGATTTTTTTACGTTAAGGGTTACTTTATTTTATGTTTAGCCAATCATAGTGTTCTCTGTTTACGATTAGTTCCAACGATTTAAGATTTTTGTCAGTGTAAAGTATATTTATTAGCATCATCAGCAAAAAGATAAAAGCTGAATTTATCAGAACAATTTTGAATATCGATGATATAAAGTAAAAAGAGCAATGGACCTAGGACTGAACTGTGAGGTACGCTACAGGTAGTTTCTATATTGGTAGATATGTGTGGGCCAATTTGAGTTGTTTGTGTTCGACTTTGTAGGTAAGATGAAAACCATTTGTTTATTATGCCACGAAAACCGTAGTGGTTGAATTTATTGAGCAGAATGCTATGGTCAAGGGAACTGATTGCACTTACCAAACCCCGGTTAGCTCAGTGGTTAAGTTCCGGTCTGTCGTGCGGTAGGTCGCTGGTTCAAACCCCGGCCGGACCAACACTCAGGGTCTTAAAATAAATGAGCAGAAGGTGCTGCCTTTGTGAAACAATCTCGTTCACGAGCTATATATGGTTAGACGTCTTCTCGAATAAGGACGAAAAATCGTAGGTTCAACGTCGGCCTCAAGTTTATCAGTCTCATGAGATTGTAACGAGTTACCGACGTTAAATAAAGTTGCTTTACTTTACTTTACTAACAAAATAGTATCAAAAGCTTTTTTAGATCTATAAAAACTCCACACGAGAATAGGAGCTTATCCATGTTAGTCTGTATAGCATTAACAATATCAAGAATTGCGTGTTGGGTTAGTGAGTGTGGTTTACGAAAGCCATATTGAGAAGAAAGTAATTAGGTTGATAGCACTGCATATATTTTATGCGTTTCGCATTTTTTCTCGTGTCTTACAAGCGTGTAACACACGTAGTTTGTACGCCCTGGTTATTATGATAAAATAACTAATAACACGATAACCGTTTTTCCAAAAGCCGATCATTGAAAACATGAATAGCCAGGTGGACGTCCAAGCGAAAAGAAGCCAGAAGGTAGAATGTCATGAGGATATTTTTTACTACTATAAATTCTGATTGACTAGAAACGGAGGCCGGATGAACAGGTGCGACGCAGCTCGTCCAGCAAGGAGTGCTCCAATGATTCTAGTCAGTATTATAAAATAGATTCGATAGTACGCGCGCTCGGATTGCCTGAAAGTTTCTATTTAGGTATAATGCTCCGGCTAAGAACGATAGCATGAACGGCAAAGGAATGTGAAAGGTGCTAACTTTTCTATTCTTCTTTCTCGTAATTTCATTGGTTGGTTAATACTCAATAGAAACCATTCAAAATAATGCATTTTCGTTGAATATTTGTTGAAGTTTGAATTTATTTTTGGTCAAACAAACTATTGTTTAATTTCGAAGAACATCGTATGTGAGGAAAGTTATCAAATTTGAAATATCGTTTGTTTTCTCCCTTTCCGATTGGCTGGATGGTGGCTTCTTTGAGTTTTCACAGTAAAAAGAAACCATAGCATAAAATACTATATTTTCTGCGTGTAGTTTGGATTTTAGACATCTTCAGTCATCTTCAGTCATATTCAAGCAAAATCATATGTGGGGATATACTCATAGAGGTAATCGGCTAACGCTGTTGCCACCCAATTCAGATCATGTGATGTAAACAGATGCTACTGGGGAATTATTCCTTTTTCATTCTAATCATAATGTAGTCATGCCTATCTGAATAAAATTAATTTTCAAAGAGTCAATTCTCCAGAGTAATGTGTGTTTACATCACATGATATCAAAGATCCTTGTTCTATAACAAAATGCACACTCGAGGTCTTGAAAAACTGTGGATGCACGAGCGGAACGCGAGAATATGAATATGAATATTGAATATTGGCAGTATCAAAATCCTCCGGTATGTGTATTCACTGGGAAAATCGCGGACGTACCGCAAACTCGTCATGACCGGAATAGTTGGCGATGGGGGCTTGTTCGTTGTTTCTTTCCTTGACCCACTTGATAGCTAGCGCGTCCTTTTCCGTCTTGTTATTTTTCCTGTCCGTGTCTGTTATCGTTCGACTGATGAAATGTACTGGCTATAGATTACTTGCAGTCTTCATATATAGATCCCTCTGTCTGTCCTTCGGAGTAGGGCCTTCATCGAAGCTTGCCTCAGTGCACAGTATGATCGGCTTCCCGGAGTCGAACTTTTATCTTCTTGAATGCTCTCTCTTTTTTCTTTCCCATTGGAAATTTGAATTATCTCTTATGGTTATTCGATGTAGTGGTGCTGCTATGGCTGCATATAAATTGATGACTTGATTGTCCAGGTAATCCACAAGGAAGCTGCGGATGGCCTACTTGCTCTTGGGAACTCCTTGACTTCTCTAACCTTCTCAGGTGACTGATTCAAACCATCAGTTGGTGAAAATGTATCAGACGAACTCAGTTTCTTCTCTCTCAAACTGGAATGCAAGGCAATGGCCTTAATTGCTCGCTGCAGCACTGTTTTCAACATTAAATCGTCTCATATAAACAAGGGTTTTTAGCGAGGATTTTGCGAGGGTTATTTTTAATTAAAATTTATGTTAAAAGTTTTCCATACAGCTGTAACGCACGCATCTTGTCTGTACTGATGAGGCAACTTAATTTAAAGTTCAAATTTCAGAGATTTGATTTCCTTGAAGAAGAGCAGTCTAGATTCTTCCACAGGATCCATACAATGAATAAGAATGTAGCATTCATTAATTTCAACGAGGGAACGGATACTTGTCGATGAAATTTGTTTTTACATGTAACGTCGTGTTAAAAATCTGGCTTATTTTTTAAATTACTCGGGCTCTGCTATTGTCCTAGGTTGCTATAGCAGCCGTTGCGTACGCTCCATTTCACTTCATTAGTATTCTACTAGAAATACATTGGTATGTAATTATTAAACACTTACGTCTAACTACTTCAATCCCATCCGGTGTAAACAAATAACAGGAAATGATTAGCACGTTCCTTCAACGCAACCTCGAGTGGTAAACATCAACAGGAAAAACAACATCGAACGTTCACTAAAATAGCTTAATTGTCTTTGTTTATGTATGCTATGTGCTTCGTCGTCAGGATTTTAAGTAAGATGAACAATCTTCTTAGGTTATTTAGAGGTGAAGTTTAGCAAAACGTTTGGAGCTCGTTAATAGGTTTTTATCAAAGTAAGTTAGGTTATATTTAGCTAGAGATGAAGTTTAGCAATAATGTTTGGAGCTCGTTAGGATTTTAGGTAAGATGAGTAATCTACTTAGGTTATATTTAGCTAGAGATAAAGTTTAGCAATGTTGGGATAGAGCTCGTTAGGTTTTTAGGTAAGATCAGTAATTTACTCAGGTTATATTTAGCTAGAGATAACTTTTAGAGGAGCAGGTGATAGGTATCGGGAATAAACATGCATAACAGGATACTTCATTGATTGTTTTCATCTTCTAATGTAAGTCACGCTTTAACTCCTACAGTGTTCTCAACAGGATTGACGTGAGGGGAGGGGGGGGGGGGGAATCATCATGGTATCCTGTCCCTGTATACGTACATAATGAATATTGGATATTTTACACATTTTAATGCGCTACTGCCGCCCAGTTTACTCGCCGAATGTAGGGAACATTTGGGGAAACGTTGTCCTTAGTGAGTGCGCATGGGCGCTGCCTAGGAAGAACACTGCTCCTTGATACATGTATTTTAGAAATAGAAAACAGTTTCTGTGTTTACTTAGCATTATGGACTGAAACAAGAAAGAGCTGTTTACATAACGTTATGTGAACACAGAAAAATGTTTTCTATTGATTTTATAAAGTCGAAATGAGTAAAGAAAATCGCAATTTCGATCATTTGAAATCATGTCCGTGTTTACATAGAATTTATATAGCTATACTATTGAATCTATTTTATAAAGTAGTTATAGCGAGTCATCGCAATCTTAATCTTAATAGACGTTTTATATTAGGGATAGGCGCTGCCAATTTTAGAAATAACGCCGCCGAAAATGAATGTTTTGATCGGCCGGTGTACCAGCGATTTCGCCCCCCCGTGAATTCGCCCCCCGGGGGGCGAAATCGCTAGTGAATTCGCCCCTCCTTCCTCGCCCCCCTCTAGCGATTTCGCCCCCCCCCTCCTTCTAACCTTTTAAAAGGTTATGAATACATGTTTTCCTTCTTTTTATTACTGTAATGTATTGGACGTGGAGAATAGTAATACAAAAAAACTATCCGGTAATGTGTATAAAGGCATGCAATTCAATTTTATTTTAGAATTCACTTTTCTTAGACAAAATTCGTGCTGGTAGCTACGGTAAACGCTGCAATTTTCATTCGCGCGGGCAGTGCAACATACAATCTTCGTTAATCTTCGAATGATTAGTTGTTAGTATTTCTTGCCTGAAACCAACATGTAGATGATGTAATTATTGTGGATACTTAAAGGTTTTGATAACCCGTTTATCCACCTACTTTGAAAAGACTTTGCCAAATGTTCAAGTGTTACCGACTCGCGTGAAAACGTCCTGAATAAACAAGCTAATGAACTAATTAAGATCTAAAACGGCGGGAAGTTTTAAAACTTACGAAATCGCTGTGACACCGGAATGGGATCGTTTCAAAGAGGTTATCTTTTTCCTCGAACCTCATTTGAAATTGCTCTGGTATAGTGTCAAAGTTTTCCGGTTTCAGTCTTCATGCAGTTCTTTAAGATTATTGACCAGAAGATAAAACATAATCATTTTGAAATCTTAAACAATACCTGGAAGAGGAATTGGATGTTGTTTTACAGTACTGAAGTCGTTGTTAAGATATCGAAAATCTCTTACCTCCAAGTATCATTAATAGCCCTCTTTCGTCAGGTCCTTGGTTGTATAACCCGTATGGATTACGAGTGTTTGGCTGCATGTATGTATAGTTACATTGTAATTAACAGAGCGCAAAAAGTTAGCCAATCGGTAACATCACTCATCAGGCAGAATTATGATTAGATTCTTTAGATTCTTGTTCTATTGGAAACGGAAACGGAAGTTCCGATAGGCATTCTTGATGTTAGAGGTATGGCAACCGATTCGGGACGACCAGTAGCCGACTTTACTCATCCTTGCAATGTCTGTGGATATGAGGCATCAGAGGGCAGCAGACATTGGCCATGTACAAACTGCAAGCCAATCCGATACTGCAACCGATACTGCCATGCAAGCACATCGCTGGTCATACTACAAAGTGCTATGTTAATGCCATCAAACAACTCTATGGAACTGACCAGAGCTCATCGGGAGGACAGTCAGGCATCTACGTCTCTCATCTCACACCAAAACAACATGCAACCGTCATGAACTTGCCGGTGGAGAGGAGATGTGGAATTAAGTGCCGTCTAAATGGTCGCAGAATGGAGGCACTGTGGGACACAGGCGCCCACGTTTCTATAATATCTGTAATATGTATAATTATACAACCACAACTATAGCGATCTATTCGCAACTCAACTTTATATATTCTCAACTATACAACATGGCCGCCACGTTTCCTCACTGGGCCCTCTGGGTGCCACACCATGTCCCTCATTCCCAGTCCCTTTTTCTGGCGCTACACTCTTCCCTCGAAATTAGCACGTCCTCGTGCAATGCTACAAAGTCCCTATCATTGTCAGAAATCGATCCCACGCGTGCGCACTAGGCATCAAATTACGACCGTAAATAGACATTGTATTGCTCAGAATTTCACAGTACTTTATATGGAAGTTTGTGTTTGAAGTCCAATTGTGAAACAGAATCACAATAAACCTTCAAATGTATCATTTGCATGGTATTTTCTAGCATGTTATTGATTGTAAAATTGCATGTAATCGTTTTGGCCTCCATGTTCACTGTAATTTCCTTCATTTTAGCGACACTGATGGTTGCCAGTTTGAACAACTTCGGAGCATAAGCGTAGCTTAAATGTCATTTTATCACACAATTATATGCAAATGTGACTTAGTATATACCGAGAGCTTGCCAGTGAGGTTAAATTTGAATGATTTTCAGGTATCTGTACACTACCACAGCTCGAAAGAACATCAAAACGAAACCCGTACGGCCGTCGACTTCTTCCCCCTTCTATGCTGCGAACCTATGGAATAAGTTGCCATTATATCTTAGGTGTACTAACTCTATTGTAATTTTTAAGAAAGGCCTTAAGACTCATCTTGTTAAAGAAGCTTTTCGATGATGCAGCATGTGTTTTAATAGTGTCAAGGTTAGTTAGTTATTTGATAACTTATTTATTGACGTGTATATCTTTGTTTGTAAGGCGCATTTGAAAACGCATGTTGAATTTGCGCGGTATAAGTTAATAAATTATTATTATTATTATGAACTTCGCCATATTGCTCTCGATTAGCCTGTAAAAACCTGGTAACTAGTTTATTCGTAACTCAGTGTGATTGGTTGAATCTGACTTTTAAGTTTTGTCTTGGCGGTGGCGGTGGCGGGAATATAAAAAAAAAAGGAAAACAAATCTCGTGTGTTTCCGGTAAATAACAGCTCTCGGTCCTCGATAAAATTGTTATTCTTTAGCTAGCTCATTCCGTGATGTCAGAACTTCTGCAATACTTGCTGTGTTGGGCACGGTTCTTCGTCGGTAACGAGTATAGTCCTCTCCTGCAAAGCCACTCTCGCCTCGTCATTCTCTGTGCCAGCTTCATGATCAGTTATAGCCGTTCAACTTCAGTTTGCTCATCGCAGAAGGGTTGAGTAGTTGTTGTAACCAGATCCTCGTTCCCGTTCTGCAACCATGGACCCTGTAACTCGCTTCCAGG
Organism: Actinernus sp. WN-2022; assembly: GCA_030867875.1. Classification (NCBI taxonomy): domain Eukaryota; kingdom Metazoa; phylum Cnidaria; class Anthozoa; order Actiniaria; family Actinernidae; genus Actinernus; species Actinernus sp. WN-2022. The sequence continues at coordinate 96,283,503 of JAOWCC010000019.1, forward strand.
ATGAGCAGTATATAGTGATTACTCCTTCACCTGGTGGTGAACTGTCGGGGTCGCGAGTAGTACTTGTCTTGGCGCTGTCATCACACAGAATCACATCTTCATCGTCAGCCTAAGCATATCATCCTCATGGAGGCTTTCGTTTCTTTAATCAATGATTGTGCATCATCTCCCTCCATGCGAAATGGCTGGGATGGTTTAAGTTGGCGTGCCAATATCTGCTTCGTCGCAGTATTTGATACGGTATACTGCCTCTCCTAGTTGCTTAATTACCTTCCATGGTCCGGACCAAGGACGATTCAATTTCATACAACGCCCCCTCCTTGATCTTTTGTTGTACCAGTAGACCAAATCTCCAACATGATATTTGTGCTCCTTCGCCCACCTATCATATCCAAACTTCTGGCGTTTATGAGCCGTACCAAGATTTAATCTGGCAACATTGAATGCATCATGTAGCTGCTTTTTGACTTTCTGCCCATAGGTAGTGGGGCTCAATAATCATTGTTCTGTTGCTGGACTAGACCCGGCAAGGATGTCAACTGGAAATCGCATCTTACGCCCATGTTCTAAGAAATATGGGATAAATCTAGTGCTCTCATGCTCAGTTGTGTTGTATGCCATGACCACAACTCCCAATTTCTTGTCCCAGTCTCTCTGATCATCACTCACAAGCTTCGATAACATCCCATTTACTGTCCTGATCACCGTCTCCGTCGCACCGTCAGATTGGGCATGAAATGGAGTTGTACAGTTTGCAAGGTTCGCAGATCTTACCCCAAATTTGCAAACAATATGTTGTGTTCGTACTGTTTAGTACGAAAACTACGATTTTTAAGCTGCAACTTCATTCAACCCACTTTTAAATGGGGAGGGTACCGTTACTGACAGGAAATGCATGTTTTTCCACCCCTCCCCCCTCAGTTTTGCAAGGTTCGCAGATCTTATCCCAACTTTGCAAACAATATGTTGTGTTTGTCCTGTTTAGTACCAAAACTATGATTTTGATTCTGCAACTATATTCAATCCCTTTCTAGGGGGGGGGGGCAACTTTATTTAATCCAGTTCTGGACTGGGGAATAGAAAATGAGACTCAATAGGAGGAATGACGGTTATATACTAGGAGCTCATAACTAGGAACGTCCATCCCGCATACTAGGCCTATGTTACAGCGTTTTCACAAGTTAGGTGACTTTTAGTAGGGCATCCCGCTATTGTTGAGTTGCAGTTATTCCTAAGGGAATAAAATCACAAAAGCGTAGCAGCCATGTTGTTTGGTACAACAAAAGTAGCTAATGAGGCATCTTTTGTTAATAGCCCAACTTATAAAAACGCTGTGACACCTGTATAGGAGACATGGACGCTCCTAGTTATGGGCTCCTGTATATACTCAGGCTGAGAAGCACCAACACTATTCTGACCAGTGAATAAGCTTAGTTGCACTTTCTTCACAGGAATTTCTTCATAAGTCGTTTCTCCAAGTTCCTTAGGATTATTTGTATTTTCCTGCATCTGATTAGCATCAACACTATTCTGACCACTGAATGAGCTCGGCTTCATATAGTTTAAGCCAGTTTTCCTCTTCCTCAGGATTTTCCTTCAGCTGCATGGTTAGCTGTTGCGATGTCTTCAAAATGTTGATAAAAAAACCTTTAGTTTCTTGTAATGTAAGGAATAATACTTTTATTGGGTAAATGTTTCTTTGAAAAGGGAGAATATAATACCATGCTCTATATATAATAATAACAACTTTATTTAATAGGAATAACACCTGACAAACTGATGAACTCGTGGCCCTCTAAAGATTAGATACATATATTTTGTAGGTATGATTTCATAGAGATTTCAGCGTTCTCATTGGTCAAGAGGTTCATATATCACCATATTCACCGCGCGGTGAATATGAGGTCTCCTGATCCCATCTAAAGTTTATAATCTCTGCCAGTAGATTTGAATTTTAGGAAGAAATCGACGACGTGACGTGAAAGAAAATGCTGTCCCTAAGCACACTTCGGTGCGAATGTAGGCTTCCGATTTTAATTCAAAGTAAAATAAATTCATGTTTCATCAAGTGCATGATTAATCATATTCTCCCGCGCGCATGTTTAAATGACGTACCGTACCGTTTCTCTGATATTGGATTCTGAAATTATAACAAAATAATTCTTCACCTCAGTCTATGCCTGTTAAATATTTTATATCTTTTGTACTGCCGGCTAAAGATTTTCCGATAGTCGCTACTTGGCTACGCTAAGGGAATAAAATCACAAAAGCGTAGCAGCCATGTTGGCTGGTATAACAAGAGTAGCTAATGAGGCATCTTTTGTTCCGCCACGGTGCAACCCAACAATTGGCAGGGAAAATAATCTAAAAATAGCCCAACTTGTAAAAACGCTGTGACACCTATATAGGAGATATGGACGCTCATGGTTTTGAGCTCCTGCGCGTAGATATTGCGTAGCAATCATGCAGGGGGGAGGGAACTCGTGTCACTCACTCACTATGGTCTTAGCAAATCGTTATCATAACGATCTTCATTATGTGATGTATTAATTGCTGTTCAATCGATGTTTCACCGAGCTGTTCCCGAATTTACGTAAAGTAAAGTAAAGCGACTTTATTTAACGTCGGTAACTCGTAACAGTCTTGAAAGACTGATAAACTTGAGGCCGATGGGAGACCTACGATTTAACGTCCTTATATATCTTTGTTTCACAAAGGCAGCACTTTCTACTCAGTTATTTTAAGACCTGAGTGTTGCTCCGGTCTCAGTAGGGAACGGTGAAAGAAAAAGCGAGGCGAAAAGAAAGAAGTATGACACTAGGGGAGACTGGGACAGAGGAAGGGGATCCCGGGAGACTATCTTCCGCCAGTTCAAACAGCTGCGCATGAATCGTAAACTGGTCTATTGCTCGTTGTGTGTTTTATATGATAGCTCACGCATCAGATATTTGATATCTTGATATCCATTCCAATGAAACGCCAGAACAAGATTGCTCCGATACGGTTCAAACAACAAGGATTACATCATAAGTAAGGCTTTACACGAAGAGAATTGAAGGAAAAGATGGAAATAAAGATCAGCGTCGGAAGTGTGTCTCGAACCATCGTCCTCATTATTGTTACCGACTGCTACTCCTCTGTCTTGTCCACTACACTATCAGGCCGTTTGTTCAAACGATCATGAGAAAATAACAATCACAACCCTTGCGGCCAATAATTGTATGCAGTAAAATACTTCCTAATGATTTATGAACGCAGGTATTGTTTTCGTTTGAGAGGTAATATGAAAAAATCGTGGTTTGTGTTGTACCAGGGGATACCAACACTTTCAAACAATAAAATCAGTCGTGTTTCCATCTGTTTCTTGATGTTTGGACCCCCTGGTAAAACACTCGCTCTCGTTTTTGATATATCACATGCATCCACTTTGTTCTCATTAGTATTAGTATTCTCAGTTCTGGATCATGAAAAAATTCCAACACTCCAAGATTGTGGCCTTCAATCGTGCATTGGTGCAACTTATACCTAATCATAAAATTTCACTATTGAAATTGTGTGTGCATGGTAAAGTGTAATAACTTCTTTACATCAAGACAACAAATCCCTCGAAAATCAGACGAAAATTACATCATTATGTTTGCACACTATTTGGCTTTCTAGCTTGGAATAAAGTGGCTTTCCAAAACGTTTATTTTAGTAATTATCCAACAAGTCGTACCCTCTGGCGTGAAAAAACACAGTATTTTAGAGTCCCTGTGCTAAGTAAACGACTGTCCAAATAATAAATTCACAAATCCCTCACTTCCAATCCGTGTAATTGGAATTAAATATCGCAATAGAAAGCGGAAACTAACACATGACTTCTAAAAATGAGAAACGTCTGTCCATATAAAACCCCCTGAAATGACCAGAGCGTAAGATTTAATTACGTTACTAAAACAATAGGTTAACCGCTGGGTAACAGCTAAACTATTGCTTGAGGTTTACATCTAATATTAACCGAAATTCGAGTAACCCAATAACTCCCAACTCTTGCTGCGCATGACCCATGAGTCAAAAAGGATTCAGTGGTTTACTCCCCATAGCATTTTAGTTCACCAAGGGTGTGATAACCATTTTCATATGAAGCTCCAGTATCACCAAACCTGAGCTGGCTGACGGGTAGAGTGGACTTGTCAGTCAACAATCCACTGTCTGACCTCCACACCAAATCATTTTTGTCACAGTTACATCCATATCGCCGGTTAGCACACGAGTTGGTCATCCCGCATGCGCACTTGTAGTTACCTCTGACCGCGTCAGCGCCACCCCAGTACATCATCTTCTGTCTGTCACGTGACATCCACCAGCCAAACGAATTGCCATTAAACAGTAAGTTTGAGTGATAACAATCATATTTGATAAACTGCTCACAATGGCCTGACACCCTGGTCAAGGCTGCAAGTTGTTGCAAACTAGCTCCTGTGTAGCTCACATCACAAGAGTAGGACCCAGGAAATTCAGAACCATTTACGTGTGTTCTGTGTTGTGAATCATGTCTTATCACCGTCACACCAACACCATTCTTCTCCATCATATTACAGTATACCGTGAATGGAGCCACGCCCCCTGCTCCATCGGGATCGATGACGTAAGAACCACTCGGCTTACCAAGAACCCTCCTCAGCTCGCTACAACTCTTAGGATCACGTGTTTCCAGTCTCGTGTGGGAGGCCAGAACACTCAGTCTGTTTGCTATCGTGCACGTGTATAATCCAGCGTGTTTTGTTTCATATTTCTCTATAACTAAAGACCCATTCTCTAACACTGTGGAGGGCAGAGACGCCATGTTTTCTCGCGTCCAAGTGACATTAAACTTCAGGTCACTCTTTCCTGAGCACTCAAATAACAGTCTCTCCTTAAAATAAGCTTCGTAAGTAACAGCAGGCCTAACACCGAATTCTAATCGTGATACTACTATGAGAAGTACCGAGATGAGCTTTGTCGCTGGTTTGTTTGTGGTCCAACAAACATAATTACCCGAGTCTGCCGTGTTCATATTAACTATCGTCAACCTTCCTTTCGTTATACGCATGCGCTCTAGTGGAAGGCTCCCATATGATTTTGACCACGTGACTAATGGCTTTGGATTACCAGTTGCATTGCAGGTGAGGGTAACACTCCGTCCTTTCTCCACTGTGATATGTCTGGGGGTAACTGTGATCTTGGAAGGGACTGAAATTATTGGTGAGAAATTATTGTCATTAGTAAGGCATTTAAACCTCTGCATAGAGGTGGCTCCAGGGTGTTCCTGGAGATTATTGTAAATAGCATTTGAGAGATTCTAGATTTTTTTTTTAATGTTCTGCAACCGCTTATTGATATATCACGCAGGGCGAGGCCGATCAGAAATGTCGATCAGGAATGTCTTTTAAGGGAAGAGGTCAAAACAATGGATTTCGAATGGGACCCAATTTTGTCAGGGGAGGTGGTGGGTGGCGGGTAATACCCCCTACCCCTTTTTTCCTGGGTGATTTTCTCGCGTTGTAAAATAGGGATACCTGATTTTATTGCAGACACGCGTTCTTCTCTGCCTGTAGAAACTATAAATATAGTTACTTCTTCTTTTATTCAAGAAGATATTTGTGGTCAAAAATCTAGATTTTGCCAAAATAGGTGGTGGGTTCCGGGTACAACCCCCCTTCCGTCAAAATTGGATCCCGCCAGAGTACCATTGTTTTGACCTCTTCCCTAAATGTGTCTTCGAATTCTGTGTGAGCTAGCGGCTCGAATTACAGTTCTTCGCTTTCTCTTGACATCATCGCCGTCAGCTTGGTTTACGTAACAATTAAAAGCACAATAATTATTTGACACTAAATTATATTTCAGTTTATGAGTACTTCATTCAAAATAGCTCTCGCATTTACCTACCTGATGGCACGTGATCGTCGTTGTTTTTAGTCAGTAGTACAGAGAGTACAATAACGATTCCCAGGACACAGACACCAGTGAGTATTGCTCCTAACACAATTCCTCTAGTACATCGGTGATGTTCAACTTGTTGAGCTTCACAAGAGGACTCAGTAGGAGGAAGGACGGTTATATACTCAGGCTGAGAAGCACCAACACTATTCTGACCAGTGGATAAGCTTAGCTGCACATTCTTCACAGGAATTTCTTCATAAGTCGTTTTTCCAAGTTCCTTAGGATTATTTGTATTTTCCTGCATCTGATTAGCATCAACACTATTCTGACCACTGAATGAGCTCGGCTGCAGGTAGCTCAAAGGAATGTCAGGAATTTCATATGTCAGTTTTCCCTGTTCCTCAGAATTCTCCTTCGTCTGCATGGTTAGCTATAGCGATGCCTTCGAAATAATGATCACAAAACATTTAGATTCTTGTAATGTAAGGAATAATACTTTTGTTGGGTAAATGTTTCTTTGAAAAGAGAGAATATAATATCATGCTCTATATATAATAACAACAACTTTATTTAACAGAGGTAACACCTGACAGTTGCAACTGATGAACTCGTGGCCCTCTTAAGATTAGATACATATATTTTGTAGGTATGCTTTCATAGAGATTCCAGCGTTCTCATTGATCAAAAGGTTCTGACTATATCACCATATTCACCGCGCGGTGAATATGAGGTCTCCTGATTCCATCTAAAGTTTATAATCTCTGCCAGTAGATTTGATTTTTAGGAAGAAATGGACGACGTGACGTGAAAGAAAATGCTGTCCCTAAGCACATTTCGGTGCGAATGTAGGCTTCTATTGTAATACAAAATAAAATTGATTTATGTTTCATCAAGTGCATGATTAATCATATTCTTCCGCGCGCATGTTTAAATGACGTACCGTACCGTTTCTCTGATATTGGATTCTGAAATTATAACAAAATAATTCTTCACCTCAGTCTCAGCAAATATTGGTAAATATTTACCTCGATTACGTCTCGGGAAATTTTCACCAATACCCATTTCGACTGAGGTGAATATGCCTGTTAAATATTTTATATCTTTTGTACTCCCGGCTAAAGATTTTCCGATAGTCCGCGCTACTTGGTTACGCTAAATTGTTTTGGACACCTGCTTGAGAGAAGAACTTGTTTTTTTTGTATACTGAAGCATTCTACTTCCATCCTTCAATGTCTTGGAAATGAACCTTTATTGCAACGACAACTACTGACGTTTCAGACGACGACACAAAAACATGGAGTTATAAATAAATGAAATAATGCTACGATAATAGTATATCAACGTTTTCAGTTACTGAATCCATTAAAAATCTGGTTCATTAAATATACTGCGATTTTCCCTTTTAATGACTACCTTTATTTACGAATGCTATGAGACAATGCTACATGTGACCATTAAACATGCACTGGTATGTTAATATAACATATATAATGTTAACTCGTAGATATTGCGTAGCAATCATGCAGGGGGAGGGAACTCGTGTTACTCACTCACTATGGTGTTAGCAAATCGTTATCATAACGATCTTCATTGTGATGTTTTAATTTCTGTTCAATCGATGTTTCACCGAGCTGTTCCCGAATTGACGTGCCGAACATTTCGTGCCATCGTCGATTTCTTTGTTACCATCTGTATACAGTAGACTCTCGCTAACTCTAACTGAAGGCAGTTTGCCTTGGATTTACCTCACTCTATTACAGTGATTTATCCCCGGCTGACTTGAACTTTTCGTTACCTCGAGATAACCTGTTCCAGGCTCTCAGTAGGGAAGGCGAAAAGAAAGAAGTAGGAGACATGGGGAGACTGGGACAGAGGAAGGGGTCCCGGGAGACTATCTTCGAGAAAGATCTTGAATTCCTTCAGGACAACTTCCCACTGATCAACCCCCAGTAACTCGAACTCATTACTTTGATGAACTGTGATGAAGAATAATGGCAGATACAACTTTTTATTATTAATCAAATGAAAGTGAAAACAATACGATTGTGATCATACAGGGTCCGTACTATCGATCAAAACAATGTCTCATATAAAGAGTAAATGCGCAGAAGGAATGTGCTGTTATTTGGTGCCATACTCACTGACTCTATCTATTTTTATTTCCCATTAGAGTTTCCCCGATAGTCTACTGTAGTTACCTTCTGTCTATATATATTCTAGTGTCATCCGTCTATCCCATTTGAGAGATATTTGTGTTTATAGAGTCCGTTTTTTTTTTATTCCATGCTACAAAGCCAATACCAAATTTGACGTATTTATTCGAAAAAAGGAATACTATCAAACATTGCTTTGCTTTGTGAAGAGCAAAACACATGATAAACAGTGAGGATAAACAAGTGGACTTCAAGAGTGGGGTCAATTACGTTTGTGCAATGTTTTAAAAAAGGCTTCGCAGATCTGGTTTTTCTTTCTGGTTAGATCTCAAAGGTTCGCAGTTAAATACGCAAAAAAGACTGTTATGGTAAGTTATTTTCTACAGAACATAAAAGGAAAATTTGGTTGTATACGATAAAACATACAGCGATAGCTTTACATACCAAACAAGGATTACATCATAAGTAAGACTTTGCACGAAGAGAACTGAAGGAAAAGATGGAAATAAAGATCAGCGTCGGTAGTGTGTCTCGAACCATCGTCCTCATTATTGTTCCCGACTGCTACTCCTCTGTCTTGTCCACTACACTATCAGGCCGTTTGTTCAAACGACCGGCATGAGAAAATAATAATCACAACCCTTGCGGTCAATAATTGTATGCAGTAAAATACTTCCTAATGATTTATGAACGCAGGTATTGTTTTCGTTTGAGAGGTAATATGAAAAAATCGTGGTTTGTGCTGTACCAGGGGATACCAACACTTCGAAACAATAAAATCACTCCGCCTGTGACCAGTTCATTGACCAGTCCAGGCCATATACGATTTTCGCAGCTCTTGCATGTATTTTTTCAAGGCTATCAAAAAGGGAAATGTTACAATTACCCCAAACTATGATTCCGTAAGTTACAGAGGGTATGATGATCTTTTGATAAAAATCAGTTAGCATCGGCTTGGGTAAGAAACGCATAGATTTTAAAAGATTCAGTTTACACGAGAAGCTCTTTAGGACATCTTCAACGTGATCAGACCACTTTAGTTTATTGTCAATAGTAACACCTAAGCATCTCGACGTCCTGACCCACTTGACTAGGTTGTCGCACAAGGTGAGTGGGGTATGGGGCCAACGAACCTACTACGGTTGAGAATCATGCTTTCACACTTTTTGTTGTGGATAGTCATGCGAGAAGTTGAGCACCAACTGGATACTCTTCGTAGGATTTTATTTACAAGAGTGGCTGTGGAGTCGACAGCGTCCCCTACACAGTACAATGTGGTGTCGTCAGCATACATTTCTATGGTTCCCTGGTCGCCGCCGATACAGTCTGGGAGGTCGTTGCAAAACAGCGAGAAAAGTATTGGGCCGAGGACAGATCCTTGTGGGACGCCATAAGTTATGCTTTCCTTTTGGGACTGTGTTGACCCGATGGCTGTATACTGTAATCTCTCACTGAGGTAGTTCTCAATCCATTTCCATAATGAACCCGCAACTCCTATGCTTTGTAGTTTTAACATCAGCGTCGAGTGTGGAACCGCATCAAATGCCTTTCTAAAATCTATGAACACCACTATCACTACTTTGTTCAGGTCTACAAACTTCCTCCAGGTTTCTGTCATGTGACAAAGTAAAAGTTCCGTTGAGTGGCTCTTCTTGTATGCCCACTGATGTTTACTTAGTAGACTGGGATGTTCTCTAGCGTGTTTAGTGATGATGCTGTTGATACATTTTTCCATGATCTTGCTTGGCACACTCAACATCGACAAAGGTCTATAATTGTCCTTGTCTGTTTCGTCATCCCTCTTATAAGCGGCATTTATTCTTGCAATCTTCCATGTACGAGGGACGATAGAGGTTTCTACGCTGTGTCTGAAAATTGCTTTCAGAGATGGGACAATAGACTGGCCGGCTGCCTTAAGTAACTTTGGACTGACCCCATCTGGTCCAGTAGCCTTGTTGGCCTTCATTTGTGTGATAGTCTGAGTTATAAGTTTTTCACAAAGTTCCACCTCAGACACAGTAGGGGAGACTCTTGTGATAAGCGAGTGGTCAGGATTCTGTTTTGTTTTCAGCTCACCAGCTAAACGGTGTCCGACAGTGGAAAAGTGTTTGTTTAATATGTCCGCCTTTTCAACATCGCTCAATGCTAGAGTTCCGTCTTCCCTCCTATTTGCTTGTATGGCTTGTTTCCGTTAGTGGCCGCTAGCTTTTTTGATAATTTTCCAATACTTGCGTGTGTCAGTTACCTCGTTTGAGAGCCTGGAAAAGTAGTTTGCCTTCGCTTTTCTTAGTTCAGCTGTGACTTCATTTCGACATCGTCTATATCTTCTCTTCACCTCTTCGTCTTCCGACTGTTTTGATAACTTCAGAAGTTTGTATCTTAAATTCATTTGGTGTCTTAATTTTCCAGATATCCAAGGTAGGGACTGGCTGCGTAATTTGATCCTCTTTATGGGAGCATGTTTATCGCACACGGTTAAGGCAACGTAGGTGGGTAACAGCTAAATTGTCGGCCACATACACTAGACATCCCCCGCCTTTTCCTTTTCCCTTGCTGATGACTCTTGGTCTGTCCCTCCGGATAATCCGATATCCGTCGATTGTAAGCTGTTCATTACTTCAGTTATTGCTGGATATAGATGAGTTTCAGTCAAAGCAAGGATGTCAAACTTACATTCACTTAGGATGACTCGTACTTCATCCACCTTATTTCTGAGGCTCCTCACGTTCAATTGTGCAACATATAAGTTATTTGTTCTCGCACTAGTTGACATCTCGTTTAATTCATTTCTGAGTGTAGATACCAGTCCATCACTATCAACTGAATCATCTGAGTCAGTACTCCGATCCAATTCAGTGTCTTCAAAGAATTAATTTGCTAGAGGAGGTAAACCGCACAGGTCACAGTGCCATTCAACGTCTGAAAAGCCCAAAGTATTATATACATCTCGGCTCATTGATATACAGTCTCTGTGATGCCACTTGCTACAAGTATCGCACAAGATTCCATCTTGATTTGCTCTAACTGTTTTAACACATATGGCACAGCGATCCAAACTCTTCAGGGTCTTGGCTTTAGTTGGACCGGGGTTTCGCTCGACATTGAACGACGCGTCTGTATTTTCATAATAACGTAGTTTTGACGACATGAACCTATTTCTTTGTTTGACGGCTCTGCATTTCGTTTTTCTTACGTCTAGTGCCAGGATTTCATGGAGAATTTCATGGCAAGCATATATAGGCCCTGCGTTGCGGTTGCTTGATAGTAGAGTTAATATTTTCCTTTGGCTGGAGTGGAGTGATAACGTTTCAAGTACGACGACTGAGAGAAATATGGTTGCTTGACTCGTCTTGTTGAGATAATTCCGCCAAGCCCTTTTGTAGCAATGTGTTCGATTAGAGGAATGCCTTTGTCTTCTGTTTGTCCAACATATGCTAATATTCGTTAGTATTAGTATTCTCAGTTCTGGATCATGAAAAAGTTCCAACACTCCAAGATTGTGGCCTTCAATCGTGCATTAGTGCAACTTATACCTAATCATATAATTTCACTATTGAAATTGTATAATCATTTCTTTATATACATCAAGACAAGAAATCCCTCGAAAACCAGAAGAAAATTACTTGATTATGTCTGTACACTTTATTTGTCTTTCTAGCTTGGAATAAAGTGACTTTCTAAAACTTTTATTTTAGTAATTATCCAACAAGTCGGACCCTCTGGCGTGAACAAACACAGTATTTTAGAGTCCCTGTGCTAAGTAAACGACTGTCCAACTGATAATAAATTCACAAATCCCTCGCTTCCAATCCGTGTAATTGGAATTAAATATCGCAATAGAAAACGGAAACTAACACATGATTTCTAAAAATGCGAAATGTCTGTTGCATATAAAACCCCCTGAAATGACCAGAGCGTAAGATTTAATTACGTTACTAAAACAATAGGTTAACCGCTGGGGTAACCGATAAACTATTGCATGAGGTTTACATCTAATATTAACCGGCGAAATTATAGTAATCCAATAACCCCCAGCTCATGCTGCGCATGACCCATGAGTCAAAAAGGATTCAGTGGTTTACTCCCCATAGCATTTTAGTTCACCAAGGGTGTGATAACCATTTTCATATGAAGCTCCAGTATCACCAAATCTGAGCTGGCTGACGGGTAGAGTGGACTTGTCAGTCAACAATCCACTGTCTGACCTCCACACCAAATCATTTTTGTCACAGTTACATCCATATCGCCGGTTAGCACACGAGTTGGTCATCCCGCATGCGCACTTGTAGTTACCTCTGACCGGGTCAGCGCCACCCCAGTACATCATCTTCTGTCTGTCACGTGACATCCACCAGCCAAACGAATTGCCATTAAACAGTAAGTTTGAGTGATAACAATCATATTTGATAAACTGCTCACAATGGACTGACACCCTGGTCAAGGCTGCAAGTTGTTGCAAACTAGCTCCTGTGTAGCTCACATCACAAGAGTAGGACCCAGGAAATTCAGAACCATTTACGTGTGTTCTGTGTTGTGAATCATGTCTTATCACCGTCACACCAACACCATTCTTCTCCATCATATTACAGTATACCGTGAATGGAGCCACGCCCCCTGCTCCATCGGGATCGATGACGTAAGAACCACTCGGCTTACCAAGAACCCTCCTCAGCTCGCTACAACTCTTAGGGTCACGTGTTTCCAGTCTCGTGTGGGAGGCCAGAACACTCAGTCTGTTTGCTATCGTGCACGTGTATAATCCAGCGTGTTTTGTTTCATATTTCTCTATAACTAAAGACCCATTCTCTAACACTGTGGAGGGCAGAGACGCCATGTTTTCTCGCGTCCAAGAAACATTAAACTTCAGATCACTCTTTCCTGAGCAGTTGAATAACAGTGTCTCATTAAAATAAGCTTTGTAAGTAACAGCAGGCCTTACACCGAATTCTAACCGTGATACTACTATGAGGAGTACCGAGATTGATTTTGTCGCTAGTTTGTTTGTGGCCTCACAAACATAATAACCCGTGTCTGCCGTATTCACATGAACTATTGTCAGAGTTCCTCTCGTTATACGCATGCGCTCTACTGGAAGGCTACCAAATGATTTTGACCACGTGACTAATGGCGTTGGATTACCAGCTGCATTGCAGGCGAGAGTAACATTCCGTCCTTTCTCCACTGTGATATGCCTGGGGGTAACTGTGATCTTGGGAAGGACTGAAATAAAAGGTGATATATTTATGTGTTATTACGCAACATCTTCTGTGGGAGTTAGCAACTCGAATTACCGTTTTTCGCCTTCCCTTCGCTACCATCTTGGTTGACGTAAACAAAAGTACAATAATTATTGTGACTATAAATTATATTTATGCTTAGGAATGTTTGAAAATAGCTCCCAAACGCACTTACCCGATGGCACTTGGTCATTCTTTTTAGCAAGTAGTACAGATAGTACAATACCAATAATTCCCAGAACACTGACACCAGTGAGTATTGCTCCTAACACGACTCGTCTAGTACGTCGCCGATGTTTAACTTTTTGAGCTTCACAAGAGAACTGAGCGGGAGGGTGAAGTGTTTTAAACTCAGTCTGAGAAGCATCAAGACTATTTCGATCCTTTGATGAGGTCAGCGACACGTTCTTCACAGGAATTTCTTCATAAGTCTTTTCTTTGTGTTCCTCAGAGTTTTTTGTATTTTCGTTCTGATTAGCATCAACACTATTCTGATCACTGGAGGAACTGGGCTTTAGATAGTTCACAGGAATTTCAGGAATGTCATATGTTAGCTTCCCCTGTTCCTCGGGATGTTTTGCATTTTCATGCATCTGTTTAACATCGACACTCTTCTGATCACTGGAGGAACTGGGCTGTAGATAGTTCACAGGAATTTCAGGAATGTCATATGTTAGCTTCCCCTGTTCCTCGGGATGTTTTGTATTTTCATGCATCTGTTTAACATCGACACTATTCTGATCATTGGAGGAACTCGGCTGTAGATAGTTCACAGGAATTTCAGGAATGTCATATGTTAGCTTCCCCTGTTCCTCGGGATGTTTTGTATTTTGATGCATCTGTTTAACATCGACACTATTCTGATCACTGGAGGAACTCGGCTGTAGATAGTTCAGAGGAATTTCAGGAATGTCATATGTCGGTTTTCTCTTCTCCTTAGGGATCTTTGTGTTTTCTTTCAGCTGATTAGCCATTGTGATGCCTTTAGAAGAATTATGTTGAAAGATGCTTTAGTTTCTAGAAAAGTAGGAAGTAACGTACTTGATGTCACGATTGTGTATTGTGGTGAGAGTCAAACGCAATAAATAACCCCAGCTAAATTTTCCTATGGGGAATGTTTACCAGTAGTTGACCGAACTTCCTGGTTCCTGGTTAGATTAGCGCCACTACGGTTATTCCCATTGTACCACATAATTATCTGTTCAATTGTAATTTATTTCATTTTGATTGTATTTTCATCTTTTGTACTGATCGGAATAAACTTGTTTGTAGAGACTAGTATTGCATATAACAAGAGGCTCTGAGTGGCCTTAACTCGATCACCTAGGAATAGTTCGTGGTTTGTGCTAGGGTAGCTCGATAATTGACTTAGTCAGCTTTCTTGTTTGTTGCCCCATTTCAGACCACGTGATAGTTCTCCAGAGGATTCAGTGCTTTGATTCACTACTCATGCTCGTGATATCATTTATATATAATGGCATGGACCTTCTGCAAGAATGCAATCACGTAGTTGTACTAGATGGCAAACAAATCTTAATTCATATATTTAAAGGCACTTGTACGAGATCGGTAGTGTTATTAGCAAAACCTATTTGTAAATGCTATCTTCCACCTCCAATCGATTGTCGATCTTTCTAAAACAGCATTTTTAAAGATAGCTTGCTCTCCAGCATCCATGGCAACGTCTTTCCCATGGAGATCATAAGCTCAACTGATTAATTCGTTAACAAAGTATTATACCAGCACATGACTGTTTCCTGCAAAAGGCCTATGTACAACGTAACTGCTCCCAGTGATTATAATAAATCAACTTTACATAACACTGTAATGGTTGTCTCTGAACTTAACTTGCTCAAAAATATTACAATATCAATTGATTTTTTTTTGTATTTTAGAAAACAATTCTTTTTAGCAGGCTTTACCAACCCATACTTTTCAACATTTTTAGAAATCAATGCTTTTCAGTAGGATTCATGGACTGATAATATTATTTCTAACTTCGCTGTCCAAGTACAGGTGCTATTATATTGTAGGCTAGCATACATTTAACTTTTCCTTTAGCTAATAGCTATATCCCTTGTGAATAGTTAGGGTGTGTCGTTCTAAATGTAAAATAAATTTGTCATCTATAGAGTGGTGACTTTTCAAATATTAGTGCTATAATGTTCATTTTCTACATCTTAAACGACGCTGAAATGTATAACGAAACATGTGATTTCCACTCTTTTTTTCGATCACTAGAAAACCTCTGGAACCAGGGTACATGTCATGAAGTGACCGAGTGAAAATGCCGACGCTGGCCTAGAACAACAGGAATCGGGCCATTTACTGCTATATTTGATGCCATTACTTTTAACAGAAACGAATATTAAATAACAATGCAATCTGGTAGGTTTTATGTGTGTTTTACTTACAAATGTCGGTTCAAATTATTTCACCACGGCAGGCCACGTGCGTTAGGAGCGCCAGCTGATCCCTAATGTTTTCGTAAAACGTGATAATTTTTCATCCAAAGTCCTATAAAATCTCAACATCTTGCCATTTCCATCGAAGAAACCTTTGCATTCAGCCGAAACTTCGCTCGCGTTTTGGCCACTGTACTCGTGTGGTGTTCGTCGTGTAGAAAAAATCTCTGGGTAAAAAACGTCCTTCGGCACCGACAAGGGCGCCAGTTGAAATATCCTGAGCCTGTTGGAAGGCTTTCCCACGATTGAAGTTAAATAAAACATTAAGCTGTTTACATTTGAGAGATGGGACTCCCAAGTTTGAGAGAACCTTTCTCCGCGACGGTATTTCTCTCCCGGATCGCCGCCATTTTGTTTTCGCTGTGTTAAGTTATGTAAATATATTAAGTGATACGCTGTGTCCCGCAGCGTCCAGAGCGATATCGATTTTGATTGATTGATCCTGTGTTGAGTGAACTCGCGACACAGAAAAAATTAAATTTAAAAAATCAAAACATCAAAAATCACACTTGCGAAACTTAACTCGGCCCAGCCCACGCTGGCCTGAGTAATTAAAAATACATGGCTTTTCATAACGATCTGTGCGTATAAATGGGAAAAGGAAAACTTCAAAGCAAATGTTAAACAATAACGGTAAACGTGATCGATTGGAGGTGAAAAATAGCATTTACAAACAGGTTTTGCAAATAACACTACCGATCTCGTATAAGCGCCTTTAAATATATGAATTAAGATTTTTTGCAACCCAGTGATTCCATTCCTGCAACTGAAGGCCCATTGTCAATATCAAAGACTGTGTTATCAGCCGAGGCCGAAGGACAATGAAATGAACTAGGCGACAAAGATTAATGAAGAACTTGTATGGAAGTAAGTACAGGAATTGCTCAAATGATACCCAAACTGCCATTGGCTGCTAAAGAACTGGCACTAATAAAGCATTGAGCTGAGAATTTGAATTGGTATTTGTCAAACTTCAATGTTTGCTTAGTATAGTGGTTATCACAGACAGAAAGACAGACAGACAGATGATTTTATTTGGAGCCTTATACTAATGTGTACATTGGCAGTAGCCCAAATAACTTTACATAAAAGACAAGTTATGTCAATAAATAAAAGTTAATCATAGAATGTTATGAAGTTGTCCTTTTCTTTCTTTCTTTTACGCATTCATAGATAAATTTGGCAATTTGTTTTTGCACAGCTCTATCCTTGTTTGGGGGGTTTATGATTAGTAAGAATACCTCATTAGGCGTCATTCTGTTTATTTTGATTTTCATTTGATCCTCCAAATAATCGAAAAGGTGTTTCCTTATATTGCGGTATGCTGGGCATTTTATTAAAAAATGTTCTTCATCTTCGACGCCATTTGTACAAATGGGGCAAATTCTTTCTTCGGGTATTTTGTAAGGTTTCGAGTAACGCCCAGTTTCAATTGCTAATTTGTGATTACTTAGCCTCAACTTTGTCAATGCTATTCTGTGATTGGTATTGGTGACCTGTATTGGTATTGGTGACCACATTGGCTTTGATAACCAGGGACGGCGCAGCCCCCCCCCCCCTCCCCCCCTTCACTTGCCAAAAACATATTTTGCCTAGTTACTTCTCACTCAGTTTAAGACTATAGTTTGGTCATATCGGCTCAATGATAGCTTTTAGCCCCCACTTTTTTTAGTCCCCTGCGGAGGAGGCTAGGTCAGACCAGTGCGCCCTTAGTTGACAACACTGCGAGTTGTATGTGTTCGGTTTTCGCTAACCCTTCCTTCTTCGGCGACACAGAACGTACTGAACATATACTTTGTCCCGGCGTAGTCAATCGTACAAAATCGAACGTAATTGTAATGGTACGCAATCGAACTCATTCCAATGGATCATGTTCGATTGAGTTTCGTCATCGAACTCACAAAAAAAGGGACAATCGAACGCAATCGAACATTCGATTTCCGAACCAGTTTCGATTGGTAAACTGAAACCGTTGCAATTTACATTGCTATGTTTGTTTTACAACAACCGCCAAATTTCTCGCAATCTGATTGGCTTATTTTCATATGCAATATTTGGACAGACAACAAAAGCTGATGTCATTTGTCAATGAGTGCGCCTGCGGCTTTCGTTTGAAGCTAAAAGTGTTTTGTTGTTGTAAAATTGACTATTTAGTTTGTTGTTGTTGTAAAGACGCCTCGTGGATCCACAGCTATTTTGACCATGTTATGACGAAAATCATTGTCAATATTAAGACAGACACATAAGAAACTAACTTCAATTTGTTAAATTTACGTTGCAAGTCAAACGATATTTACAAGTCCTCTAGTCAGGGTGGCGCAGTGGTAGCGCTTCGCCTCTCGCCTCTGTTGTCCAGGTTCGATACCCGGACGAGGCGCCATATTTGGTTTCTCCGGATTCTCTGGTTTTCCTCCCTCCACAAGAATCCAATTCGATCTGTGGAGTTAGCCGAGTCCTCACAGATTATCGAGTTCGATTAAATTCTATCTACAGAGTTCAATAATCGAACTCATGAAAAGTTCCGGTTCGATTACGTTCGATTACCGAACTCAATCGAACTTAATCCATTGGACTGAGTTCGATTACAGAACGTTCGAGATTGACTACGCCGATACTGACTGACTCAAACTCCTTTCATCTTATCCAACGAAGGCGGACATTATTCAGTCTAAGACCAATTTATCACCAAATTCTAACCAAATCTAATGCAGCTAGAACTCGCTTTTCACTTCCGTTTTCGTAACTTTATAGCTTTGTAGCTTCGTGTCTGGTGTAGAAAACATGAGAAAGGTTTTCGATCTCCAGATTTTTTCCACTCAGACAATCGTCGAATTAAGTATTGGCTAGTAAAGTTTTTGTTTTATGCGTATAGTTTTCTTATTTCTTTCTCCGAGATGGTAGCATACTCCCGGGGGGGGACTCCCTTATGTGAGGGATGCTCGTCGTACCTTTTAGGGGTCAAAATCAGGAGTTTGGTACCACTTAGGGTATCCACCATCAAACAATGACATTTCTATGTAAAGCGGTGCCTTTTAGGGGTCGGGTGCCAATTGAACAAAAAAGCTGTTATCAATTTACATTTTCATTATCTTTTAGGGGTCAAAATAAGCTTGAGCCACGCCCATTTTAGTACCTCTTAGGGGTCAAATCGAAAATGTCCGACGAGCATCCCTACCCCTTTTATATGGGAGTCCCCCCCCCCCCCCCCCCCCCGGGAGCATACCCTCTCTCTTCATTGGAAGCCATTTTCAACGCAGTTTAATTCACCATCTTTCTCGGACAAAATGTCACACACGCGCTGGATTGGACGTCACGCAACGTTACCGCAGTTCTGACGTAAAAGCTGCTGGCATCAAACTTTTCTGTAGTTCAGACGTCAATGATACAGATAAATACCTCTTATTAACCGAGTGTGAGGTCCGTATCGTAGGTAATGGACCGATTTTCTCCTTTTTTATGACCAAGCGCGAAGCGCGCGGGCCATAAAAGGAAAAAAACTAGGATCCATACCTTATGGTAAGGACCGAGCAAACGAGGGTAATAAGATGTTTATCAATGGCTTAATTCTTCATTTTCTTTGAGACCAAAAGTGGGCGGAAGGTCCGTACGGGAAGTTATGGACCGCAAATTGACCAATCATACCTCGCGAAATTACTTAGCTATATAATCATATGATAATCATATGATAATGAAAATTACTGGATTCGATTCTCTTCAGCCAATCAGAAATGAGATTGGGACTTGGTACACAATACCTCGACACTTGGAAGGTCATCCTTCTTCGCCGGCTACACGGCAAAATGAAGGTACTAGGGGAGGGGTGGTTAGGGCTGACGTCAAAAGTTAAGGGAGAGGGGTGGTCAAGACCACGATGTAGAGATCCACATTGCTATAGCGCTTGTTCACATCTCTAGCTCCCACACGTGTTAGCGTGGTGGTTGGGGTTTAAAGCAGCTTTCGAGCTCGCCGTTAGAGTAACCAGATTCTGAGGCCTATGATCTAAAGTGAGGCTGACGGTCTTGGGGGCTATGCCATGCTGACGAGTCCTAACAAGGACGAAACAGCTCTACTTGGTTGCCACTCTACCGGTAATAAGGTGTGAGCATGCGTATTAGACGCTAGCTATGTCATAGCGTGTGTTGGGTAGTGCCATGCAACGTGTTTGCATGGTTTATGAATTAGTGAAACGGATATCGAAACCGATATCGAAACTGTAATTGAAAGGACATTCACAACTAGAATCTTCAGTAGACTACAATCATTTACCAATTGAACCCACACACATCTGCATGAGACGTCAAGACTGTCTAGTAGGTTCTCGCCAGTGCAATTCGTGTAGAGTTTGATTGAAGTGCATTTAGTGGATTTAAACTGCATGAAGTGGATTGAAGACCAACTTCGTGAATAAGTGTTTTGTACCTGACTCAAACTTTACAGTTAAATACGTACTGGAAGTCAATCAGATTCAGTTTACGTACCTGGGCAAATGCGCATGTATGTACGAATTACAGAACAACGTGTTCGATGACTCGTTCTTGATTCCTCAAAATTGAACTCGACGGAATAGCTCACCTCCACTGAGCATCGTACATGTATCTCCCTAGTCTAGTTCTTCTCTTTGTTTGAACAACCCGTATCAGTATCAGTATCAGTGGTTCAGTGGATTATGACGTTTACACACCAAATCTAGCGCAAAACGTTGCCAATCGATAATGTGACATGATGTTCAATTCTTTAGACTTTTCTCTTTATTTGAACCGGAAGTTCCTATATATAGCGTCTATGCCCATTCTTGATTGGTATTAGAATATTGCATGCATGGGTTAACAAACATAAAATCCCATATCCTGTTTTGGCGAAGTTGTTTTCTCTCTCAAGAACTATTTATATTTAAATAAAGATACAACAGTGATTTCAGGAAACTACTAGAGGGTTGTCACATCACGCTGAAAATGATATATTTCCAATAGTACGTAAGCACCTATTTCAGAAACGCGGTGGTCACAGGCAAACAGCAAATGACAAAAAACAACGACATTCCCAGACCGACATGTATGGTGGTTGTAGCTGAAAGTCTTGTGAATTCATTTGTGTTTGGGTCAAAATTAAGACGAACATAGGAGCCCACATTAATGGTTCCTTTGAATTGATTTTCGAATTACAACGTGTTTATCAGTTCCGCACAACTGGACAGTTATAACGGCCACAATTTGTCGTTTGTCATTTGCCGTTTGTCACTCACGACCGTTTGCAAAGCAAAGAAACTAATATTTATCTAACTATGAACTTATAATAACGTTAATTTATTTTCTTACCAACAAATACATTGCCCTCCCCGATGCTATTATTATAAAGTACTTTGTTTTGACCGTTCTGGCCTTCAGCCAGCTGTTTGCATTGCAGGCTACTGAAATGTCGGACTCACTTTTTTTAGGCTAGATTGAGCATCGAAAGATTTCAATGACAGAAAACACGAATAAGTAAAGTTTAGCAAAAATCATCAACAATTGTCATCAACAATTCAATCAACAATGTCTTATATAATTTGTATTAACATGTCTATCACTTCTATCTCATGTCAAGTATCTCATAGTTCGGGTATACTTATTAGAATATATTTTTAAGATTAAATATATTTGATAATCTAATCGCAAAGCAAACTTGTGTGTTTTACTGCTTGATACCTGACCATGAGACTGACTGTTCTGAAGGGTTAATATAGAGCTATTGTAGGTAACAATACATATTGAAACTTTTCCAAGCACGGCGGTTCCTAATTATCACATACTTTAAATTCTTTCAATAACTTGAGCGCACTCAGGTCCTATGATATTGTACATCATATTAAACTAGTTTGTTTGTCTTCTCTCTTAAATCTTTAAAAGGTAAGCATTGTGATTTTGGATCATCCAGTCGCAAAGTATTTTCCATACAGGAGCTTTAAGTGCTCCTCGGATGATTTCATCTGAAACCGAAGCCACTCACAATAAACACTTAGATCTGACTATTAGCTCATCCGATGTAAATGATAAACAGGACTTCCAGTTGTAAGTGCTCCCTTCCTAAAGTGCTTGAAGATACGTAATATTTTAAACCCAAACTGGAAAAATATATAGGTAAACATTTATACGCGGTTATTACGACGTAGTTCTTGTTTGCAGAAGTAAACAAGAGTGAACATTAAGATGGTTTGAAGTTAAATACCAGATAAAAAAATCGTTTAATGTTAACAGATACTCCTTTCTGTGCTATTTTCCATTTTCTATTACGTCATTTTGCCGCTATACATTTTTTAACGAAATGGTGTACTAACAGACCATTCACGCAATTTAGTTAATTATGCAAACAACCATGAATATTTTATTGAAACCAAACAGGAAAAATATATAAGTAAACATTTGCACGCGGTTATCACGACGTAGTTCTTTTTTGCAAACAACATTAAGATGGTTTGAAGTTAAATACCAGATAAAGAGTCGTTTAATTAACAGATACTTGTTTCTGTGCTATTTGCCATTTACTATTACGTCATTGACGCTATATATTTTTTATAAGAAATGGTGTACTAACAGACCATTCACGAAATTTAGTTAAATATGCAAGCAACCATGAATGTTTTGTTGAAACCAAAGCCGAACGAGGACGCTTGCAAGTTCCTCAAATGGATTGCTGCAAGTTCACAAGTCAGCTAATATTCATTGCTGATCATCATATTTAACAATATTTTCTTTGATCACTAGACAAGTAATTTCCCTCTGATACATTTAATTCCAAACTTATAAATCTACTGCAGCGAACATGCAAACTAATGGTAATCTTAAGAGAAAGATAACAAATAAGATGTAAGTCGACACAAGTAAAACCATTGTATTGTCTCGGTTTGCTTTAGTTTGTTCATAGTTTAATTCTTAGTTGTTAGTATAATATTCAGATTCATTAATTATTGGTGTTGGCATCTTGTGAGCACGACATAACAAACAGGAACTTTTGGAGTTTGTCTCGTGGAATATCTTACATCATATTACAATAAGCAGTGGTGATGCTTCAATGTAGTTTGATGAAAAGAACACTACTTTCAGAAAATTACCCGTGTAAAATTCAGTGTTAAATCATGCTGAGGTCGATATTTGTTTCTATATTACCTTTAGATTTGTGTCCGTTGCAAAGCAGGAATAGATAGGTTGCAGTCAAACTTCAGACATTCAAATGACAAAGGGCATGGCGGCCATGTTGGTGTACCTAACAAAAGAAGCTAACGAAGAATCTATTGTTAAAGGTACACCAACATGGCCGCCGTGACGTCATGTGCAATCCATCTATACATAAACATTAACCAACAATGAAATTAGAATATATTTTGTCTTCAGAACTAAACAAGAGCCCATCTGGGCTTTCACTCAGGCCACATGAGATTGAAGATGAAATACACTGTCATTTGAAATCCTCTTAGTAATAACCAAAGGGAAGAATTATTAGCTGAATTTAGCAGTCTTTAGAAGTGGCCGGTAGCGCGGTGACTTTCGTTCTCTGCTCCCCTAGTATAAATGTAATTTAATATTTTTGTTTTTCTCGTATGTTGACCTTTTAATTTAAACACTACTTATTCGTTTAACACACTGCATTTGTTTTGAACCCGAGAATTAACCGTACTACCGTACTTCATGGTCCCTTTCTTTAGTGGTGGGTTGTTGGTCAGGTGATTGTAAACTCTCGTCATTTAGCGGGTTGTCATGTAAGAAAGATGGCTCTTGAACAAACTGATAAGCTTCAGTAGGTTGGGTAATCTCGGAACACTGGAGACCTTGGTCTTTCATGGTCTTCTTTTTTGTATTCTTGATTTTTATTTTAAAGTTTGAAAGTCGGATTTCAGTTTATTATATCCGCTTTCAACTCGCCATTTTCAACTTCTAGGTCAATAATATATTCGTGATGACAGCATCTTGATTTCGGTCTTGTATATATTATCTTGCTGCACTAATTTGTCTTCCAAATGACTGAGTTTGGTTTCTTGATTCGTGTTTTGATGTGACGAGAGTAAGAATTCATTACGCATATCAGTTAGCTCAGCCTCCATGTTACAAATCAAGGTCGTTAAAGCAGCGAGAGAGTTCTTATTGCGGGCTAACAATCCTCGTGAAGAATCTAAAGAATTCCGTCTCTTCCGGTTTGAATTTGACTCATGTGTATGTTGCTTTTGGAGTTTCAAGGATATGTTGATCCAAAACTACAGGCTCTTGGGGTTTTTCACTGACTTGTGAACTTGCAGGCTCTGTAATTTGTTTTGTTTTCTTAGTATAACATAAAGTGTTGAACATGTTAATTTTCTCAAGCATGTCGCGCGTGACCTCTGTTTCTTCATTCATTAAGTTCTCCACTTTCATCTGTAATCTGGGAAACTCAATCTTTGCCCATGCCTTGGCACATAACTATTCCTGTTGTTAAGTAGACGTGGATGATTATAAGTAAAATCCTTCGACAGCTTGTACCGTTTCCGCTAGGTCAATATCCTTGCTGGAACGAAATAACTTGATCTCAATACTCTCTGATCCAACTTACGGTAAATTTAAATCTCTGACAGTTTTTAAGAGACTCATAATATTGGTCTTGAAGTGCTTTCACCCAAAATAAGATGTTCTCCTCGGATGTTTTAAATACAGCACAGCGAGCCGATGGCTTATAGATTCCAATATCTATTTCTTCGAATTTTAGCTTTCCGGATCCTGGCTTCAGGTCGTCGTACGTGTCGTATATAAAATCACTGGCCATCTGGGTAAAAAACGCGGTCCTTCGGCTCCGACAATAGCGCCAGTTGAAATATCCTGAGCCTGTTGGAAGGCTTTCGCACGAGTGAAGTTAAATAAAACATTAAACTGGCTTACATTTGAGAGATGAGACTGGCCAAGTTAGAGAGAAAGTTGCTCGCGGGTCCTCCGCCATCTTGCTTTACTGTATTAAATTATGTAAATAAATTAACCTGGCGATTGTTGCGTGACCAGCACAGTGCAATCTGATTGGTGTGAATTTGACCTTTAACGCATGCGCAGAAAGCTTGCTACACGGAATTTAAAAAAAAGAACGACTTGCATTTTAAGACTCGGTGCTGCCACAGGCAGCCCGAGTAATAAGTTTACCTCCTGTATGTATCTGCCATTAGAAAACTGTTGCTCGGATTTCGAAGAGCGCAGTTGTGGCGTATGCACCACATCATTTCAAAGCGCCTGACAGTACCGGCGTAGAGTGACCCTAGCAATTCACCGTATAACCTGATAGTTTATGAAACGTCTCTGCATGTTGCCTTGTGGCCCATTTATTCGAATTGGGGTGGCATCAATCATACAACCAATCCTTTTGAGAAAAGTGAAAAAAAAGATTGAAGAATATATTTTTAACTACACCTCTTTTCCGAGCTCTCTACGTTTTAGTTTCTTGCCTTACTCGTGCAAATTGTCAATCCACAACAAGCAAGGAAACAAAGTAGTGGAGGAATACATGTCGATGAAGGGAGAACACAAAATATCTTTCAATCACAAATTTGGGAACTTTCCTCGCATACGATATTCCCCAATTCCTCGAAATTAAACCATAGTTAGTTTGATCGAAAATATATTAATACTTAAAAAAATATCGAATGAAAATATAGTATGTCGATGCTTTTCTATTGAATTTACGAGTATCAACAAATTAAATTACAGGAAAGAAGAATAGCAAACTAACATGCACCTTTCTGTATTCCTTGCTGTTCAATGCTACAGTTCTAAGCCGGAGCATTATTTGGGGCGGCCTTCATCTCCTCGGAACCTGTAATAGTACTTGCTATCCAAACAATGCCTAACCCTGAAACAATACAAACCCTAACCTTGAAAGAATGGAATTATTTGTCAGTGCATTCCAATGGGGTCCAATAAAATGCAAGGTTTTGAGAGGTAAAGGCCTCCTGGATTACTTACCAGGAGACATTCCTAACCGTCTACATGAGAAATCGCAAACTTGGCCGTCAGGGGGGGGGGGGGGGGGGGGGGGTGACCCTCCCCACCGAGGCACTCGGGTGACCTGGGGGGGCAACTTTTTCTCATATAATCACTTTGGCTCGCCTACCCAGGCCACACAGAGCATACGCAAGCCAATATTACGAGTCCAGACTCGCTCAAAACAATGTTGTTTCGGGCACCCGGGACAACGTTTCTTCCATATAGAAACAGGGCCTATAAAGCCAGGAAAGATTTTTGAGGACATCCGATCTGACAAGTAAGTTTGAGAGACAATCACCGCCGGATAAACAGAATGTCTGTTTCAGTAGCTGTTATTGATAGCCCATTTTAATGTGATCAGGTTTCCTGGTGGTGTCTGGGCGCCCATGTGGTGCTCGGAGGAAGGTTATTAGGTCAGTGCTACTTTTTGACTCGGAGCCTGGCGTTTGCATGTGCTCGGCCACCTAGCCTGATTTTCAGACAGTACGAGGTCTGTACAGCACCCGAAATGATCCCGTGCCCCAAATGATCCCGAACCCGAAATGATCCCCAAATCGTACCCGAAATGATCCCCAACCCGAAATGACTCCCATCAAGTACCTGAGATGACCCCGAAATAATTTTGGGAACGGACTTGGATTGGAGGGTAGAATTCCGGAATAGGTAAAACAATTTTATACTTTCTTGAAAAGAAGACAAACAGCACAAACAAAAACAACAACAATATGACGTCATCGGTCACGTGATTCTGATGTAATTCGCTAATATCTCGGATTTACGTGAAGCAGGGGTCCGAAATTCGGATCCTTGGAGTGTGACGCGTATATAACAGGGGTCCGAAATTCGGAACCTTGGATTAAAGATTGTGACGTGTATATAGCAGTTTATACGGATAAATAAAGTACAGCACCTTACAATTTTATATTCATGCGTTCAACATAATATACCCAAATCAGACGACACAAAAAGCGTATCCGCAAAATGTAGAATGGTGTCTGCCATGTTAAACCGAACTTCCTAGCTGTCCGCTGTTTTCATAACTTTTGTGAAACAGAACATTTGCTGAAATATACTGTCCGGAGACAAGAAGGAAAAGAGATGTACATTTATATTTTGATCACAGCGCCTTAAACAGCTTTTCCAATAGTTATCTGCAGAATTTTTAGAACCATACATTGACAAAACAAAGAAATAAGTTGATTGATGAGACATACAAACATTTAATTTCCAGCGGAATTTACAATTTTGGAAAAACTGAAAATTGTTTGGAAAGCGTTATTTTCTTGGCAGGATTGAAATGAGAAAAATATAGTTGCAACTATAATATCAATTGAAAATAGGCATGAAGTTTTTACTATTCTGTCTTTATATTAGTGTAAGAATCAAAAGTATGATATTAGCCAATCACATAAGAAATGAGTTCGGCAATGAAACACAGCTAACTTTGAGTGATTTAGGTATTTTGTTTTAAAACAGGGCTATCATAAAATAACAGGAAATGTATGGAGGTAAAATAGAAATTCCAGAGGAGTGGGATTCCTGAAGCAAATCCACTCTGGGGTGGGGGTATGGATATATTCTAGAATCACACAAATTATTCAACACAACAGGAAAGCAATATTTACAAACAAAACGGCTTTACAATCGAAATGAAATTTACCAGTATTGATCCAAAATCAAAGTAAACTTAGTTCAGAGTCATTAAATCGACAGAGAATAACAATAAAGTGGAAAAAAGAATCAGGATTTGTCGCCACCACTGTGTCGGCTCGACTACAGTGCTCGACACAGGAAATACATTTACACACAAAAACGGCTTTAAAATCGTCAGGACATTTACCAGTAATGATCCGGAATCAAAGTAAAGTTAGTTCAGAGTCATTAAATCGACAAAGAATAACACTAAAGTGGAAAAAAGTTTATATATGCCTTCACGTAAACTTGCTTTCGTCCTAATGGCGGGGGCGAATCGTGGAAGAATCGTTCGAAAGCACGTGTGAACATCGCGCCGAAAGGAATTGTGGTACAGACGGTACTACTTCGTGTTTGGGACAATATAGAACGGCAACCAATTGTCCCAAATGGCATTATTGCTTACATGAAGTAGATACCGGTAGAGAATTAGACAGATTAGGCCAATCACAATGCCTTGCGTTTGTGAAGATGAGTGCTACGCGAACCCCATATTATATATACGTCTCACTGGTTAGCTCAGTTGGTAGAGCACGGTCTAGAGTGCGGGAGGTCGGGGGTTCGAATCCCGGCCGCGTCCTTGGGCAGGGACGTTTATAAGCCGTTGGCCTTGTCTCCTTCTACTTCTAATCAGTATTTGAAGGGGACGTGAAAGAACCTGTTGTACTACTCGAAAAAGAGCAGGGGATTGTCACCCGGTACAGCAGCCTGGCCATTGCACTAACCACACTCAACATTGTAAACTGCGTGGCAGCTATTAGCGCCGTGAAGCAGTCCGAAATAATTCACTGACGGGATATGTCAGTCATATGTAAAGCGCCATGAAACTGTGGTTGATATGGCGCTATATAAATGTGGCCATTATTATTTAGGGAGCTGCCTTGCTCGGTCGCTTCAGGCTCCCTCGCTGCGGCAGCAAAAATACGTTGTATTGCAGACCCATTGCAGTGTCATTTATACTGTCTTATTCGAAGTCTTTTTAGTTTTTGTAAAAATTATTTGCCGGTGATATTCCATAATATTTTATCTCGAGATTTGTTCCTTGGTATTCTCAAAGAAGTTGATATATTTGAATGAGAAAAAGAATTCGAAAAGGATTCTGGTAGTTGTAGTTAAGTGACGTCATAATATCCTATTGTCGTGAAGCTATTGGGATTTGAAATAAAACAAAATTGCCTCATTGGCCTCTTTTCCAGGTTTCATGCTTGTTTCATTGTCATTCATCCATTCATTCATCAGGATAAGCATGGCATTAGCGGCACTTTCTCAGTGTAGGCATGTCCTGAAATTGTTAAAGCAAAAGTACACTTGAAAATTTCGTTAAATTCTCCATTAAGTTCAGGTGTATTTAGACTCGTTCTATGAATGATTTGGGATTTAAAATGGTTAGGTTTTTTTTTATTTGGGGGTTAGGCTTTAGAAGGTTTGTATGAAAATTTGACAAAATGAATTATTAATATGCTTGTAACACTGAGAAAGCGCCGTATTAGCCGATCTATAGACATACATGCAGCTCTAGGAGTTTGATAAAGTCTTCTTAATCAAGTCAATATGGGAAAAGAGATGAAGCTGAGATACTTATATTGTGACCCCATAACATTTCAGTTCACCAAGTGTGTAATAACCCCGTTCAGGTGTGTCACCAGTATCACCAAACCTCAGCTGTTTGACGGGTAGAGTAGATTTGTCAGTCAACAACCCGCTGTCCTCTCTCCATGTGTGGTCATTCTTGTCACAGTTACATCCATATCGCCGGTCAGCACACGAGTTAGTCATCCCGCGCATGCGCACTTGTAGTTACCTCTGACCGGGTCAGCGCCACCCCAGTACGTCATATTCTGTCCGTCACGTGACACCCACCAGCCATACGGAATGCCACCTTCAAATAATACTGCGTGATAATACTGATACTCAATGAACTGTTCACAGTGGCCTGATACCTTGGTCAGGGCTGCAAGTTGTACCAAACTAACTCCTGTGTAGCGCACATCACGAGAGTAGGACCCAGGAAATTCATATCCATTAACAAGTGTCCTGTGTTGCGAGTCGTGTCTTATCACCGTCACACCAACACCATTCTTCTCCATCATATTACAGTATACCGTGAATGGAGGCACGCCCCCTACTACATCGGGATCGATAACGTAAGAACCACTCGGCTTACCAAGAACCCTCCTCAGCTCGCTACAACTCTTTGGGTTACGTGTTTCTACTCAAATATGGAGGCCAGGACACTCAGTCTGTTTGCTATCGTGCACGTGTATAATCCATCGTGTTTTGTTTCATATTTCTCTATGACTAAATATCCGTTTACAAGCACTCTTGCAGTGGAGGGCAGGGGCGCCATATTTCCTCCTGTCCAAGTGATTGTAATACTCAGATCACTTTTTCCTCAGCAGTTGAACATCAAAGTCTCCATAACAAGTGCTCTGTATAGTGCTGGAGGTCTAACAGCGAACTGTAACCGTTGCATTGCCATAAGAAATATCGAGATGAACTTTGTCGCAACTTTGTTCGATGCTTGACACAGATAAAAACCCGAGTCAGCCATGTACACATTAAGTATCGTCAGATCTCCTCCGGTTGTACGCATGCGCTTTAATGGGATGCTTAGGAATTCCTTAGACCACGTGACTAATGGCCTGGGATGACCAGTTGCATTGCAGGTGAAAGTAACATTCTGTCCTTCCTCTACTGTGGCATGTCTGGGCTTAACCGTTATATGTAGAGGAACTGAAAGAAGCCATAAGAAAGTATTGCGTCATTAGGTACTGTAAACCCCTCTGGAAGTTAGTGATGCATTAGGGGCTGGAGATATAATAACATTTATCAACTGTTTAGTTAACAGTGTATTTGGTAAACAGTTTTCTAATGATGATGATAATAGTAATGATAATGCTGCTGATGATGATGGTAATAAATATAACGACGACGACGACGACAACAACAACAACAACTGGTTGAGGCCTGGTTCATTTAACGAAAAATATATTTACCGTAAATAATGTTTCTAACAGGAAAAACAGTTTAAACAAAATCTAATCACACCATAATACTAATATCCACTTCCTTGAATTTCTTAATTGGATGATCGTCGTATCACGTGATCGATGACGTCATATTTAGAGAAAATCATTTAAGTGAAATGTGGTTGCGACGATAACATATAACGAGAAAGTAACCCTGCTGAAATATTCCTCTTCCAACAGTGTTTTAGACCACGCTTAGAAAACATGACTATCATGTAGCGATAAGGAAATATTAAGGGTACAAAAACTCACGTGACCTTATTGCATATTTTCGCCTTAATAACTCGTTAACGAAACATTGTAGTCATCTTTTCTAAGCTGAAATTGATAAAAGGCGTTAACCTTAACCACATCCACTCATTATCTTCACAGTTTCTGTTAAACTCGTGGCCGCGTTTTTGATTTACCGATTTTGTGGCATAAGTCACGTGACAGACCACGTGACATGCTTTACTGAGATATCTATTATCGTGAGACACTTGGCGCACTTACCGTACTCGGCTGTGCTCAAATAAGGAAAACAGTTTTTACCCGAAATTTGATTCCTGAACCAGGCCTTAAACATGCTTGAGAATGACAATAGCAACAACAACAATAACAATGACAACAATAACAACAACAATAACAACGATGACAACAACAACAACAACAATAGCAACGATGACAATAACAACAGTTTTCTAATGATGATGATAATAATAATGATAATGCTGCTGCTGATGATGGTAATAAAAATAACAACAACAATAACAACAACATAACACCAATAACAACAGCAACAACAACATAACAGCAATGACAATAACAACAACATCATAACAATAACAATAACAATAACAACAACAATGACAATAACAACAACAACAATATAATAACAACGATGACAATAACAATAACAACAACAATAACAATAATAACAACAACAACAACAACACTAACAACACTGACAACAACAATGACAACAGAATAACAATAACAACAACAACATTCAATAACGTAAAACACAATTTGTGACATGGCCAATAAATCCTTACATCATTAACTGTTATTTAAACTTCCTAAAGGACCGCAGTCAACGTGTGTGCTCAAACGGGCTAATCACTGAATGGAGAGGCAAACAAAGGAAATCACCCAAGGAGTGTTAGCGGACCTTATTTGTTTATTATATTTCTGAAAGACTATCTAGTTATTGAATCACTCGAGAACATGTCACTTAGTAAGTACGCGGACGATTCTAATATTCAAATCGTCATAGGAAAGAACGGCACTGATATGTCTAGTTCTGCAATTGATTATTTTCTTAACTGGACATCCAGCAATGAAACACTTTTTAGGGTTATAATAGATGGTTTGCACTTAATCCCCAGAGATTCAAATGTCCCTTCTCGATCTCATTCTTCTGCTTCTATATTAGCAGTGATAATAAATATATACATATATACTGGGAAATATAGTAACATAGTAAACATGGCGACCAACAGGATTTTTTAGAGTTCCTAAGGAGAGGAATCGCTCACTTAATTAATTCATGAAATGACCATATAAACTAACATAAATTAGCAGTGGTTTTAAAATGTACAAATTCGACAACAATTGAGCGACGATGGTTATTTAGTGTAGTGGATGCGCCGTTTGCCTTACGAGTAGGCGGGAGCGGGTTCGAGTTCCAGAAAATCTCTTCTTTTTTTTACCCATTTTCTTGAGAAGTTTTTCTTGAGAACCCTAGCTCTAGGTGGGTAAGATCTTGTTTACTGACCGATTAGGTTTTTTTTATTTTTCAGGGTAGGATTTTAGTTAGTTTATATTGTCATTTCATGAATAAATTAAGTGAGCGATTCCTCTCCTTTTGCAAAGTAGCAAGGAAGAAAAAGATGACAAGGGACTGGGACCAGTAAATTTCGAGTCAAATACATAAATCAGATTGCTAAACTGAAGGCTTTATTGTAAATTCTTTATTGCACTGATAAAGGAAACTAACTGAACGAGTAGAACTGTACGGCCCCGCAAATGATCCCAGCCCCGCAAATGATCCCAGCCCCGCAAATGATCCCAAAATCGTCCCGCAAATGATCCCCAAATCGTCCCGCAAATGATCCCGGCTGAAAATATGGAATGGCAACGGATTTTGGACTGCGAGATTTTTCTGATTTGCAATTTTTCATATGGTGTTCTTATGCTTATTATCATTTTGCGTATATTGTTCTTTAACCTTAACAACATGTTAAGTAATAGCCAATAAAAAGTTTTAGCTGGATTCCTTGAAAAATCTATAATATTAATAAATTCAGCCACCATCACTTGGAGTTTTTAGTCTACGTTTCACGCGGTACTTAGATAACAAAAAAACATTTGCAATTTTTAGAAATCCAACTTATGTTTAAACGACCGTCTCTGTACTACGAAACGCTTGCGTAATATATAACTGATTATAACTTGCCGACAACAAATTATTGGGTCGCCTGTGGTTTCGGCGGGAATCAACGCCTCGTAGGTGATATTGTTGTGCGACAGCAGGAGCCCATTACCAGGAGCGTCCATCTTCCCCATTGGGTCTGTTCCCAGCACAAGAGTAGATGCGGCTATATTTAGAATTGCATTTCGCGCGAAATAAAGGCCATGTAGTCTTCGCCAATCAGATAGCTAATGTCACTTCTCAATATTATTCATTATCATTCTTCTCACTTTCAACGCGGGAATTCGAATTGCTGGTTCTCACTCAATCCCCAGAGATTCAAATGACAAAGGGCATGGCGGCGATGTTGGTCCCCCAACAAAAGAAGCTAACGAGGAATCTATTGTTTAAGGCATAGTTAATAGAGTGGAATGGTTATGAAACTCAGGGACTTTCTTTGTTATATGTCTTTGTTAGCTTTTTTCAACCACTACCGTGCACAAAACACAATAGAAATTAATGTTAATGAATCAGCCAATAGAAACGTGTGAGTTCAGTCGTTCAGGGAACACTAAATAAATGAACTATGTCCGTGCACAATGTTTTGTCTTTCCCCCGTCCAACATAAATCGCAGCGCCTTTGTTAGCCCTTTTGAAGTTTGCCGAGTTTCCTAACCATTCCATTCTATTAACTATGTTTAAGGGCACCAACATGGTGGCTATGACGTCAAGTGAAAACCAGAATTCTAAATATAGCCACATCTACTCCTGTGCTGGGGTCCCAGCCCATGACATAGGAACGCTCCTGGTAATGGGCTCCTGGCGACAGTTACTTCAATGTTTACAAATGCAAAATGGAGAAACCCTCGCTACTTATTATTGTGCTATTGCTTATACTTTATTGTCTGAGCGTTTCCTCGGTAGGTGATGAGGATGACAAAAAGAACAAGAAAGAGGTACGTGTATTGAGAGCTTATAAATGATATTTCCAGTATTCCTCGGTGGCATTTGCCGGTATTGCCTGTCATTGAACTACCACGTGCTTAAAATCTGCACAAGCCAGGGACCAGAGAAAGTGTCCGTACTAACGGGTGTCGCGGGTGTCCGTAATAATGGGTATTTTTTTTACAGAAAATGGACGTAGCCGAAAACTGCAAGTACCTTTGGGGTATCCGTAAGGCCGGGTTCCACTGTATATAATACCCGCGAGTATGGATTTTATCAATGGTTGTCATTCACGCCTGCGTTGCCGTTTCTGTATAATTCAAAACGATAGATGTACAATTTTGTCATGATTACGCACCAAATTTACGCACATATTTACGAGTTTTATATTGCCGATGCGGCGTTTGCCACGAGGACGGATTGTATGAATGTCATTAAACAGTCGTCAGTCCAAGACGTCATTAAACAGTAGATAGGATTTCACAAAATTGTTGTTAGACTTTCTTTTTTTATTCAGTCAAAATAGGATAATCCCGACAACCCCGCTTAGGCTTTCTCTTGCTTTCTTGACATATTTTAATATCTAAACTCCTTGCCTGTGAAATGTTAGGCAAATCAACTAGAGGTGGTCGACTACAATCCTCCTCTTTTCATTACTAAAACATGGCTCTCAAACAAAGGAGCTATAAATGCAATTTTAATTAAAAGTATCGCGTCAAACGTTTTCCTTAATAATATTCAAGGAGCCCAGGTTTTCTTATGTGTTTTGAGCGGGCTGGTTTTAATTTGAGCTTCTTTAAAAATACAGTAGATTGATGATTTTACAAAGAAAGCGGCGTCTGTTACTTACTAACACGTACTCAGAACATTTATTTTCGGATAACTATATTCATCATGCAGTGTATCCAGCCAAGTTTTTTTGATTGAAAAATATAAAAAAAGAAATGTATATATGCAAAGTTATAAGCATAAGATAAAAACATGTAGAATTCCAACATCGACCAGAATGGCCATTGTACGATGGACATCATTAATGTTTTTGAATATATTAGGTCGTTTAATTTGAAATTCATGAGACTTGAGATTCGCCTTATGATTGGCTAACGTTTAACTGTTCTGGGAGCTCTAAATCCCTCGACACTTAAATGTGCTAAAGCCGGTTTATTTGAAGTTGGCGAGAAGTAAATGTATTTTTGTTGGGCATTCGTAATTAGCACCTAGTGTTCTTCCCTAAGGACTTGGAGTTGTTATTTAAGATGATATTTGCATATATCTTTCACTTGACGCCAGCCAGTTTACACGGTCGGTTATCCGAGCCAAAATACTTGAGCCAAATGGGAGAAGCTGTTACTCGGTCCGATTTAGCGGAGTTTCGCACATTTGTCTTAGAACAACTCGCTCTTCATAAATCCACGTTATCGGACCAGTTTCATCAGGCCCAGAATACAGCTACTACCGCCCTTTCAGTCTCCCGACAGGTTAAAGAGGACAGCGAGTTGTCGTTCAACTACCCAGGCAACGCAAAAAACTTCAAGTTCAACCGCCAACTACACGAGAAATTGTCTAAGACTCAAGACATTTTAAGCCGTGAAGATTCTGAAAGTGAACCGGTGAAGTTACTCGGAGAGGTTCTAAGTTCCATCGAAGAAAGAAATAGAAAAATTCGTATTGCCGATTCGTCAGAGGCAGGTTGGTTAACGGTCAAGCATTACGAATCCAACGCTGTTGCTTTAAACGAAGAAGACGACAAGAAGATACGTAGTGCTGAGAGGGAAGCCTTACGCGAGCAAACTCGCTCAAGGACCAATTGCAAGCGTAATAATGCTGAAAAAGCTAGAGAAAGAAGTCGACAATCTTCTCCATACAGTATCAACAGACCCTGGTCACGTGGCCCACAAGGGCAATGGCAGACCCAGAACCAGCGTTCTTCTTGCCTCACAATGTATCACCCACGAGGCCAGCAGTTCCAGGAATCTAGGGGCTCCTGCAGATATTGTGGTTCCTTTGCACATTGGTGGCGTGATTGCCCAGTCAGGCTTGCTAAAACCTCTCCCATTGGAAGCCAGTACAGCTCCGCTCCCCCATTCCGTCCAAATCGTTTCTAAGGATTCATTTTGGGGGCCACTCAAGGCTGACGCATCTGACGTTCTTGGAGGCCATAGGATGTTTCTCCCCGAAACCTGTAACAGGGATCAGCTTCCAGTTCCAGGACGGTCCAACATCGAACATGAATTCAACGAACTCCTAGCGCAAGATAAGTACATTATCGATTCCTCTTTCGAACAGTTCTTGAAATGTAATTTACATGAGTACCAGCAAGGGATAGCTCCCCTTATACTTAAATATCGTCTCAAAACTCATATTAAGTTTTGGGTTAATATAGGAACACCTGCCTGGATTTTAGATGTCATTTCGAATGGTTATAAGATTCCTTTTATTTCTTTGCCACCTAGTGCGACATTTAAGAACAACGCATCAGCGTTGTCATGCACTGATTTTGTTAACAAGGCTATTTATGACTTACTCAGGGTAGGCTCTGTTGTTGAAGTTTTTTCGTCACCTAGGGTGGTTAATCCTCTTTCTGTGTCCACTAATTCTGAGGGCAAACGTAGGCTCATACTTGATCTCAGACACGTTAACCAGCATATTTATAAACTTAAATTTAAGATGGAAGATTCTAAACTGTTTCTTCAGTACCTCCATTTATCAGGATACATGTTTAAGTTTGACATGAAATCAGGCTACCATCACATTGATATTCGTGACGCTAACCAGTGCTACTTGGGTTTTCAGTGGCCGCTATTTAATTCGAACATACCCAGGTTTTTTCAGTTTACCGTTCTACCATTCGGCCTGTCCTCGGCACCTTATCTCTTTACGAAAGTTTTTCGTCCTCTAGTTCGGCATTGGCGAGCACAAGGTATTCCTTTGGTTTTATATCTGGACGACGGTGCGGCATGCCTTCCGAGTCGTACACAGGCTGAGAGTATGTCTCGTCTTATTAGTACGAGTCTTCATAATGCTGGAATCGTAGTCAACGAAGAAAAATCTATCTGGTGTCCTACACAAGAGATGGAATGGCTTGGTTTTTTCTGGCATTTACGTAATGGTTTTGTTTCTATTCCTGAACGGAGAATTAAGAAGCTTGTTAGTTCTCTCATAGAGCTTAAGCATAAAATTCCTATAGTCTCTCCTCGGTTCGTTGCCTCAGTCGTGGGTAAAATCATCTCCCTTTCACTCGTAGTTGGTAACGTCGCCCTTTTAATGTCTAAATTCTTACAGTCTTTTGTACAGTTTCATGATAATTGGGATATTCCACTTGACATGAGTGCGTATCAGTTTTTTCCGCAGTGCCTTCAGGAAATTCAATTTTGGATTCATAATTGCGTTAAGCTCAACGGTAGAGCTCTCGTTGAGTATTCGCCTCCGATTGTGTTAGTTTATTCGGACGCTAGTGGTTACGCCTGCGGTGGTTATGCTCTATATCTGGATAGGGATGAGTTTGAGTTATTCTATAAAGCATTCTCTTCTACCCAGATAACTTCTGATAGTAACGCTAGGGAGCTCCTTGCTATCCTTTATAGTTTGAAGTCGTTCAAGATGTCTTTGCGTAATAAGGCAGTTAAGATTTTCACGGACAATATGAACGCAGCGTCTATTTCCGTTAGAGGTAGCAATTCACTCAGACTCCATGCCCTTGCGGTGGATATATACACATTCTGTGTTTTTCACAATACTGATTTCGCTGGAGGTACAATGGATTCCTAGGTCCCTTAATGAATTCGCAGATTATATGAGTCGCGTTGTTGATTACGATGATTGGTCCGTGTCTCTGCAATTTTTTCAGCATATCTGCCATCTTCACGGTTTTTTCGATGTTGATCGTTTTGCTTCTTCGAGTTCAGCTAAGTGCGTCCGGTTTTTCTCCAAGTTCTGGAGCCCGGGGTGCGAAGGAGTTGATGCTTTTAGTGCTAATTGGCGAGGTGTTAACAATTGGTTAGTTCCACCTATTTATCTGGTCATCCGCACCATCTTACACCTTGAGTTTTCTCATGCTTCGGGGACACTGGTGATTCCCAAATGGCAATCGGCTAGTTTTTTGGCCTTTCCTTTTCCCTTCTGGTGTGCCTAGGTCTTCAGTTTCACACATTGTTGAGTTTTCTGACCCTCGAGGTATTTTTGATTCGTCGCATCTCAGTTTTCCTACCATTTTCAGCGCATGCAATTTTCATTCAGCTGTACTAGTTGTCCGTTTAGATGCTTCCTCAGTTTACTACCGCTTTATAGCGGTCTTGTCATTAATAGTGCATATAGGAACGCACAACGCTTTATAGCGTAAGAATGTGACTACATCGAGATTGTACGGTCACACCGCTTTATAGCGGAATATTGTGGTTATTTGTGCATTTACTGTTCGTATGTACTGCACACCGCTTTATAGCGGAGATGTTCGTTATACATAGGTTGTGAGAGATATTATATAATGCATAGTTTGCTTCATTTAGTAGTGGTCTTTGCCAGATTATGTGGTATTGGAGGCTTTCTTAGTTATAATCACGGCCTATGCCTGCTTTTTTATGATTTATCTTATAATAGCTATATGCTGCTTTATTGTTATAATGTCTTCGTCGTGATTATGTATCTCACACCAGATTATGCTTTTTCATATTCTTTAGTTTTAATTATTGTTAGAAATTATTCGCAATAATAAAATTGTATTCATGTACTTATGTACTTATATTGTATTTATGTCTTATATACATTTGGAATGTTGTTTTTATTTGGCATAGCAGTGATTCCATTTCCAACCCTTATTCCCTACCATCTCTATTACAAGTTCTAGGTCACAAGGCCTTTTCACACTTCGCCATCCAGCCTTGCAGTTGCTTGCCCGTCAGTTTCCAAGCTTCCAACACCATGAAGTCGTACGGTGGTTACTTTAAGAGATGGAAGTCCTGGGCGGGGGGGGGGGTCATCAAAGTTTTGATGTACCTGTTATATAAAATGTTTAGTCTCCAGAATACAAGAAACCAGTGTTTTAGAGAGTAGTAAAATCTGAAATATGTAGGTTCGGGACTACGGCCCTTCG
Source organism: Actinernus sp. WN-2022 (assembly GCA_030867875.1). Classification (NCBI taxonomy): domain Eukaryota; kingdom Metazoa; phylum Cnidaria; class Anthozoa; order Actiniaria; family Actinernidae; genus Actinernus; species Actinernus sp. WN-2022. The sequence goes on from JAOWCC010000019.1 coordinate 96,322,377, forward strand.
ACCCTCGCAATGGCTCGATGGTAATTCTCAAAGATCATGATCAAAGGCACATCCCCATACGACAGATAATGCATTGGTGTCCAGAGGATTTATATATGCCAATGCTAAGCTCTTTTTTTAATTTTTTTTTTTTTAATTTTTATTTGAGACTACGGAACAATGCAATATGATGCACGAATTAACAGTACAATTTAAGTATCCATCCAGGAAGGAGGTGAGGTAGAGATTTCCAGAAGGTTATACAAAAACAGTCTTAGACAAGAAGGCTCCTTTCGTGTTAACATGCTTCATATATATATATATGTCTACTAAACAAAGGTAATGTATCATGGAAAATACCATCACTCTAGAAACAATCTATAAATTTAATAGATTACATGTATATGCAGTTTGCATTCTTTCTTGCACATGCATCTTTTTTTTCTCTTTTTTTTTGGGGGGGAGGGGGTGTCAATAAAGTTTTGAGCAATTTTATAGGGGGGTCATCTAAGTTTTAATTCATTTATAGGGGTGTCATAAAAGTTTTAACAAGAGAAGCAGATCTCAAGCATGTTAAAAAAATTGTTGTTGTTGTTGGTTCAGGGGTCAACTGTTTTCCTTATTTCAGCACAGCCAAGTATGGTAAGTACGCCAAGTTTCTCACGATAATATATATCGCCATTCTTGACTACCTTGAGTGGTTTGTGTGTAGTAAAACGTGTCACGTGGTATGTCACGTGACTTAGAACACGAAATCAGTAAATCAAAAACGCGGCTCCGAGTTTAAAACAGCTATGATGAGTGGATATGTTTAGTTAAGGTTGAAGCCTTTTACCTAAATCAACTTAGAAAAGATGAGCACAATGTTTCGTTAACGAGTAATTAAGGCGAACATATGCAAAATAGGTCACGTGACCTTTTGTACCGTTAATATCTCCTTATCTTTACATGATAGTCATGTTTTCTAAGCGTGATCTGAAACACTGCAGGAGGAGTAATGTTTTAGCAGGGTTACTTTATATTCATATGTTATCGTCGCAGCCGCATTTCACTTAAACGATTTTATATAATTATGATGTCATAATTATGACAATCAAGTTTTTGATTGACATACAGAGCTTGACGTCAGCTGCAAGACGTCAATAAAACGCCGGATAAAATCCCGGCATCCAATCAGCAGCAACACATCGTTTTCTTTGTCGAATCAGCAGCGACACATTTTATAAACAACTTTATCATGGCTTTCTTCAATGTTTCTTGACGGAATTGGTTTGTTTTTCACGTGCACGTGAACCGAGTTTTCTATTTATTTATAAAACAAAATGGAAGATGGCTTTTCTGTTTTCCGCTCCTGTATCAACTTTCATAGACTCCAATTAAGTGGCTAAGGATAATGATGTAAAACTATGACCATGGAACGCCATCTTCTTAGTTAATTAAATTTGGACTTACTTATATTTCATAATAGTCTAACCACTACTGTTCATTACAAGCCAACTGATTCGCACCGTTATTTATTGTTTTCATCTTCTCATCCTACACACGTTAAAACCTCTATTCCTTAGGCTTCGCCGTTTGTGCAGTGATGAATCCGACTTCAATTCAAAGTCCGAAGAGATGCACCAGTTCTTTGTCGAGCGCGGTTATCCTAACGCTGTTGTGACAACTGCATTGGACCGCGCCCGTGACATCGACAGAAGAACGTCTCTGCTACCGTCCAAATCGATGACAGGATTCCGTTTTCATTGACTAACCATCCGTCTATTCTGTCTATTAAGAAAAATTATCAAGAGGAATTTTAAGATTTTACAGAGTGATCCAGAGACCGCCTCTATCTTCCCGCAGCCTCCTCTCATTTCTTTCAAACGTGACAAGAATCTCCGTGGTTCCCTAGTCAAAGGATCACTACTGCCTGATTTTCAACCAGGCACTTTTAAATGTTCTAGGACATGATGCAATACCGTGCTTACACTAAACCTACGACATATATTTCAGGACTAAAGGCTCTCTTAAAGTCACTGATCATTTTGATTGTACTTACAGTAATGTCATTTATTGTATCATCGAGAGATCGATTCCGCGAACACATGCTAGATATGTTAGAACGAACAGCAAGGTCTCGCCAAACCTGTAGCTCGCCACTTTAACCTTCCTGGTCATTGCATTAATCACATCACTGTATGCGGCATTTCTCTTCATCAAGGTACTATACCGACACCCGTAAATGCCGATTCCAAAGAACAGAACTTTTTTCAAATTAGGCACTTTGGTACCTCAGGATATTAATGAACGCTTTTCGTTCATTTAATTCCAGAATTCACGTATTCACTCACACTTACATCAGCATGTTTCCTTAATTTACTCATCAACACTTCTTATTGTTCCTGTTACAGCTATTAGTATTCTATTATTGGCGCTATTTTCTTTGATCCTAAGTGATCCAAGCACATGTTTCCTCAGCGGTAATCATGCACTCAACACTTTATAAACCGTCTCCCCACCCACAATTCTCTTTTTTTGCTCTGACGAAGGGCTAGCGCTCGAAACGTCAGCTGCTACTCGCTTTCCACGGCGGTTAGCGCCTCATATGACTTTAGTTGATTATACCAGTACTTATATTTCAGTCTGTGTAAGACTTCCCTCGTTATTTTCAGGTTTAATGATATTTGCGTATTCACGAGACTTCCTTTCTGCAGCAGGTTTTCAGATTCACTTAAAGTGCCTATAAGCCCTACCCAGTTATCTTTGATTTAAAGTTAAACCGGAAACGAAAATGACTCACATAGGAAAAATAATAATTAACGTCTTCCATTTTCGTTCATTAAGGAATCAAATTTAAGTCCGAGCCTAATTCTAGTTCATTTTCCTCTGTTTTTATGTCACAGGCCATGTATTAAAAGATCTTTCTCTCAGATTGTAAGTATCAAATGTCTGACACCTATAAACAACTGTATAAATGAAGAAATTCAATAATTCATTTTTAATCATTAGCATAATACCATTAAATGACGTCATTCGAAGGATTTGTAATGCATTTTAAAGCAACATTACGACCATAAATCGCCCAAAAATGGTTGAACAAATATTTTTAACACTTTACTGCGCCCAAATCATTGATTTCTGGCTTGGGCTTATAAGCACTTTAAATATTTTTGTATGAGTGAGACAAAATACGGCACTGACTACGGCACGGTTACTATACGGCATGCCGTGACATTGAATGGTTTCCCTAAATGGTTTCCCTATTGCTTTTGTCCTGCTGTCCAATCAAATTACAGAGTTACGGTAAGGTCAAGTTACACTAGAGCAAATTTCGTATGAGTGGGACAAACTACAGCACAGTTACCGTACGGCATGCCGTAACATTGAAATGGTTTCCCATTGTTTTTGTCCTGCTAATCCAATCAAATAGTTACAGTACAGTACACGGTTACAGCCACACTGCGCAAAACGCCTACGTACTTCGTGTAACGTACACATAGTATTAAACCCGTTGTTGACGGTTAGGGTTTATAAAATGTAGGGGTAGGGTTTATATTAGTCCACAGGACCATTAAAGAAGCATTATATTTATCTGTTGTTTATCTGTTGTTTAGTGACCTCCCCCAATACTATATGTGTACGTTACACGAAGTATCTACCGCAAAATGGTATTCTCCGCTGGCCGAAAGAACGAAGGCTCTGCTATCACATTACCGAGGGCTTTAACTTTTTAGTAAATAATTTTCTAACTTAAACACAGCTGTGAATTACAAGTTAAGAAAACTACAACCCGAAACATTTCACGTAAATGCGCATACGCACTTAAAAGTAGAAACAGGGGTGATTGTCTTTTAGTTTCGGCGGGAAACTGGGCGGACGCGCTCGGATTGGGCTCATGTAAAGCGCATGCGCGTGACATTTTGCCGCGTACGGTTACAGACATGCCGTGGTTTGTCATACGAAATCTGCTCTATGGTTACGGTAAAGTTACTGACACCTTTAAGGCTTCCTTTGTTACTTTCGGCTTCACTTTTTGTGTGGAACTTTCATTTTGCTGGCTTCCGTTTACTTATTTTGGTATACATACTCGTTCATACATTGTGTTATATGTATGTACTTATTATACAAAAGCATTCTGGTAGAGACAAATTACCTATTTTTAAATTCTAAGTTATATTTGAAGCTTATCAAAGTGATTTTACAAAAAAAATATTCTAAATTAGAAAATAGCTTAATTTACAAGCACAAAGAAATTCAGCAAATGTCGGTGATGACATCACATCATTAGCATATTGGAAATATAAACCTTTATATCTCGTAGACGCAACACCCAAATCAAGAAATATTCTACCATTGGACTATCCACTTCATGTACAATCGATATCAAAGATAACTGGCTAGGGCTTATATGCACTTTAATTATAAATTAATCTTAAAGGAGAACTGAAAACTAAAATCAACTTTAGCTCAATGAGTAGAACTATAAACATGAAGACTCGTACCAAAATTCATTTTACTGTGTTTTGCGTCAAAGGAAAGAAAATCTGCAAATATTCCTCCCAACCGCCGCTAAGTACAGACGGCTCAATTCCTGTAATCTGTGATGTACGCTACGGGGAATAAATTTGTCATGTTGTATAATTGTTCTCGACTTTTAATCGATGGACTAACGACTCACAATTGCGCACTATTGTGCTTTCTTTGTGCTGAAGGTGTGGTTGTTTTTCTTTGGTATGCATGACTTGCCGCCACACAAACTAGCTGTATCAGCGGAGAATCGGCTATTTTTCGACCTTCGAAAAGTATTTCCTCTTTTTAGACGGGCACCACAAAGAAATAAAATAGCATAAGGCTTTAACCGTAAAGTGCACATTAGCCCAAATTAGTTATACCTGATATCGATTGTACATGAAGTGGATAGTCTAACGGTAGAATATTTCTTGATTTGGGTGTTACGTCAACGAGATATAAAAGTTTATATTTCCAATATGTTAATGTGTGATGTCATCACCGACACACTTATTATACAAAAGCATGCTGGTAGAGACAAATTACCTATTTTAAAATTCTAAGTTATATTTCAAGCTTATCAAAGTGATTTTACAATTAGAAAATAGCTCAATTCACAAGCACAAAGAAATTCAGCAAATGTCGGTAATGACATCACATCATTAGCATATTGGAAATATATACCCTTATATCTCGTAGACGTAACACCTTAGCTTTTTCGCCTTAAGACTAAATCTTTCATGAAATGGCATGAAATCTCTACAGGAGTGAACACATATAGTGAATATGTCATGGTAAAAGTTGGATTACATTTGCCTAAATATTTGTTTTCAGGATTTTGAACAGTCTTAATTTTGACAAATTGTAAAGTACAACAAATCCGGTCGTTAGATCAGCCGGTGACCATGCGCTTGAAATACTGTACGAAAAATCCTGTTTAAAAAGTTCCTGCTGCCCAAAAAACCAGAGCAGCTCACACAGGATATGGTAAGGGTTAGTTCTGAGAAATTGACATAAGTTTGAAGCTGTAAAACATAAGAATTCTGCAGTGCAGGAAAGTGCGATTCTGACGAGCTGTAGAATTAGAAGGCTACATAATTTCTCCTCTATCGATTCTCTACCTGGTCGTCGCCTATAGATGCAGCTGTGATGGCCAAGGTCCTTCCGGGAAACGAGGGGTGATATTGCCTTTCTCTGTTCGGGAAATAATTCAGAAATGCCGAAAGTTTCGCACGCTTTCTCCAAAGCCATATCAAGTCCGTTTGTATCGTCCGCCATTTGGCTTGTCCTTCATGCAGGCTCCACTAGACATTCTACGCATACCTCAGTTCTCCCAAAACTAAATCTTCGCTCTGATTGGTCGAAATTAAATGACGTCAGGAACACGGTTTCTGCCAAAGTCCATCAGACGGGGAGGTGGGAGGAAGTGAACGGACGACCTCGTACCGTCTGAAAATCAGGATATACTCGGCTGTGCTCAAATAAGGAAAACAGTTTTTACCCGAAATTTGATCCCTGAACCAGGCCTTAAAGGCCCACTCTCATGAGACGTGCATGCGGTTACTGTCTATAAGTACACACGAGTGACCACGAGTGACCTCGAGTGACCTCGAGTGACCACTACTGGAGTGGACTTTACTGGAGTGGGCTTTACTGGAGTGGGCTTTACTGGAGTGGGCTTTACTGGAGTGGGCTTTACTGGAGTGGGCTTTACTGGAGTGGGCTTTACTGGAGTGGGCTTTACTGGAGTGGGCTTTACTGGAGTGGGCTTTACTGGAGTGGGCTTTACTGGAGTGGGCTTTACTGGAGTGGGCTTTACTGGAGTGGGCTTTACTGGAGTGGGCTTTACTGGAGTGGGCTTTACTGGAGTGGGCTTTACTGGAGTGGGCTTTACTGGAGTGGGCTTTACTGGAGTGGGCTTTACTGGAGTGGGCTTTACTGGAGTGGGCTTTACTGGAGTGGGCTTTACTGGAGTGGGCTTTACTGGAGTGGGCTTTACTGGAGTGGGCTTTACTGGAGTGGGCTTTACTGGAGTGGGCTTTACTGGAGTGGGCTTTACTGGAGTGGGCTTTACTGGAGTGGGCTTTACTGGAGTGGGCTTTACTGGAGTGGGCTTTACTGGAGTGGGCTTTACTGGAGTGGGCTTTACTGGAGTGGGCTTTACTGGAGTGGGCTTTACTGGAGTGGGCTTTACTGGAGTGGGCTTTACTGGAGTGGGCTTTACTGGAGTGGGCTTTACTGGAGTGGGCTTTACTGGAGTGGGCTTTACTGGAGTGGGCTTTACTGGAGTGGGCTTTACTGGAGTGGGCTTTACTGGAGTGGGCTTTACTGGAGTGGGCTTTACTGGAGTGGGCTTTACTGGAGTGGGCTTTACTGGAGTGGGCTTTACTGGAGTGGGCTTTACTGGAGTGGGCTTTACTGGAGTGGGCTTTACTGGAGTGGGCTTTACTGGAGTGGGCTTTACTGGAGTGGGCTTTACTGGAGTGGGCTTTACTGGAGTGGGCTTTACTGGAGTGGGCTTTACTGGAGTGGGCTTTACTGGAGTGGGCTTTACTGGAGTGGGCTTTACTGGAGTGGGCTTTACTGGAGTGGGCTTTACTGGAGTGGGCTTTACTGGAGTGGGCTTTACTGGAGTGGGCTTTACTGGAGTGGGCTTTACTGGAGTGGGCTTTACTGGAGTGGGCTTTACTGGAGTGGGCTTTACTGGAGTGGGCTTTACTGGAGTGGGCTTTACTGGAGTGGGCTTTACTGGAGTGGGCTTTACTGGAGTGGGCTTTACTGGAGTGGGCTTTACTGGAGTGGGCTTTACTGGAGTGGGCTTTACTGGAGTGGGCTTTACTGGAGTGGGCTTTACTGGAGTGGGCTTTACTGGAGTGGGCTTTACTGGAGTGGGCTTTACTGGAGTGGGCTTTACTGGAGTGGGCTTTACTGGAGTGGGCTTTACTGGAGTGGGCTTTACTGGAGTGGGCTTTACTGGAGTGGGCTTTACTGGAGTGGGCTTTACTGGAGTGGGCTTTACTGGAGTGGGCTTTACTGGAGTGGGCTTTACTGGAGTGGGCTTTACTGGAGTGGGCTTTACTGGAGTGGGCTTTACTGGAGTGGGCTTTACTGGAGTGGGCTTTACTGGAGTGGGCTTTACTGGAGTGGGCTTTACTGGAGTGGGCTTTACTGGAGTGGGCTTTACTGGAGTGGGCTTTACTGGAGTGGGCTTTACTGGAGTGGGCTTTACTGGAGTGGGCTTTACTGGAGTGGGCTTTACTGGAGTGGGCTTTACTGGAGTGGGCTTTACTGGAGTGGGCTTTACTGGAGTGGGCTTTACTGGAGTGGGCTTTACTGGAGTGGGCTTTACTGGAGTGGGCTTTACTGGAGTGGGCTTTACTGGAGTGGGCTTTACTGGAGTGGGCTTTACTGGAGTGGGCTTTACTGGAGTGGGCTTTACTGGAGTGGGCTTTACTGGAGTGGGCTTTACTGGAGTGGGCTTTACTGGAGTGGGCTTTACTGGAGTGGGCTTTACTGGAGTGGGCTTTACTGGAGTGGGCTTTACTGGAGTGGGCTTTACTGGAGTGGGCTTTACTGGAGTGGGCTTTACTGGAGTGGGCTTTACTGGAGTGGGCTTTACTGGAGTGGGCTTTACTGGAGTGGGCTTTACTGGAGTGGGCTTTACTGGAGTGGGCTTTACTGGAGTGGGCTTTACTGGAGTGGGCTTTACTGGAGTGGGCTTTACTGGAGTGGGCTTTACTGGAGTGGGCTTTACTGGAGTGGGCTTTACTGGAGTGGGCTTTACTGGAGTGGGCTTTACTGGAGTGGGCTTTACTGGAGTGGGCTTTACTGGAGTGGGCTTTACTGGAGTGGGCTTTACTTATGTTTCGTCTCAGCAGAAAAATAGCAAATCCTGCAACAAGACCGGCATCACGAAGCACTCGGTAAATTAAACTGCAGACAAGCATGACCGCCTTGTCTGTATAATGAAAGCTACATGTACTTTTCGTTTTAATTAACATACCTCTCGAGTTTCGTAAATTGTGATTAGTTTTTACACTTTTTTGAAAAGTGATTTAGGTCGCTAAATCTTGCTTAACCTTCTCGTGTGACCTCAGCTAGTAACAAGGAACTCACATAGCTATCCGCTCGAGTCGACGAAGCACATGTATCTCGAACGGAGGCTGGGCTATTCAGTCATGTGATCTTGAGGCGGGAAACAGTACAGGGGTCCCGTCGGGAACACGTTCTAAAATTTCACTCCATGGCATATGGACTTTGATTGACATCGGCAAGCTCGTTTATACTCTCTGGAATTCGGTAGCTCAGTCTTTCTAGATGTTTGGATGACTTGGATTAGTTAACCAGGATAGTTTCTCGACTTTCTCTGTGGTTTGAGCAATTGTTACGATGGAAGAACTTGCGAAGAGAGCAGAAATGTCAGGTGACTGATGACGTCATCATTGATGGACCCCCTGGGATGGTTTCTCTGGTCTAGAAGGTCATTGTATCCAATTTTGGTAGCCTGCGTAGCAAGCCCAGGGGGAATTGGGAAGAGGAGGGAAGAGGGGAGAGGGAGGGAATGAGAGGGGAATTGGAAGAGGGGGAAGGGGGAATGGGGAGAGAAAAGGGAAAGGAGGGCTTGCAACGAACCCCCCGTTTTTTCCCTTACGCCCCCAAATTATAAATTCATTTTCAGTGTCGTCTGACATGTCATCTGTCAAAATCAACCAATCAACTTCCTTGTTTCTGTCTGTTACAAATGTTTAACCTTCGGTGCGAAGGAAGTTCAAAATGACCCCTAGGAAAAACGAAGAACAGAGGGCAAACATTTGGGCTAGAAAATTGATTTCTGTATGGATTTTCACCAAATAAACACTCTGCAACCCCTGGGGTACCATACTAAATTTACAGCGGGAAATTGTGGCTTAAACGAAAAAACACAATTACACTCGCGTTACTAAGTATTTATAAAACTCTCTAGAGTCTACTGCCTCAAAATAAAATACAACTTCGCAGCTTCTGGTCCTAAAACGTAGCTATCCTGAATCGCTTGACATCCTAATCGTAATGTACCGATCAATTCGAAACATCACCACCCCCCCCCCCCCCCAACCCGGGGAACCCCCGGGCATTTGAATTTTTGGAGTTTGGTTTGTTCAAATTCCCGTCCCCCGGGCCAAAAATGTTGTTCAAATTCCCCACCCCATCGTCGTATTAGGCGATCAAATGCCCCTACCCCCGGGACATAGTGGTTTACACCGCATTTTTTTTAAATAGACAGTTGTAGCACAGCCTTTATTTTGCGATGCGGCTTGTTCCTTGTTGAAACAAAGTTCTAAAAAGGATAGAGACAAACTGCTGGTTCAATGTAGGTTTTATTTTACTTACATGAAACCTAGCCGACCAATACGTACTCAACAAACGTTTGATTACAAAACCTTTTTGTTAAATAGCAACAACTGAGCAATCATATCCCCGGCCAAAAAACACTAGGTTCCTGTTAAAAAAACATTAAAATTGCATACCGTTACAATGAATATCTGAGACATGTTTTGAGCAGTTTGCAATCCATACAGGGATAAGTTGATCGCTACGATCACTGGAGAGTGGTTTACATTTAAATGCATGATCGCTACATTCGCCGAGATATACATTGTACCTATATACTAATTCAGAGCTCTGAAAATGTAAAACTCCACGCTATTTAAACGAATCAGTTCTATGCTCAAAACTGTGCCCTGTTAGAGCGCGTACACTGATTTACTTCTCCCTCTGTAGCTATACAATGTTAAATCAGCGGTAGATTGTCTCCAGGCGTTAATTTCCTGGCCAATCCAAAGAAAGCGAGGTGCTAAAGAGGTTTGCCACGGCCTTATGCCCGGTTAAACCCACTACTGAAGTCGCGGGGGTCGGTGGTTGGGGTTCAATCCCGGGGTTCAATTGACTGATGCGTAAATCGAACGTTGCAGAACTTTATACAATTTGTACTTTAGTAGTATCTCGAAATCTTTTTCAAAGTGCTTTGGGCGTTAGTTTATAATTACGGTACAACATGTTTTTTAAACCCGTTTCCTAGCATGGCTAAGTGCCCACTTGCGGTACACGCATGTACGAACTTACTGACTACTTAGCTATAATGCAGAGAATCTGGAGGAGTTCGCGAGAAGTTCTCCGCGGAGTAACAAATAAAGGAGATAAGAGAACAAATCCTCATGTCCCATGATAATTATTTAAAATATATTTTTAGTTTCACAACACGTGATGTAAGTTTTTATCTCGTTCTGGGTTGGTTGACCTCGTTAGTTACCCGTTGTTCGTATCCCCTGGGTCCTCATAGCCAGCATCGTTAAAAAACTCTCCATCAGGCACAACAGGCTACTTGATGACAACCAGGTATCTTACTAAAATAACCAGGCTGTGCCCTGTTAATCTAAAATATAAAAATATAAAAACATGTTCCTGGAGCAAACTGCTCTTCAATATTGCGTTTAATAAACTTAATGTCCAAAGGAGGCGTTCCATTGTCTACACTACGTTGTTTCGGTTAATACGACGATACGTTGTCAGTACGTTATTACTTTTTCACAGTTCCGAAGGTCATTCGAAAATAGCAGTACTGACGGGAGAGTGAATGAGCCGGCTAAAATGTCTTCGTGAACAATTTCGGATGGAGTTGATTTCTATGCTTTATATGTTCTTGAAGTTTTCCCATCGTTGCATGCATGTACTTTTTAACAAGCAACGAAATTCGAAGTAGTACGTATATAAAAAGGGGTAGAAAAACTTATAGTTCTTGTGAGACTCGTGACTGAGAATAAAATATATTAAAATACAACACAGTATTAAATAAAGCAACGTTCGAGCTGTGGTTGTCACGGGAGGGGCAACCACTATAAAACATCAGCTTCCATAATAACGTAAAAGCATTCAATATCAGTCAGCCGGCCCTTGACCTTGTGTCCTAGGTATTTGTTTAACATGTCGAGCCTTTTATAAATATTCAAAAGCAATTTACATTTTAATACTTTCAAACACAGCACACAGCTTTTGGAGTCCCTTCTTCTTCAGCCACTTACTCACAAAAGCGGAGTTTTGTCCTTTAAATGTATCTAATATAGAAGTGTCCTCCATGATTCGATCGAGGACGAGAACGGAACATGAATTCGAAATCGAGACAACTTGTTCAAATCCCCCCCCCCTCATCCCTCCCATTCGGTGTCAAATTCCCCACCCCAAGGACAGCTACCGATGTCAAATTCCCTACTCCCCGGGCACGAAAATGAGTCAAATGCCCGAGGGTTGCCGGGGAGGGGGGGGGGGGGGGATGGTGATGTTTCGAATTGATCGGTACATAAATAATCTACTTCTTATGGCAACCTAAGGTAAATTAAGGCTACTAAATTGGCCTAGCCAAGACAGCGCTGATGTGAAGACCATTTTGGTTTGTCTCTCTCAATCTGGCGAGCGTTTTGTACGCAAAAACACATTTTGTACGCAAAAACACATGCACCGAATTGAGTGCAATAAAAGCTATTGACAGTCTCCTGGGTAAATATTATCCAAGTGTAGTACAATATTTGGCCATACAAGTCAGTGTTTCTACATCAAAAGTTTGGAAATGTTATTCGTCCATTCACGACTTTCGCTTTCCAAACACTGGCGTAACAAAACACAACCCTTCAGACATTTGCATCAAAATAAAATACAACTTCGCAGTTTCTGGTCCCAAGACGTAGCTATCCTGAATCATTTGACATCCTAGTCGTAAAGAATCTGCTTCTTAGGCAACTCAAGGCTGCTAAAGTTGGCCTAGACTAAGTCTATAACTGTATACAGCACTGGTTGAACAAGACGGGCCGCCATGTTGAACTGCCTTCTCCACGAAGCCGAAGATCAAACATTTGGGCTAGAAAATGGAGTTCTGCATGGATTTTCACCAAATAAAAACTCTCTGAAACCTCTAGGGTATCCGTACTAGATTTCCAGCAAGACATTTTGGCTTAAACATACGATTTTCGACAAGGAAAAATTCACAACAGACTTCAGTTCTTCTCCGGTCTTCGGTTTTTCGGGGTTCGTTTTTCCGCCTGGATCTTCGCTGTTCGTTTTTCCGACAACCCTGAAGCTATCGCTGTACATCTACTAATAGCTCTATAAACTACAAGAAGTTGAAGATACTTTTTCCAAATCCGGTGGGTCAAATGGCCAACAAGTCCTTCGACTTCGTGAACACTTCTTCATTGCATCGCGCCATAACTGCTATTTGTATTACAAGTGTCAATCAAATGTCATTGAACACCACTTTAGCCAATCGGAATTTTGCGTCTAAAGAATGAACGCTAAAAGGGAAAAAACGGGGGGTTCGTTGCAAGCCCTCCTTTCCCTTTTCCTCTCCCCATTCCTCCTCCCCTCCTCTTCCCCTCTCATCATTCCCTCTCCCCTCTTTCCCAATCTTCCCCATTCCCCCTGGGCTTGCTACGCAGGCTAAATTTTGGTGAATATCCGTTCAGTCATTACCGAAATATCAGCGGTGTTCAGGAGGCCCAACGTCGTAGGGACATAAATTATAATAGTATAGATAGATTTAAGTAGACTGATAAGCAAATACCGAATATAAAAATCCTGCAAAAACATCGGATCCGAGGTGTGGACCTAACCAGCCAAAATATAAAATTATGACGACAACAACAAGTCCGAAGACTACAGCAAAGCTGATACGGTGTAATACTCGTGTAATACGGTGTAATACAATGGCACTACGGCTAGCTAGACCTGACACGAAAAGGTGCTCGCACTAGAATGCAGTCATGCAATTTTTTTGGACCCTCGACTTTTTTATCCTCGACCCTCGACTTTTTACACTCGACCCTCGACTTTTTACACTCGACCCTCGACAAAAACCTACACTCGAAAAAAAGTGCCCGTTTCTACAAAATATTAAAATGCAGACACTTTTTTGTGTGTGCATACTAAATTGCACGAAATGTTTTTCCGTTATATTATCTCTAAGTAAACAAGTCCAAGGACTACAGAAAAGCTGATCGAACAACGTATATATTGATAATTCTACGATATTTCGGCTGGCCAAACCAGCCTTCTTCAGGTAGATCTTACAAATGAATATTTCACAATGGCAAGTATAAATATAAAGGTGATTACACAACGGCTAAGAGGAAAAAGGAAATGACGTAAGTAAAATACGGGTCTACAAGATAACATATTAAGTTTCATCACGTTTGTTCATGCCGAGAGGTTCGAGAGTTTTAGCTATGTCGATAAGATATGACTCTCTGGCTTTACGAATAGAGTCTCGCGAAGAATAAATTATTTCTAAGGGGATAAGTTGCATGTCAGTATTAGAATGGTTAGGGCATAGTTAATAGAGTGGAATGGTTATGAAACCCAGCGACCTTCTTTGTTATATGTCTTTGTTAGCTTTTTTCAACCGCGACCCTGCACAAAACACAATAGAAATTCCAATGTGTTAATCAATCAGCCAATAGAAACGTGTGAGTTCAGTCGTTCAGGGGACGCTAATGAACTATGACCCTGCACAATCTTTTGTCTTGCCCCCTTCCAACATAAATCGCAGCGCCTTTGTTAGCCCCTTTGAAGTTTGCCGGGTTTCATAACCATTCCACTCTATTAACTATGGTTAGGGCAAGAAAGGAAATGTTCAGAAACTGTGGTAGGTTTAGATTTAATATTAAATTTGTCAACTGCTCGTCTGTGTTCATTAAATCGGTCTTTGAGCCGTCGTTTAGTTTCACCGATGTATTATAAGCGGCAGCGATTGCATTGTACCATGTATATAACGTTACTGGTGTTACAAGTGATGTGTGACTTAATGAAACGGGTTTCCCCGGTGGAAGAAAAAGTGTAGCTAACGAGGCCATGATTAATGTAAGGACAAGTGGCACAGTTTTTTCCGCAGCGGAAAGAGCCAGATGGAAGAGCAGGTTTGTTAATCACATATTATCTCTGCATGAATATTTTACTGACATTTTTCCTTGCATTATTTTTTACCCAACCCCCCCCCCCCAAAAAAAAAAATCACTATTCTAATGGTCCATCATTTAGCCTCCAACAGCTCAATAAAATTCACTTGAAAGCTATATGAGACATATTTTGGCTTCTTACGTGTTTCTTCAAATTTATGGAGAGTGATATACGCCTGCGTTAGGTCTTGGAAGGCCGATTTTAAATGCCGAGGTCCCGTAGCCACCGATGCAGACGGCTTGTGTGGTTCGACCCATATCTGTATTTTAATACGTGCCCCATACAAAATTCATCATACGACGAATCTTGGAACTCAGAAATATAAATCTGGTCTCTCGAGGGAAAAAATGAGGGCCCAAATTTCTTTGATTTGAATCTTAGCCGCTTTATTTTTCATTTTTCGCTATTTTCACTCGTGGTCACTCGTGGTCACTCGAGGTCACTCGAGGTCACTCGAGGTCACTCGTGGTCACTCGAAGTCACTCGTGGTCACTCGAGGTCACTCGTGGTCACTCGAGGTCACTCGTGGTCACTCGAGGTCACTCGTGGTCACTCGAGGTCACTCGAGGTCACTCGTGGTCACTCGAGGTCACTCGTGGTCACTCGTGTGTACTTATAGACGGTATCGTGCATGCGGTCACTCGTGGTCACTCGAGGTCACTCGAGGTCACTCGTGGTCACTCGTGTGTACTTATAGACGGTATCGTGCATGCGGCAGATTTTCATAGTCGAAGCTTAATTCTTTCATCGGAATTTTGTAATGAGGCGAGGGACATGTAATTTCATGCTGATTCCATTTTTTTTCTGGATATAATCAATATGTTCGTCATTGTGGATGAGCGTGTCTTTGGCCGAGGACCTTTGTGAAACTATCATTTATTACGCGGGTCAACTTAGCCTCCGGTGCAGACGTCTTGTGTGGTTCGTTTCCCTTCCTCCCACACCAACGTCTGCGAACTCGAGCCACATTTTGTGTTCCGTGACTTACGGATTGTTTATTTTGCCCAATCAAATTGCTTGTTAGGTTTTCTCTTAGCCCAAACATTAATTAATTACTTCGTAGACCATGGGAACACAAACACTTGATTGGCTGATTTTTTTTACTTCCATTCTGCACGTGCAGCACGTGCCAGTCTCCTCTCAGTCGCCTAGACAACAGAAAATAACTTTAAAATGCTCAGAGGTTGCCAAGTGGTGAAAAAAACCATATTTCAGTGCATCAAATCTGGACTTTTGACAATGGATTTCGAATATCTCCAAAAGAAAGATCTTCACGTCTTTCCTGTCGCCATAAAAAAAACTTGCTTTGGTCAGTGGCAAGAATACTCAGCCGTTCAGAGACTGTGAAGGTTTGTAGGGAATTCTATTCATATCGAAGTTCTGTGCATTTTAATGAGCTCCCGGAAAATAGGAGCTCCTCTCTGATTGGCTGAACAAAAAACCCGGCTTGAGTTCGCAGACGTTGGTGTGGGAGGAAGGGAAACGAACCACACAAGACGTCTGCATCGGAGGCTAGGGTCAACTCTGGTCGAGGATGATAGTCGGAAAAGCTGGACAATACCCTAAAAACACTTAGAAAGTGTACTAGTCTTAATGGCCTCAAAATACCCTTAGGTTGCCTAAAAAGCAGATTATTTACGACTAGGATATCAAGCAATTCAGGATAGCTACGTTTCGGGACAGAAACTGCGAAGTTGTATTTTATTTTGAGGCAAATTTAATAATGTACTGAAGGTTGTGTTTATTGCTACAGTGTTTTCGAAATCACAGAACGACTGCCATTATAATTGAAAACTTCTGAAGTATTAGATCCTATTAAAAATATCCGGTCAGCTGAATTCAAAGGATTTTCCCCGTTTGTAGGTTTTTCCTCGTTTGATTGTAACTGTTAATAACTGCCTTTAGTGTCAACGATTCTTCAAATACGTTGGGAGAAAAATATTTTCCCAGCGATTTAGACTTTGAAATCAACAAGGCAGTCGGTCTGCGGTTTTCAAATCCTGTCTACATTCTTGCTACTGCCGAAATCGTTTCCTAGGAAACTGCTGCGAGCATTAGGAAAGGACACACACCGAGTTCTTGTTTCCAATTGGTTCATAGACGTCACGTGCACCACAGTTTTCTAGTTACAATCTTCGCTTCGGAACTCGTTCGGCGAAATCCCTCGTGAGCGTGAGCGCCAACATTATTTATGGTCAGCAGAAAGTCGCATTGTAATAAATGAATTTCAAGATGGCGGCTTTTAAGTCTGCCGTCAGCGACTGGATTCCATGGCCATTGGCACGTTTGTCGGTGATTGGCTAAGCCCAACGATGCCTAACCTCGCGCAGCCGTGAATAGGGATAGGATCGCGGGCGCACCGAAACCCCAGTATGGTACATTATCACAAGCAACAATCTAATTAGCTATTCTAGCGCCGTTTGGAATTTCATCAAGCCATTAAGTAATTAAGCATAAAATCATAAATATTACCTGTCGAAGACATTTCAGGTAACATTTTCATGAATTACAGAAAACAGAATAAGCACTTTCAATTGTTTTTATAACGTAAGAACTGTACCCTGGTCCCGGCAGAGGTTTTCTCGGTTAATGAGAACTATTGCTGTGTACGTACCTGCAGTCGGCCGGCGGACACTGTTTCTCCATACGGATCTACCAGAAGGTAAATAAAATATATTTATTTCGCTGTTATGGTAGCATTCACATAACCTTTGGTTAATGCTTTATAGATATAAAGAGCAAGAAAAGAGCTGACTGTAAACTAGCTACATTGTAGGTTACTCGTAGATGAGAAATCCTTGCATGTATTATTAGAACTGGACATTCGTGCGATCCCTTCCTTTAGTTTCACTCTTCGAGCTTTTAGGAGATTCACTTACATTTTACACTTTAATTTCCACTGGCTATAGATCAACTAAGCTTATATGAAGTGGCATTATCGATAAATTAAGCGAATACCAAAATAAATTGAGCTCAAACAAAATGAACAAATGAAGGAAATGCCGCTGAAAAATAAAACTGCAAAATAACAACTTCACTTGGAAATTAGGGAACGCTCACAATTACTTGTACTCATAATCTACTCGAAGTGCAAAAATTAGCAAAATGTATCGACAGTTACGAGGAAATACTGCTGAAACTAAAGATGGAATACATGATTTAGGAGTTGTGAATAAAACAAAATGTAAACTTCGATCCGAGTTCTGCAAAGACGGCAAAGCTAATAAAATGCTATCCCCTTCACCAACATCATCATAATAAAAATATAAATAATAATGTCTTTATTCCTAATCGGATAAAATACATATCAATAGTTAGCCTGAATTTCAGCCGTCTCCTCTGGTTCGTTCCTCCCGAGAGAGACGTCTGATAATGCTGTACAGTGACGTCAAGGCGGATTAACAATTAAATTTATGCAAATAAAACTGTCACGGCGGTAGTAAGAGTTCGTAGGTCACAAAAACGAAGCCATCGCTCGCCTTGAGAAATTATTTGAGATCATACCGGCCAAAATAAAAGCCATCCCATTTGCTTCTCAAGTGCCTCTTATGTTGTGAAAACCTTTTCAAAGTAACAAATCGTTATATTATATTTGGAGGCAAAGTACAGTTGATCTTTGTCTTTCCGTTGATCTTTGTACGTCTCGCGATCTGCCGTTCGAATCGACACAGCTACGAGATATTACCTATGTAAATGATGCAACAGGAAAGTAGAAAAACATGAAAGGATAATGGAGAATTTTCGAAGAAATACGAAGACTCTTGCGGGAAAGAACAGTTCCTTGAAGAGAGTAGTGACATTCCGTTACCACTGCGAGTTGTGAACAAATAATCGATTATCAACAACCTCGCGGACGCGACGCGATAAAATGTACATGTTTACAGGACAGTCGGCCGGTTATTGTGTAGGACACTTTCAATCCATTTCCAGATGTTTTCCTTACGAATTCAAGGTCTTTGCCAAAGACAATCACTCCACTGAAACTCAACGATCAACAATCGCGAGTCCAAAGTGAATCCTGCCGTCTTCTCGGCTGATAATTATGATAATTATGCGAAATTATAGAATATGAACCAATCAAAGATCACTACCAGGTTTTCTGGTAGTGACGTCACTGGACGGCATTATCGGCTATTGGATTCAGACGTCTCTCTCGGGAGGAACGAACCAGAGGAGACGGCTGAAATTCAGGCTAATCAATAGTTACAAAATTTAGTTGGTAAAAAGGAGAACAATCTAATGGGAAGGTAATAATACATAAAAAAAATTAAAAAGCTAAGTATTTTTAAAGCGTTCTGTATGTATTCTTGGCCATAGGCACTCTCTCTTACGCAGTCTAACAGGCGGCAAGATTTCACTAAGAGGTGCAAACGTAACTTATTAATCTTCTTACAAATAAATTCGTCACTAGTTTCTAAAAGTGAACCATGCAATATACAAATAAGAGTGGAAGTGTATCTGCGCTTATGACAACGTGTGAGGAAATTCTGAATTGTGGTCAGTTCCGGTGTAGAAGAAGCATAGACCGATAAACTGTAACCGATAAACCGTAATTTTAGGAAGTATAATAGCGTAAAAAAGGTAATATATTTCTTGCTGACAAAATCCCTCATGCCTGAACACTTATTAGCATCATTAAGCTTAGCTCTTACATGGTCGGAAAATAGGCAATTGGATTGGAATGTGACTCCTAAAATTCTAAGTGATGTACATTTTATTAGTAATATCTGGGAACATGTCCGTTGAGGATTTCTTCTTCAGTGTTCTTTACATTTAGACATATTACAATACATTCCATTACCACTAGTCCAGTCCATAAATTCACTAATGACATCTAAAGCAGTATCATATATTACAATGTTTATAAACTTTAACAATGATGGTGGAGTCATCTGCATATTTAGTCAGTTATACTGGACCTTTCACAGCTAATATCTAACGTCGTTGATAAATAAGCTAAATAGATACGGACCACTAACACTTCCTTGGGTTGTTCCCTTATTAACGCTTCTCGTATCATAGTATGTTCCTCTAAAAGAAAGTCGTTGTTTTCTGTCTTTAAGAAAGTTAATGTACCAATTGATTATAAATGGCTTGAGTGGTAAAGTTAATTTTTGAGCCAATAAATTGTGCTTAACATCAAACATATATTGCAAAGACTTACGGCAGTACAGTTTGGCTCATGCATCAAGAGCTTTGAGTGAGTCATGTTGTATTCGATCTCAGGAGGGCATCTGTGCAGTTTCCGCCGTTGCGATATGCAAACTGTTTTTTATCAATTAATGTGTTCCTCAAAAATTCCTTTGCAAAACCTCTGGTATACTGTTTTCTCAAACAAGCGTGCAATAACCGGAGTGATATTTATTCCTCTAAAATCAGGATATTCAGAAGGTAGATCCACTTTTGGAAGTGAATTAACATTAGAGTTTCCAGTTTTTAGGCCTAGTTTGCGTGGACAGTGATGAATTCCAAATATGCGTAACAACTGGAGCAAAGCGTGCAACGTTTTTTTTCCAAACCCAAAATGGAATGCAATCGGGACCAGCAACAGTCTTTTTTACTTGTGATAGGGTTACAAGAACTTCTTTCATATAGTTTCGGTATATCAGTTAAAATCGTTCTCCATAATTCCAACTAACTCAGGATCTATATATTCGTTATCTTGACAGAGATTGCCAAAATAATCATTGAGACCGGTAAGGAAGGCTTTATCCTCGACCGCTTAATTGTATGCCCATAGTTAGTTAATAGAGTGGAATGGTTATGAAACCCAGCGACCTTCTTTGTTATATGTCTTTGTTAGCTTTTTTCAACCGCGACCCTGCACAAAACACAATAGAAATTCCAATGTGTTAATCAATCAGCCAATAGAAACGTGTGAGTTCAGTCGTTCAGGGGACGCTAATGAACTATGACCCTGCACAATCTTTTGTCTTGCCCCCTTCCAACATAAATCGCAGCGCCTTTGTTAGCCCCTTTGAAGTTTGCCGGGTTTCATAACCATTCCACTCTATTTATGGTATGCCGTAATAAAATGTAATGTCTCCTAGAATGTTGGCATTTAGAAGACCAAATCTTTCATGAAATGTAATGATTTTTTTACAGCAGTGAACACACATACTGAGTATGTCATGATAAAAGCAGATTATTTACGACTAGGATATCAAGCGATTCAGGATAGCTACGTTTCGGGACAGAAACTGCGAAGTTGTATTTTATTTTGAGGCAAATTTAATAATGTACTGAAGGTTGTGTTTATTGCTACAGTGTTTTCGAAATCACAGAACGACTGCCATTATAATTGAAAACTTCTGAAGTATTAGAACCTATTAAAAATATCCGGTCAGCTGAATTCAAAGGATTTTCCCCGTTTGTAGGTTGTTCCTCGTTTGATTGTAACTGTTAATAACTGCCTTTAGTGTCAACGGTTCTTCAAATACGTTGAGAGAAAAATATTTTCCCAGCGATTTAGACTTTGAAATCAACAAGGCAGTCGGTCTGCGGTTTTCAAATCCTGTCTACATTCTTGCTACTGCCGAAATCGTTTCCTAGGAAACTGCTACGAGCATTAGGAGAGGGCACACACCTTGTTCTTGTTTCCAATTGGTTCATAGACGTCACGTGCACCACAGTTCACTCCCCGAATCTCCGCTTCGGAACTCGTTCGGCGAACTCCCTCGTGAGCGTAATCGCCAACATTATTTATGGTCAGCAGAAAGTCGCATTGTAATAAATGAATTTCAAGATGGCGGCTAAACCTGGAATAATCGTGAGTGAAACAAAACAGTTAAGTCTGCCGTGCTCCCTTGCTTTGATATGATGCAAATGCTCCAGCGACTGGATTCCATGGCCATTGGCACGTTTGTCGGTGATTGGCTAAGCCCAACGATGTCTAACCTCGCGCAGCCGTGAATAGGGATAGGATCGCGGGCGCACCGAAACCCCAGTATGGTACATTATCACAAGCAACAATCTAATTAGCTATTCTAGCGCCGCTTGGAATTTCATCAAGCCATTAAGTAATTAAGCGATACTTACTGTTTGTAAACACTGACGTCATTTATATATTTGCATATATAATGTGGTTGGCAAAAAAAACCGCGTGTTTGTATGACTTGTATGGGAACTAGCGATTTAGGCCGGACCTCACAAAATACATCTAAAGTCTAAAAAAATTCTCAATTCTGCTTTCAAATCTTAATTCCTTTATAAGACTTATAAGTTAAGAGCATATAAGCTTCGATGAAAGGGCTTGCTTGCATTTTGGAAGAACAAGAAAGTAATTTGGCGATGAATAAGCACCGACCTGTGATATTTTATAAGCAACTGACTGGGTTCACGCTTCGTTTCTGCCAACCACACAATGCAACAAATGTGGCGTGACTGGCCTGTGTGACGTCACAGTAAGTATCGCTATTTAGCATAAAATCATAAATATTACCTGTCGAAGACGTTTCAGGTAACGTTTTCATGAATTACAGAAAACAGAATAAGCACTTTCAATTGTTTTTATAACGTAAGAACTGTACCCTGGTCCCGGCAGAGGTTAATGAGAACTATTGCTGTGTACGTACCTGCAGTCGGCCGGCGGACACTGTTTCTCCATACGGATCTACCAGAAGGTAAATAAAATATATTTATTTCGCTGTTATGGTAGCATTCACATAACCGTTGGCTAATGCTTTATACATATAAAGAGCAAGAAAAGAGCTGACAGTAAACTAGCTACATTGTAGGTTACTCGTAGATGAGAAATCCTTGCATGTATTATTAGAACTGGACATTCGTGCGATCCCTTCCTTGAGTTTCACTCTTCGAGCTTTTAAGAGATTCACTTACATTTTTTCTCGCTAAAGAATAGTGACTCGTCTCAAATTTCTGCGCTTTCTTAAACTCGCGCACTCTTTAATTTCCACTGACTATAGATCAACTAAGCTTATATGAAGTGGCATTATCGATAAATTAAGCGAATACCAAAATAAATTGAGCTCAAAGAGAATGAACAAATGAAGGAAATACCGCTGAAAAATAAAACTGCAAAATAACAACTTCACTTGGAAATTAGAGAACGCTCTCAACCAATTACTTGTACTCATAATCTACTCGAAGTGCAAAAATTAGCAAAATGTACCGACAGTTACGAGGAAATACTGCTGAAACTAAAGATGGAATACATGATTTAGGAGTTGTGAATAAAACAAAATGTAAACTTCGATCCGAGTTCTGCAAAGACGGCAAAGCTAATAAAATGCTATCCCCTTCACCAACATCATCATCATAAAAATATAAATAATAATGTCTTTATTCCTAATCGGATAAAATACATATCAATAGTTAGCCTGAATTTCAGCCGTCTCCTCTGGTTCGTTCCTCCCGAGAGAGATGTCTGAATCCAGTAGCCGATAATGCTGTCCAGTGACGTCAAGGCGAATTAACAATTAAATTGATGCAAATAAAACTGTCACGGCGGTAGTAAGAGTTCGTGGGTCACAAAAACAAAGCCATCGCTCGCCTTGAGAAATTATTTGAGATCATACCGGCCAAAATAAAAGCCATCCCATTTGCTTCTCAAGTGCCTCTTATGTTGTGAAAACCTTTTCAAAGCAACAAATCGTTATAATATTATATTTGGAGGCAAAGTACAGTTGATCTTTGTCTTTCCGTTGATCTTTGTACGTCTCGCGATCTGCCGTTCGAATCGACACAGCTACGAGATATTACCTAATAATAATAATAATGCAATTTATATAGCGCCTATACATTGCTGTTCTAGGCGCTTTACAATGGAATAGACCTAATAAATAATAATACTAAAAAATACTGAGTAATTACAAAATACTATATTACATATTAAAAATCAGATTAATAATGAATACTAATAATGCTTATATAAAAATATGACTAAAAGGGATATAAAAACAGCACCGTTAATTTAACTAATTACAAATTGTAAGCAGCTTTAAAAAGATGTGTCTTCAGCCTAGACTTAAAAATAATTACATTCTCACTCAACTTAACATTTAGTGGCAATGCATTCCACAGTTCAGGAGCAGCTATGGAAAAGGATCTATGTCCATAGGTCTTCAAATTGTAAATATGCTTATTAAGGCGTAATACAGCATTGGATGAACGGAGTTGTCTACGTGGTCTATATAACTCTAGCAACTCCTGCAAATACTTAGGTGCTAAATTATGTAAAGCCTTAAAAGTAAGTAAATTAATCTTAAACACAATTCTCAGTTGCACAGGCAACCAGTGAAGCTCTTTAAGCGTGGTAGTGATGTGATCATGTTTACATAAACAAGCTATAACACGCGCAGCTGCATTTTGCACATATTGAAGTTTCATAATCTCATGTTTTGGCAGGCCGTATAAAAGCGAGTTGCAATAATCCAACTTGGAACTAACAAATGCATGAATGAGAACCTTGGTAGTATCGAAACTAAGATATTTCCTAATTTTAGCAATATTTCTAAGGTGGTAAAAGCCAGACTTAACAATACAATTAACTTGGTAAGACATGGACATAGTATTATCAAACACTACACCAATATTACGCGCGCGATCCGACGGATATATGATATCAGAACCTAGAGTAAGAGAAGGTAGTGGAATATGTGGACGAAATCTAGAATGTAACAGCAGAAGCTCTGTCAGTTTTATCCTTATTCAGTTTAAGCTTGTTATAAGTCATCCATTTGTCAATGTCAAGTAAACAACTTTCAATGTTACGCTGTGCAATAGCAAGTTCCTGATCATCATTGTAAGTGAATGTAGTATAAAGCTGTGTGTCGTCCGCATAAAGATGAAACGACATACCACACTTGCGTATAATGTCTCCAAGCGGAGAAGTGTACAGCAAATACAATAAGGGTCCAAGGACGGAATCTGTAGCACACCACAGTAAAGCGACCGCACAGTGGAAGAGGCATCGTCGATCTTAACAAATTGTGTACGGTCAGTCAAATACGATTGGAACCAAGCAAGTGCGTTCCCTCTAATTCCAAACTTAGAGGAAAGTCTTCTAAGCAAGATCATATGATCCACCGTATCGAATGCCGCGGATAAATCCAGCAGTAGCAGAATAACACAGCGATGATTGTCAATCGCCCGTAGGACATCATATGCAGACTGAAGGGCTTCGCCGAGGTCATTCTCACGTAGATAGTCTTTCAGGCGCACTGCAGCTGCCTTCTCAATAGCTTTAGACAGAAACCTTAGATTCGAGACTGGCCTGAAATTAGGAAAAAGTTCAAAGTCCAGAGATGGTTTCTTTAATAAGGGAGATAAAACCGCTTGCTTCAAAGAGGTAGGCATCTTACACAGTTCAAAGGATAAATTCACAATCTTGGTAATGATCGGTAATAAATCAGACACACAGCACCCAAGTAATGTAGCAGGAACAGGGTCCAGACAGCATGATTTAGAGACACTTTTCTTAATCACGTCCAGAAGTTTAGTTTCAGTCATAGGTGTGAAATGTACAAGTTCACAGTTCAAATGAACGTTGTCCAATCGGTCGAAAAAAGGGAGGTCATCTTCCTGGACAGAGTCGAATTGATCCCTAATTGCAACAATTTTATCAGAAAAAAAGTTTGCAAAACTGTTGCACAAGTCAACAGTAGAGTCACACGTAGGGTATAGCTTCTCCGGCTTAAGGTGCAGCAGGCGATTAATAGTATTGAAGAGGAACTTCAGGTCGGATTTATTGTCAGTAATCAGTGTAGAATAGTGATTCATCTTCGAGGACTTGATTAACTTTCTAACAAGTTTACACTGATCAGAATATAGTTGTCGATCTATTATCAATTTGGACTTCCGCCAAGTCTCTCCAATTTACGACGATTGCATTTTTCGGTGGCGATCGCATCTGTATACCAGGGCGCAGCAGGCCGTACAATTACTAACCGCTTCTGTAAAGGTGCATGGCGGTCAACCAGGAGCGATAATTCTGAATGATATTGATCACATAATTTATCAAGATTGGTAGCAGGCGAAGAAAATAATGAGGACTTTGTCAGATCACTGCGGAACACATCCAAGTTAACAGCACGGAGTTTACGGTAGAGTTTTTCAACACTTCCAGCTTGAGGTCTGTCTAACGACAAATTACAGTGAATCATATAGTGGTCAGAGAGGTCAGGATCATGTACGAAGCAGTCCAGAAAAAACATGCTCGTTGGCTCTAGCTATGATCAGGTCGAGTGTATGATTATTCTTATGAGTAGAACCGGAAACATGTTGAGTTAAGTTGTGTGAGTCCAGTAAGTCCAAAAATGAGGCAGCAAGTCGGTCAGATGAAGGATCATTAATATGGAGATTAAAGTCACCCAGTATAAGTAGTTTCCCGGTTGACACAGCAAAGCGTTCTAGCAGTTCAGAAAAATCCTTAAAAAACATAGCAGGCGTAAGACCATTAGCAGTGGAAGGAGGAGGACGGTAGATGACGGCAATCCTAACACATGCAGTAGGTGAGTGTAACAATACTTCCAAAAATTCAAAAGACGAGAAATTTATCACATTAAGTTTTTCCATCCTTAGACATTTATTGTACAACACGCCAACACCGCCACCAGACCTATTACTTCTTGGGACATGGTAGAAAGCATAACCTTGCGGACAGAGTTCATTTATAGTACTGGTAATGTTCTAGTCAGCATGACATTTCCACGTTACAAATCGAGGCGGTCAGGAGGCTTGACCACACGGCTTGACCTCCGAAGAGGTGGGGTCTCTAATTCAGAAGGCACACCAGAAACCAGGGTTGCAACATCCGGCTCTGCTAATTGTTGCTGGTCCGGTAGTGGCTCGTTCTCTCCCTTTAAGGTAGTAGGGGATGGTGTAATTGATTCAGACAAGTGTCCAGCCGCCTCAGGATAATTCAAAGTGGTTGGGATTACTGCCCTTGTGCGTAACTGGTCATAGTGCCTCCGCCAGATTAAGCCATTCAGAAGCTGTACAGTGCAGGATATAGGCCCTGTGTGCTGAAGGATTTCCCCAGGCAGCCAATCCTGGCCATGTGCATAGTTTCGCGCATAAACCTTCCCACCATCCTTGAATGACCTCTCTTTTGCTCCCCTATCGTGGTTCTGCTTCATCACCTCTTGACGTTCTTGTACTCTGGCTTCTAAATTGGTTTTCAGTAAGTCCAATCTGGAACGGAGCTGTCTCTCCATTAAAAGCTCTGCGGGGGCTCTACCAGTGGTGGTATGTGGAGTCCTCCGGTAGGTAAAAAGGAACCGTTCTGTCTTAGTTTTCATCTATGGTCCCTTCAGACATTTTCTTGATTCCCATTTTGAAGGTCTGGACTGCCCTCTCCGCTAATCCATTTGTGGCTGGGTGAAAGGGGGCCGACGTTTTGTGCTTAATTCCATTCTTGGACATGAATTCTCTAAACTCTGCACTTGTGAAGGCTGACCCATTATCACTGACTAGCTGCTCGGGAAGCCCGTGTGTGGCAAATATCTGTCTAAGGTGAGCAATGGTAACTGTTGATGTGGCTGCACTCACCCTTTTGACCTCAGCCATTTACTGTGTGCATCCACCAGTATGAGAAACATGTCACCCATGAATGGTCCAGCATGATCCACATGTAGTCGTACCCATGGCCGAGTTGGCCATTCCCAGGGATGTAGGGGAACTCCGGGTGGTGTAGGATGGTTTGTCTGACAGTTGCTGCAAGCCTTAACAACATTGTCAATGTCCTGATCTATTTGGGGCCACCAAACATATGATCGGGCCAGAGCCTTCATGCGGCTTACTCCTGGGTGAGCCTCGTGCAATTCCGTCAGGACCTTCTCTCGTCCTTGATTGGGAACTATCACTCTAGCCCCCATTGTACTATTCCATCTACCAGCGTTAACTCTGTCTTCCGTGCTACATAGGGTTTAAGTGCCCCTTCCATCTCTGTCTCTGGCCGCCATTGTGCAGTATATCCATAGACTCGAGCTAATACTGGATCTGTTTGGGTCCAGCCTTTAATCTGATCTGTGGACAAGGGTGGAGTTGCTAGTTCCATTAGAAGCACCGTATCTTCTGGCTGGTCCTCCGGTATCTCCGGCAAGGGTAGGCGAGACAACCCGTCATCATTACCATGATCTTGAGTTGACTTGTGATGGATTTCATAATCGTAAGCAGCTAACAGCAAAGCCCATCTCTGTATTCTTGAGGCTGCTAGTGGTGGTACTGCCCGATCTTCTCCGAACAGCGCGACCAAAGGCTTATGGTCTGTATAAAGGCGAAAACGTTTTCCCAGTAGGTAGTTTCGAAACTTCTTAAGGCCAAAGATTATGGATAGGCCTTCCTTCTCCAGTTGGGAATAGCGTTTCTCTGCAAGGTGACATTGGGCGAGACGCAAAGGCAATCGGCCGCTCTGAACCGTCTGGTAGCGCATGTGCAAGGACGGCCCCCAGGCCATGGAATGATGCATCTGCCGCTAAAATTACTGGTTTATCTGGGTCGAAATGAATAAGCACTTGTGATGATAACAGAAGTTCCTTTGAGGCTTCAAAGGCTGTCTGTTCTGTCATTTCCCAATGCCATGGCTCGTTAGCATGAAGAAGCATATGCAGGGAAGCAAGGCACTCCGATGCTTTCGGTAAGAACTTTCCATAATATGAAAGAAGGCCTAGGTAAGACTTCAGTTCTGAGACA
The DNA here is from genome assembly GCA_030867875.1 of Actinernus sp. WN-2022. Taxonomy (NCBI): domain Eukaryota; kingdom Metazoa; phylum Cnidaria; class Anthozoa; order Actiniaria; family Actinernidae; genus Actinernus; species Actinernus sp. WN-2022. Next base: position 96,350,481 of record JAOWCC010000019.1, read on the forward strand.
TTGTGTGGTATGGGAGCCTCCATTACTGCTCTGATGCGTTCAGGAGTTGGGTGGAGTCCATCTTTGTCTATGATGTGTCCCAGATATTCTACTGATGGCTGCATAAAGAGGCACTTGTCTCTTCGCATACGTAAGCCAGCCTCTTCTACTCTCTTTAGTACTTCCCCCAACCGCTGAAGATGTTCTTTGTCATTGGACCCAGTCACTAAGATGTCGTCAATATACACCACAACCTGTGGGATGTCTGCGATAAGTGATTCCATGGTCCTCTGGAACAAAGCAGGGGCTGAGGCAACACCAAAAGGGCAGACGATTATAGCGGTATAACCCACGGTGTGTGTTTATGGTGACTAATTCCTTTGACTGTTCGTCTAGTTCCAGCTGGTGATATGCTTGCCTCAGGTCTAGTTTGGTAAACTTTTCACCATCTCCAAGCTTTACCAAGAGGTAGTCAACTTTCGGTATTGGGTACTTTTCCACTGCCGAGGCTTTGTTCACGGTTAGTTTAAAATCCCCACAAATGCGCACATTAGTTCCATCATTCTTTAGAACTGGAACTATGGGAGCAGCCCAGTTTGAATGCCTTACAGGCTCAATTACTCCCATCTCTTGTAATAGGTCTAACTCTGCCTCTACCTTATTTCTCATCGCGAATGGTACTATTCTGACCTTGCAGAATTTTGGGGTCACGTTGGGAAGCACATGTATTTTAGCCTTTGTGTCCCTTAATGTCCCCAGTTCATCATGAAATACAACCTCATGACTCTGGATTATGTCGTCCACTGAGGTACTTAGGGGGAATTCGATAGTGTGAATCTGCTGCCAGTTTAATTTGATTGAATGTAACCAGTTCCGACCAATGAGGACAGGGCCATCTCCTATTACGATAATGAGAGGAAGCTTAACAGGTTGCTATTTGTCATATTCTGTTTGTCATATTCTATTCTCTCTCCTGTATGTGTCTTCAGCTTAACACTGCTTCTTTTTAAGGCCAATTGTTCTCTTGGCCACTGTAACTTGTAAGTTTTTTCAGACATGAGTGTGATAGCAGCACCTGTGTCCACTTCCATTTGGGTAGGTTTGTTATTCGGTTTTACTGTAATTTGAAGTGGAGTATTCTTTGAACTTTGTGGTATGTAATTTGCCTTTACCGGCTGTAAATAGACCTTGGTTGTCTTCATCTTGTTCTGTTATGTACTTGGTATATTGTATACTTCCCTTCTTTTGTGAAAGATTCCTGTTTTGGGAAGGCTGGTTTCTCGCCTTACTTTTGCATACACTTGCAATATGACCCTTCTTCTTGCAATAATGACATTCAGACTCCTTGAAGTAGCAGTCATCTGCAGCATGGTTGTCCCGGCCACATCCCGGATAACAAGGCTCCTTATTTACTCTATTTACTATCTCAAGAGATTTTGCTCCTGACTGGATCATAGCACGGACATCAATGGTGTTTTTAGCCGCGGCCTCCTCTGCTATAGCTATTTGAAGAGCCCTGTCAAAGGTCAGCTCAGCTGCTGGTTCTCCAAACAATTTATGCTGAATTTCTGGATTATTTATTCCTGCCACTAATCTGTCACGAAGCATCTTGTCGAGCGTGGTGCCATAATTACAATGCTTGGACAAAGATCTAAGCTCTTTTACAAAATTTGCGACACTTTCTCCTTCTTTTCGATTTCGGCTGTTGAACTTAAATCGCTCGACGATCTCCGACGGCTCTGGGTTTGTAATGCATGAGCGTGACTATTTCCGCGAATGACTTTGTGTCAGGCTCCGCTGGACTAAGTAAATCACATAGTAAATTGAATGTCTTTGAACCTACCACAGTCAGAAATATTGCATGTTTCTTGGCTTCTTCTCCTTCTCCTTTGATTTCGTTAGCCTTGAAATAAAATTCGAGTCGCTTGATGTATTGCACGAAGGTTTTCTGAGTTTCGTCGAACTCTTGCACTTTCCCGTAAGTCGGTGGCATTGTTAACTTGTAAATCTCCTTTTAGGTCTCTGTAATCTTCCAATATCCTCGTCGTCAGTGTAGTAATCCAAGATTCATACTGATTTGCCTTCGAAAATACGAGCATCGACTCTTCAAGATGGCGGACTGACCCAACATGTGCTCGAACCCAGAACGAAGCTGACTCGGCCCAAGCTAACGCGGCCAACTACTACACATGGTTACCGTTCTCTCAGGAAAGCAGTCTATAATCAGTTGGTGAATGTTTTTCTCCAAAGTATTAACACCAGCATCTATTTCAGTTGCATTAAATCAGGGAGGTGATTAAATATATCATCCCGATTATCTAGCTTCCTTTCGAACTCCTCTCTCTATAATCATATAGTTATGGTTGGCTTTAACTAATCACATCCAGCAGGAATGACAACACCAATGTGATCCGTTTTAACCAAAACTTTAAAGGGATATGGTTTGCAGAACAGAGTTCAGTCCTATTGACAAGGCAAAATTCAAGAGTGGCAGTTCCTCTAGTAGGTAAGGCCAGACATCATGCAAATAGTGTCAATATCTAGATGGTTCATATCGCCGCCGCATAAAACAACACTGTCAGGGTTAGAGTCCAGGAAATCATCAACACGGTTACATAGGCAAGTAATAAGATCTTCCTTTTTATACTTAAAGTTCTTTGGGGGATGGTAAACACCAATAATTAAACATTGGATATTCGAAACCAGTAGTACTGTAACATTTATCATCTCAAAATGATCTTCTCGTGTAACGTTTAACGCTTGTTTGATGTCACTTTTTATCATGTGTTCTGTTATTCACAAGGTAAGAATTATGTATATTCCAGTTTTATTTGTCAATAACACTTCATGTGCTAGAATTCAGGAAATGGATACTTTTACGGTTAATATAGTATGCCGAAGTTTGATGTCACTTACTTAGACTACTAGTTAGAAGGTCAGTTGCAAAACTCTGTCCGGCACATGAATAGCAAGGTTTTGGAGCTGTTATGCAATTTTCAACTTGCGACAGGCAGTCTGAGTAATAAAAACTCTGAACACTCTTATTTGTGTTCTATTTGTATGGCGTACGCGGATCACTGAGATTTACCAAACTTCAGCACTTTATTTGCCAACAGTCTATTAACGTAACTAGTATACCTAACAGGTAGTGAATGCTGCTCCGCTCAGTTAAGGAAGTGTATTAGAAGAGAACCTACAGTAGCACTTTGGCAGGAAAAATATATTACTGGGCCGATAAAAATGCCAAGGTGTTCGATGAATATATTTTGTAGTTTTGGGGCTATCGTGCGACTGAATCCTGTTTAAGCTGTGGTGTGTATCTCAAAAGTTGTCCCGATTTATTTTCATTTTGTCCCGACATATCAACGATCTCCCGGTAAATCCCCTGAGCTTACCAATTCCCGACATTTACTTAACAGAAAAACTGCTGTTCTCCCCGGTGAGTTTAAATACCGGAATCAACTGTAATTGAGAATGTAATTGTAAATCCTTGTAAATGCTAATTGTGTTTTGAACCGGCTGCTTGACTTTATCGAAGGTCAATAGAAGAAAATTATTTGCTGCTCACCTTCTTGATAACAGGAGAGATCTTGCTCTTTGGAAACTGATAGTTCACACAGAGTTCGCCTTCACGTCTACACGTCAACAAATTCATGATTACACAAGGATTGCATACACAGAAATGCATTAAAGAACGGTTGAACGTAGTTAGCTCAAACAATGCAGATTCCACCTCGTGTAATGTCACGTGACGATCAGATCCGTGCAAAGCATTGTGGTAAAAAACGTCAATAGAAGTGATGCATTGTGGTAAAAAAAATGAGATTTGGACCCGTTTACAGATTAGAACTGCTGCCTTGCTCGCTCGCTGCGGCAGCAATTATGCGAATGGAAGTTTCTGTCCTGCTGTAGTGTTTCACTGAACAGTTTTGCTCGCCACGTGTATGAATTCATGCGGCGAACTTTCACATGGTTCCTTAAATGATGAAACGGCTGATTGGCATACCAGGCTAATACCGCAACCACACCAATTAAGCATGTTTTAATTAAACTGCGTTTTGAAAAAAACATGTTTTCAAATTCTCAGCCGCAAGGCAACAGAGTTAAAACTACCTCGAACAGGTTGTTTAGTTAATCAAGGTTTTTATCTCGTTTTACGTCAGGGAGCATGCGGTGCGATAAAGCATTACTTTAACTTGTTTTATTAAAAGCTTTTAACATGTTTAAGCTTTGGTGTGAATGGGGCATAAGTATATTTAAGTGGGCCAGACTCGAAACGTCTGTACAAATCATCTAAATTGTGTACTTTTCACACAACTACTTGCTAGCTCCTCGTTAGCGGAGATAACATGGTTTGTTTGCATTGACAGAGGCAGTAACTCAAGGATTGCAGATAAAATTGCAGATTATTCGCTGCAGTTCAAGAGTATAGTTAAGAATAATTGTTTTACACAGCTTTGTGTTTTACCATATTGTGTTTTTGTGTGTTTTTTGTTAATTTTTAATGTTTCTTTTTCATTATACCACTTATCCATTGTTTTAAATCTTATTTCATTCACGATCTCTTGATAAGCCTTTGGATTTGAGATCCATCATAAAGATTAAATAAAAAAATATGTTTAAATGATAATACAAAATATTCGAGCCACTCATCGATAATCATCGACTTTGACAACAACGTTCTAGGAAGAAAGATACCCTGATATTTTGGAAATATCTTAATATATTTTTTTCTTTTAACAATAACTTTTAATGCCATGTAAACTGAGTTCATAAAAAGCGCTGTTATCATATCGATTACCCGATAATCAAAAATATAGTCTTAAGTTGCTTTTACATTTATAAGTTTTGTTTCTATTTTCTACCACAGACAAACTATCAAGCACATTAATAATGCATAAAATTCAGTTGAATTTAAACATTTTCCCGATGATTCAATATATTACATTAAGTAGTGCGGAGAACAACTCAGCGAAGTCTCTCCAATTTGTCGGCTAAAATCGACGACCGTTGGTAACAAAATAATTTGAGAAAAAACATTGTGGAAATGCTACTTAAAGAAGATTCAGTTAAAGTAAGGTAAGGTAATTTGCATTTCTTTGTACTGGAGTATAACTTTCTTTAATTTCCTTTCAATTTCTTGCAGTTAATCCGTAAATACAGCAGAAATCTTGTATTCAAATTTCGTATTTTTCTTCTAAATTTTTAAACGAATTTCAAAAACGACACGAAACGCTTTTGCCAGTGGCTCAAACTTAGGTTCAGTGTCGGTTCCGGAAATTTGGAATTTTCTCAGGAACCGGCCTTTTGAAGAAGAAGAACTCGGCATGCATATCGTAAATATGTCCTGTTGTATTATTGTTTTCGCTTTAGAAGAAATGATCTTTAGACTAGAGGCGCGTGATTAATGTTGAAAGAAAAAAAATGTATATTTAACCAGAACAACTGAACACAGATAATTATCACAGTACTCTCCTTTATGTATAATTGACAAGTAGAACACTAGAGTGCCCAATGAAGACAAAACTGGACAAAATCAGTACATCTTTCCCGAAATATATTGTGTTTATTATCAATCACATGTGTTGAGTGAAACACCAACTCATTCATGCATTAGATTTCTCTCGGCCTACAGTTTTATTGAAATGGTCTCTTGTTTGAGCTATATAAAAATATTATAATTAAAATAATAATTTGTAGTGATTTAGCCAGAAAATAAACACTTTATCTTTATGCTCTGTTGCAGCAGCCAACTCGAAAGCCTTATATGCTACTTTGGCTGCTGCACATTACATACTGATAACTCGTACAATTTTTCTCTAAATAGTTAACTCATTTTATACCTGATTTTTTCTTTGTTGTGTGTGTTCTGTAAATAGTGTGAAATAAATTGAATTGAATTGAGTTGAGTGCGTTGAGATGGAGGGAAAGGAGAGCGATGTACGTAGTTTACCACAACATCATGACTACGGATAATACTAATCGATTTCTAATCTCTTGTGGTTCCGAGTTTTGCTGAACAAACAACTAAATGCTTTCTACATAATTGCCCGCTATTTATAATCGCCATCCTGTCCAACTAACAAGCCTTTACTGGTGATCCAGTTTGAAGTGTTTTCCTCGGAGTATCGTCTCTGAGTTCCTCTTATCATATATGTATAGATATATTAACCAAAATACTTATAATTGAAGATTTAAAAAAAAAGTTACAACATGGTCGCGCGTGATTTTATTTCGCTTATTTTTCTGGCTAAACCACTACAAATTGTTATTCTTATTTTAGCATAGCTCATACAAGAGAACATTTGTATAAAGCTGCAGGTTGTTTCACTTTTTTCGGTTGTGACGTCACGAAAGAAAAGTTTAACTATTGTGACGTCATTATTCGCCGGATACAATATGATTACGATTGCTTTTATGATGGTTCCAGGTCTTAAATTATTTTGCTTTGATGGTGCTATTTGGTCATTTCTTTATGCAATCGGCTGCTAAGTTTGCCTTTTAACGCATAAAAAATGACCACATGAGAATTCGATTGAAATCGATCGAACAAGGGACCGCGTTTGGATGCAATTGTGTACGAGCAAGCAAGCTGGCAACGGTATGTTTAATTTCGACGGAATACATAAATGCTAACAGCCTGAATAACTAATAACTAATAACTTAGTTGAATGTACTAATGGTCCCCGTTTGTCGGTTAAAGCGCCACCCCACGTGAACTAACCTCAAAGTAACTGGGCGTACTACCAGCTAACGGACACTTGTTGTTGTACCGACGTGCAGTTGTGGACGCCAGACAGCGCGCGCACTTTACTTTCAAAAAGCATGAACATCATTATTCTCTCGTTTGTTTAGAGCGCAATACAAGTTGTAGTAGAATTAGTAGTAGTAGGTTTCTAAAAAAGCAATATATGTTAAGTCCGCCTGTCTTCCTTTACATTCAATTCAAACAGAACACTACCGATGGTTCTAGGCAAATCTTTCGAATTATTTGACTAGTTAAATACTCGCACCTCAGCTGAGCAATAAATTCCTCTCTGCACAACATTCGTAAACGTAACGTTCGAACAACTTTAGCTTCAACCTGTTATTCCTATCCAGACCTTAGTTCATACCATAAAATGGTAAGACTAAATCGTTTTTGACATGCTACCAGCTTTTAAAATAGCTATTGTGCATTAAAGTTAATTGTATTATATTCAACTCTCTGAATTTCCAAAGGAACCTGAAACAACTATGATAATTAAAGGCTGATCAAAGTCTGGAATTTAGCAATGCTCGAGGGAACAGTTTTTACGGCATACTGATACTGCTTGCTGCGACATTTCTTGGAAATCTGTTATGAACGACTACTTGACAAAATCTTCATAATCTAAAATCAATCGAATGTTTAGTAGATTTAAAAAGCAGTGTATATTTAGCGGTATAAATAAGGTACTGGTTCGGCGTGCTGTTCCATATTCTTATTCTTTTCCAAACATCTTCAGTATCCCATCAAAAATGCCTGTATTCCTGCCTTGCCTTTTCCATTTCGTGGCCCTCAATAACTTTTAGTTGAGCACAGGTTAAGCTTCTGTCACTCTTTTCCCGAAACTACGAAACTCGCCGGCGCGCCTTACTGAAAACCATCTATTCAGAATGAAATTCAGATTCGTCTCAAGAGAGTTACATCATCTTTTACTTAAACTAACACTCTAATGCTTCGCAAAGAAAAGGGCTTAATTAGTACCTTTAAGAATGTTAAGCCGCCGGTCAAAGAAATGGTATCTCATAGTAATACCCTTTTGTGAAAACCTTGTCAAATGTGAACTAATTTCGTTAAATACCTTGAACCTCGGCATTAATCCCAATACAACCCGATGTATTGGGATTAATGACTGGGCACAGTGAATTGGTCAGTTTTACTAACGCGTCACAAAATCAGTTTTAAACCGATCTTTGAAAAATGCCGTTTTCTTTGCTCTAGGTTGAACATCATAGCAAAAAAAGTGAGAATCGGTTGTTTTCGTTCGTTTTTTATTTTATTATTTAGAAATATGGACTGTTATATAAATCGCCCGTGAGAGACCTGGGAACCAGTCTACACTGATCTGAATAAATCCTTACAATAAACGCTGTTTTCATCAATCATTATAATGAATATGTTTTGCAGTTATCCCAATTCAGGTCATGTGGCAGCTCTCCAGAGGATTCAGTACTTTGTTTTCCAATAAGAGAAAGTAATACATTTCTTCTTGAGCTACAGAAAAACGAAAAGCATTACTCAAGGGAAAAGTCAGGTGACCTGAATTGGGACAACAAATGTACAAGCTAAATCGGTCAATCGAGAAGAACAAACATTGATTTCACCCTTATATTTCTGCTTATGTTATTTGTGCCATAGATATGCAAGTCATTCTCATCATATTCATCGCCATTATAGAAAAATAGGTACCCAGTGGGCACGTGTGTCTACTGCTTTTGTAATGGCAATATAAAGCTGAGGGCCCCTCTGAGATTTTGGGTGGGGGTGCGCCACCTGGGTCTCCAAGCGGTGACCCTATTTCAGACCAAAATATATGATTTTCCTACCGTTTTCGGACCTGTTCTGATATCTGTCATTACAAGCTAAATACATGGAAATGTACGCCTTCGTATTTCCCTGAAAAAAATCGTAACCTATTCCAGACCAAAAAGGCAAAATGAATAGCCTATTTCAGACTAAAACAGCTTGAAAAGCATATTATACCTGTATGGCAGGTGTACTCCCTGGGGGCAGGCTATAGGTTTTGATAACGACTTTCACTGATAATGACTAGTGTTAGGTTCAATGAAAATTGTATTGTCTAGTCATGCACTTAAAAGTTGGGGAAACGTCAGGATTTTTTTCCTCGATGGGTGACAATAATATTAAAGTGCCGATGTAGCTTATCTTTTTATTTTAGATATCAATTCTACATCAAGTGAATAGTAGAATGGTAAAATATATCTTGCTTTGAATGCTGTGCCGCTGAGTTAAGGAGGTTTTAATATCCAAAATGCTAATTACATGACGTCAGGAGAGTTATCTGCAATCCGGCTTCTTAGTGGTTGTGAATGGGCGTTTCTACTGATATAGGAAAACAAATTTCTAACATCATTTTATTTCAACCATGGGTATAACACTGATAATTTAAAAAAATTGTTCAATTGCAACAAAACAAATTGTATAATAATTGCTGCCTCCCCTGACGTCATGTAATTAGCATTTTGGGTATTAAAACCTTCTTAACTCAGCGGCACAGCATTCAAAACAAGATATATAGTACCATTCTACTATTCACTTGGTGTAGAATCGATATCTAAAATAAAAATAATAAGCTTCATAGCCACTTTAACCTTGAGAACTCAGTGTAAACTGAGAATACTAGCCAGCTTATACATACGCTGAGTCATGAAGCAGGGATTATCAATTTTATTGAGTTGTACTGATAGTTTTATTTGTATAAATTACATTAGAAGTATTTATAACATAATTGACATTAGTAATGTGAGTCATAATTATATGAGTCTGAGATCGTCAAGGTGTGTATATAGATGACAGAGCCGCAGCTAGTGGGAGACAAGGGGGCATGCAGTTGCCCACCCCCACCTCCTTGAAAATGTTTTTTTCTCTAATATATAACCAGAATGACATTTATAAAAAAATGTATTTACTAAATAATAACACGATAGCTATAAGGTATACAGTTTTTATTAATAAGAAAGCATATAAAGGCTTTACAGTGTTGAATGCAATGTCATATTGTTAATTAATGCAACTTGTATTATATGTCAGATAATGTTGATCAGCAAACATTTTTTTTTTTGGTATCAGATGTTTAATTATGTTTAAAAAAATATTGGAGAAAGGGGGGATCCCAACATATTTTAAGGTACTCTAGAGGGTTCTTGAAAATTAATTGGATACCAAAGGGCGGTTGCTTTAAAAGGAAAATGTGCAGGCTAACAGGGGTCTTGATTTTTTTTTATTAAAACGATTTCTACTCCACCCCCACCCTCTCTCCCCTCCAAGTTAAATACTAACTGATCTGATCTGTCAAAAATTACCAGTACAATTTTCCTCGCTGATTGTAGGCCTCATAAAATGTACATTTCCTCCAAAATTAATGGGGTTATCAACCAATAAATCATCAACGTAACTTCTCTGATATCAAGCGATTTTAATTAGTGTTTTTGTAACACGTTTTCTATAGCAATCTGTCCGCCACAAACATTTCAATTTAGTAAACAATATGATGCGATGTAACCGCAGTGTTGGGTTTCGTTAAGGTTACCACCGGATACCTTCAAGGTGCGTTTCCAGTCTAAATTATGTAGCGCCTCGAGGAAACATAGTAGATAAATCATTCATGTATCATTTTAAAGCTTATAAAATTGGCTACAAGAATACTAAGAATACATAAAGAGTTTTGAGTTCTTTGAAAATCTCGAATTTTCCGCCATCACGTTTCTCCGATCTAGTGAGATGGCTTTCAGAAGTTCCGACTCCGAAAATATTTTAAAGTTTAAAAATCTGTTTGCTTTGTCGTATTTCAGAGGAATCGTATTACAAAAGCGGGTGTGGGGGAATTTCAAAATTCGATTTAGTTCAAAAGCTATCATGCTTTCCGTGAAAAGGCGAAAAATAATCCGAGTGGATATGCGGAAAACATCGTCAAGAGCTCTCTTTTTAGAATTTCACAATTCCCCGACATGGTTTTGCAGCTGACTGAGATATCAATTGACATTTTGTGAAAATTTCGCACAAATCGAATAAATTTCTCTTGAGTGGGAGCTTTTTTAAAACTCTATTTTGATTGAAAATCGAAAGCGTAGAAAATAGCACTTCAAAAAATCTACCCTTCCGTCGTGCGTGAATCTGAAGCCCCGCCTCTCCAACAATTAGCGAGCTCTTGGCCAATCATTTCGCGTCACAGTTCAACTACCTGTCAAGATTTCCCGCCATGCAATGTTGATTTCCGATCAAAGCAACGCGCCGCATCGAGAAATTTGTGTGACTTGAAAAATAGTAGCGGTAAGAGTCAGCTGGTTTCCCAGGCTAGAAAAATGGGAAAGACAAAAAGACCTCGAGGGTCAAAGCCAAGGTGAACACCTATAGAGACACCTTGAATGCCAGCATAGTTAGTAGAGGAGACAGCGATTTGTAGGCGTCTGAAACAGCACGGCAATAGCGAGATCGTGGTTCAACCGATTCAGGGTCACCGCCAAACTACGTTTCCATCTAATGTATCAGTCAATTCCAAACCCGTGCATGCCCCCCTCCCCCCCCCCGGGCCACCGCCGGGTATTTGAACATTTTGAAAAAAATTCGATCAAATGCCCCACTACCAAGGCAGAAAAACTGTTCAAATGCCCCACCAGTTTTTCATCCAGGCTGTTAAAATGCCCCATGTACCATCGGGGACAGGATCGGAAAATTTTCCAAAAAATTTCGACAAAGACAAGGCAAAGACTATAGACAAATGAATTATAGCATTGCTTTATTGACAATCTCTGACTCAAGCAATTCACAGGAAACACCGACGGTGAAAACCACCTTCAACCGGTCAGGGATGAGAACAATCATTTCTACCGGCTCGATCGTATATACTTTATAATAAACGTAATGGTTTGAAATTGAATATGTTAGCTTATGTTGTTGGTAAATAAAGTACATGTATGTAACAGGCACCAATCGGCCGGTCTTTTACCGATATAATAATTATGTTTTTAACTCACGCGTTGTCGAGGGTCGCAGCAAATTCAACTTATCACAACTCTTGTCACGCACTTAATATCACGCAGTCGGTCAAAGTTCACGAAGAAAAGCAAAACAACATAGTGCATAGTTTATAGGTTTAAACATAAACAATTTACCTCTGAAAGTGGCCTTCAAATTTGGCAGGTTCACTCTTTCAAGCCTCTACAAATGCGCAATCCTTATCCTGGAAGGCCTCAAAGACACGTACGTTCGCCACGTGCGTTTGCCATTTCGACGCTTGTAGACAGACAGAATATATTTTTAAACACTCATCAAATGCCCCACCCCCTACCCCCACTGTTTGACAAATTCCCCACCCTCGGGAGCAAGCCTCTGATCAAATGCCCGGGGGTGGCCCAGGGGGGGGGGGGGGATGCACGGGTTTGGAATTGACTGATACATAAGCTTTCTTGGAAATAAATATTCTCTCGGCTGGCTCTTATCAATTCTACTTTATGTTCAGATGTGGACCACTCGGCACTCTGTCTGAAAGTAAAAATACGAACGCTTGTCGGGTTTTGCGAGGCCTCCTATTTGGCTTTGTAATTATTGTAGTCGTATGCATTGTTTGGCCTCGTTTTGCTTTTCTTTTTTCTTCGTTTTTCAAGCTAAGGGTTTAGGGTTAGGGCATCATGCTTGCTTTTTGTAAGATATAAGGTCAACATCGGATGGAATTGTGGAATCGTGTGTGGAAAAACGTTTTTCAATAAACGTAAACATTGGTATATGAAATGAATTTTATATGTGCCGATTTCCCACACCGTCGTTACGGGCGAGTGAGCACTTGTTATGTGTTTATTGATCTGCTGCCAATCAAAAAGAACCTTTTACTTCCGAAACTTCCTTTTGGTATTTCTCCGTCAATATTTTTTTTTGTTGAACGGACTTTTTGGTATATGAGACACTACTCCTAGAACTACATTTCTGTGTGAACATTTTTTTCCCCATCTTTTTCGTTTTAATTTGAAGGTATCCGGTAACCTTACCATCATTGTTTGCACATCATGAAATGGGAATATAACTCGAAAGAATCTGAAAACAGCACTTTACTTTCGAAATAAATTGAAAAATAGAATCAGGCACCATCGTAGTTCTTACATATGTAACAGGAAGTTCATAGTTCATAGAAGTGCTTGGAATAATTTTAACAAGAAGCTGCACGCAGCTTTCACTCCGGCGTATCTTTTGAAACGCGGATGATCTCATACACCTGCGTGTTTGGCAAATTACAACGCAGATATGAAAGGACGCACACAGTCGATCTCATATAAAACACCACATTAGTCAGAACACGAGCGACTTCAAGAAAGCCAGGCTACACCAGGACACGAGTGAACACTAGCGCACAGCGGTTCATAATTTAATTAACAAAAACATATTATAATAAAAAATAACAGGAGTATAATACACAGGAGTGTTCCTGTGTCCTTGTGTTGGCCCTTAACACAGTAGGTGGTGTGTCTATTTATAGCCGTGAAATTCTGGTATGCGATTACGTTGTCTTTTGTTCGGCTTGCGCTTTAGTATTTTTTAGCAGTTTGAATGGTGTTAATATTTTTTTTCAGTGCCTCCTGATTGGTTTAAAGAGACGGCCTTTGTTCCTTATCGCGGGAAACGCTATGCTAAAAATAACTCAACCGTCTACAATGTTGTGTGACAATATAATGTGGGAAGAGGAAAATAACAATCGGTTTATCGTATTAGTTGTTTCGGGTTACCTGTGTATCAGTGCGGTACCAGCCCAAAACAAATTGCCCTATATCATTATGACGTCAAATCAAAACAATCTATTGTTTAAACGCTAAGGATCACGGTCGTGGGAAGGGGACAAAACAGCAACACAAAGGAAATCGCTATCAAATGCATTTTGTAGAACGTAGAATAGCGGTAACAGCCACCAAATACGGTAAATATTGTGGGATAAACATTGATACAGCTGATATCTGGAAACCAGACAATTCGAAGTTACATTTTCCTCAGCAGAGCAGATTTACTTCAAAATGCTATTGTTCATGTCGATTCTGTCCCCCTCATAAACAAGCCGTGACGTCATAATGATATAGGGCAATTGCATCCAAATACTATGAGGATCTGATCTAGAACACCACACGAGTGAACACGAGTACACTAGCAAGCGTTTCATCATTTAATTAACCAACATTTACAATTAAAAACAAATTCTGTTAGCGCCTTATTCGTTTCGGGTTACCTGTGTAAATGCCGCGTGAAGCTGCAAAAGCAGCCGATTGCGTTACTACCTGTGACCCCGTGTGCACCTATGAATCGTTGCAGGTGAGCAGTGTTTTGATTAGTCTGATATTGTGGTCATTAAAAATATTTGTTTGCAGAAGTACACAGTTTCAAGTTTCGAGTTGACTGCCGTAAATGGTTGGATAGCAAGTAGATTTGGTTACATACATGTATAGAACTTACGAACAATAGAGTCTGATTTCTACGAAATCTAATAGAACAAAAACAGTATGTAGACTTATGATTACAGAGTTACAAAGTGAATATACAAGGGAATTTGTTTTTTACGTATTATAATTTTATTTTATTCCAATAATTTTAATTAAGTCTTTTTCTGTTTCTTTAAATATATACATATAAATATATTTACACATAGTACACATACAGTGAATATACAAGTTATATCAAACTATTAAATAGATAAATGATGAAGGCTTAAGGTGGCCCGCGGCTATTTATTTTGGCAACGGGGGTCTTTTTAAATTGCGTTTTTGAACAGCTAAACATTATCCGATTTCCGAGATTTTTTGAACTTTTAATAAAGAATCCTCGAATGTTATAAAAAGTACGATTAGAAAGTGATTAACAGAGAATTGCTGAAGATATAAGCGATTTTCGAAAACGTTGTTTTTTAGGAAAGAGCGTATATTTCAAAACCCAAAAGATGGATTTGTTCCATTTTACTTTCAACGAGTGCCCAACCTCCAAGGTCTGTAACAGGCAAGTTTCAGATTAATCGGCACCATACAAGTTTCTCAGCAAACGGCTGATCAATTTTAACCTTAAAATGTTATGCTCAGGCATCTGGTTCAACTGCCGGAGAAATGTTACAGTAATAATTAAATCGTACATACCATATGGAAGTTCAATACCAATTGAAACTTCTGTGCCAAATTCAAGAAGATCGGAAAACTGCAACTAACGTTATGCGGCGAACGAAGTAAGATAGGTTATTGCTGAATATTTGCGAAAGTCGAGAAATTTGTATTCTTTCGGCATAAAAAAAATCACTAGTTTGTTTTTCTTAAGTTTCTAATATGGCTTAGAGTAGCATATTTTAAAGTACCTTACCGAGTTTCAGCGCGCTTTGACCATACGCTTTTGAGAAATAAAGGCTGTAAACTTCAGCTTGTGTGAGACTTCTAAAATCTAAATGCTTGGAAAACCCCTCATGTTAGCTAATTTATTCAATGGGTTTGTTTTGATCTGCCACTTGGGAATCGCGAGGCAAGGAATAATTAAAATTAATGTTGAAATTAAAATGAGGATTAATTTTGCAAGTTTGTAATAATAGTCCAGGCTGAGTAATGTTTTGGTGCCAAGGAGTATCAGAGCCGGTATCAAAAGCATAATACTGCTTTTTATTTAAAAAAACGAACACTATTTTAGCCAGGATTTGCGTGTTAGTTGTCACACTTGCATGGGTTACTGCACACAGTCGCATGAATTACAATGTAATCCTAATTTTAATTTCAACAATAATTTTAATTTTTCCTTGCCTCGCGATTCCCAAGTGGCAGAACCCGTGCGGAAATTCAAAACAAACCCATTGAATAAATTAGCTAACATGAGGGGTTTTCCAAGCATTTAGATTTTAGAAGTCTCACACAAGCTGAAGTTTACAGCCTTTATTTCTCAAAAGCGTATGGTCAAAGCGCGCTGAAACTCGGTAAGGTACTTTAAAATATGCTACTCTAAGCCATATTAGAAACTTAAGAAAAACAAACTAGTGATTTTTTTTATGCCGAAAGAATACAAATTTCTCTACTTTCGCAAATATTCAGCAATAACCTATCTTACTTCGTTCGCCGCATAACGTTAGTTGCAGTTTTCCGATCTTCTTGAATTTGGCACAGAAGTTTCAAGTGGTATTGAACTTCCATATGGTATGTACGATTTAATTATTACTGTAACATTTCTCCGGCAGTTGAACCAGATGCCTGAGCATAACATTTTAAGGTTAAAATTGATCAGCCGTTTGCTGAGAAACTTGTATGGTGCCGATTAACCTGAAACTTGCCTGTTACAGACCTTGGAGGTTGGGCACTCGTTGAAAGTAAAATGGAACAAATCCATCTTTTGGGTTTTGAAATATACACTCTTTCCTAAAAAACAACGTTTTCGAAAATCGCTTATATCTTCAGCAATTCTCTGTTAATCACTTTCTAATTGTACTTTTTATAACATTCGAGGATTCTTTATTAAAAGTTCAAAAAATCTCGGAAATCGGATAATGTTTAGCTGTTCAAAAACGCAATTTAAAAAGACCCCCGTTGCCAAAATAAATAGCCGCGGGCCACCTTAAAGTAAGTAACAATAAGTGCAAAATATATGCCCTCTGTTTTTTTTCGGGCTACCTGTGTTATCCTTGTGCAAACAAAACAACTATGAAACTGTTGATTGCTGAAGAGATCGAGTACCACTACATGGCAATTAAAATCAGCAAATTGCCAGTTGAGAAAACCTTATGAGTTTGCTTAACCGTTATGAGTTTGTTTATCAACGGCCGCACAAATAAAAGCTAATATATAATAATAATCGATTTATGTAGCGCTTTTCCCTAAAGTCCCATAGCGCTTTACAATACAACAAGAATTAAAAACTAACTTACTTAAAATGTTACGCAATAATACAGATACTGTAACGTATCGTTTGACAAGTAATTCCCTATTTTTCCAAAAAGAAAATTGAATAATAATAATAATAATAATAATAATAATAATGGCTTAAATAATATACCAAAAGCTTTGAATTAAAAAGACATGTTATCACACTAGAATTAAAAGAACTAAGAGAATCAATCCCGGGAAATCAATAGACCTCATTTCCAGTGGTAACGAGTTCCATAAAATAGGAGCAGATACCGAAAAAGCCCGGAGTCCATGATTTCAATTACACTTCGGGACCTTGAGTAAATGTTGACTTGCCGAGCGTAGCTTCGGGACTTGTCGAACTAGTTGCTTGTCGAAGTAAAATACTCTCGTTGTTTATTTGTTTCATGAATGAAGTACACATGCGCTTTGGGTAACGAATTTCATTATTTCTAGCGGATTAAAAACACAATCGAACCCATGAATTTTCCCCGGATGCCGCTTCAAATATGATTTGACCTCGGCAGGAAGCCAGTGTATTCCTGTACGAGTGGGACTTTTCACAACCACGCTTGGTAGTTTGAAATGTACTCGACATCACAGACACATAGACTTTAAAACAGAGCGAGAATTAAAATAAAAGAACGAAAAGCACATTAACAGACTATAGAATCCTTGTAAGTCTTGCAACGATACCGAAACACGATCCCGTAAATTTTGAATGAGTAAGTCTATTGAGTCTTGACAACACAGCGAAACGTCTTGAATAAAATCCCGTTCGTTAAGTTTAAAGTTTTAACTTAATTGAAGTCTGGCACACAATCTTGGCCCGTAGATAATTCCGATTTGTATCCTTTGTCGTGAAACTGTTGGCAGAGTCCGCTGCAAGTGGGTGGACAATCTTTAGAGAATTCTGTGTGCAGTCCGGCCGACGCACGACTGCATAAACTAAATTATGCAAAGGTCTGCGGGTCGATCTGATATCCCTTGAAGCCTTGAAGAAACATACTTGTCATCTAGAATCCAGAACAACACTTCTATTGAACTTGCAATGAAACGAAGTCTAGAGTCTTAATTGACAACACAGTGAAAAGTCTTGAATAAAATCCCGTTCGTTAAGTAGTTAATTAAGTCTAGAGTTTTAACTTAATTGAAGTCTGGCACACAATCTTGGCCCGTAGATAATTCCGATTTGTATCCTTTGTCGTGAAACTGTCGGCAGAGTCCGCTGCAAGTGGGTGGACAATCTTTAGAGAATTCTGTGTGCAGTCGGGCCGACGCACGACTGCATAAACTAAATTATGCAAAGGTCTGCGGGTCGATCTGATATCCCTTGAAGCCTTGAAGAAACATACTTGTCATCTAGAATCCAGAACAACACTTCTATTGAACTTGCAATGAAACGAAGTCTAGAGTCTTGACAACACAGTGAAAAGTCTAAAAAGGAAGCCTTCGTTATTAAAGTCTGGAGTCTGGACTTAATAAGCCTAGCACACAATATTGGCCCGTAGCTCGTCGATAGGATCAAAGTATGGTAACGAGAGTCACTGGTATTACATCTCACTGTGTATACACACTGGAACAAGATATGACAGACCATAGCGGCATGTAACGCAACGTCGAATCAAATATTATAATATTAGCGCTGCCCAAAATAAACCAATTGTTATCTGTGGATTGATCACGTTTAGTCTAATTGCTTGATCCTGCTATCTGCCGTCTGCCAAGAACATCTAACCTCAGATTGTATTTCGATACCTAAGTGTTTCAAGTTTATCAATTACTTATGCGGTCGTAGACTGGAAGGCGCCGTAGTTTCGCCTGAGTCAACAATACTTCATCCATATTAATAACTCGGTTAGAGAGAAGATAGAGGCAAATTGAGTACTTCATGACGTGACGGTAGCCTTAAACCCTCTAAAGCTCTCTACCGAACATTTATCTTTCAACTAATACGCATGCCTCCTGCGTTATCGCTCGATCACAGCGTCTGCGACCCACATTGTTAGCGGCAAAGGTTAGAACTGATCAAAAATGTTACAGGACGAATAATAAAAACAAGAAGCTGCACGCAGCTTAAAATCCGGCGTATTTTTTGTAACGCGGACTATTTCAGATACTGCGTGTTTGCCAATTACAACGCACAATGCAATCAGATGCGAAAGTACGCACACAGTTGATCTCATCTAAAACGAGTCAGAACACGAGTGAACAAAAGTAGAACACGAGCGACTTATAAGCCAGGGTACCCTAGTGTAACACAGGTAGCCCAAACATACTAGGGTCCAAATACTAAGATGATCTGTTCTAAAACTCCACATGAATCAGGACATGAGTGAACTCGAGTGCACAGCGGTTCATAATTTAATTAACAAAAGATTATAATAAACAAATATAATTATAATTGTTTTATCGTCTTAGTTGTCTCGGGTTGCCTGTGTTATCAGTGCGGTACCCTATTTTTGTATTTCCGTGCTACCTGTGTTATTCTAGCTTGGCTTAGTTGTGTCGGGTTACTTGTGTTTTTAAGTAAGGTACCCTCTCTTTGTATTTTCGGGCTACTTGTGTTCACATCGTTATTAGCATGCACACATCCAGATCACTATTAGTACACAGGCACAATCTGTTAAATTGGATTGGACAAGCAGATGCGAAAGTATGCACGCACAGTCGCGTCACGTAGCAGCGCCAGAGTAACAGGAAGCTGCACGCACCTTTAAAGAGGAACTAAAGCCTAAAATCAATTCAATATCTATGCAAAGATGTATTCGAAATAAATAAATTGTGCTATTTAATTTTTCTATGTTACGCGTCTTAATGAAGAGAAAAGCTGAAACCTCCCTCGCAGCCTCCGCTCAGATGGCTCACATCTGTTTTTTTTTTTGCTGAAGTAACTGCTCCTAAATGCGAACCATTGTGTTTTCTTCAATATGGGGAAATTTGCTTTGAATTGAGCCACCACACAATCTAAATTTATCAGCGGAGAATCGAACTTGAAAACTAATTTTCTCTGCAAAGTCGCGGAACACAGTAAAATATAATAGCAAAACTTATATCTTTAGAATACATCTTTGTTTAGACGTTGTGAACACAAGTAGAACACGAATGCACGCAAGTAGAATACGAATAAACACGAGCAACTTCACGTAAGCTAGGGTACCTAGGATAACACCGGTAGCCCAAAAATACTAGGATCCAAATACTAGTAAGCTCTGAAATATAACTCCACAAGAGTCAGACCAGGAGTGAACATGAGTACACTAGCGCTTCATTTAATTAATACAAAACGTAATAATAATAACATAATAAAAGTTGTGTTATCGACTTAGTTGTTTCGGGTTACCTGTGGTATCAGTGTGTGCCGTCTTTGTAGGTTCGGGTTACCTGTGTTGTCCTATTGTTATCATTGCGGTACGGTACTATATATACTCTATGTATTTTCGGGCTATCTGTGTTATCTAAGGGAGCGCAATAAATTGTTGTAACATGGCTCACTTTCGGTGGCCGTCCGCATCTCTTGACCTTTTAGACATGTCTCGTTCCAGTCTGCGACCGCGTGAAGCGTGTTACATAGTGCGATGTTGATCAGTTGGATGTTGAGTGCCAACTTCATTTGGCAGAGGTTTCTAGTACTTCGAGCTATCAATTGGTCAGGAGTCTATGCTCTTTGTGATGCTGAGGTTTTTTGGCCATCAGAAAGTATATTTAACTTACTTTTCGTACAGTGTTTGGACGAGATTGGCCGATATTAGATTTTACGCAAAATTGTCAACATCATTTATGTTGCACATCTTAGAACATAACAACATTTCTTTTTTACATAGTTAGCATCCCTGTTTACTGCTGCATAAAAATTAGACAATTACAATCAATTTTTCTGGTGCAAACGTTTCGAAAACTAATACATAGTGTGGAAGTCCGTGAAGTGACTAGCGACTTTGAAGTAGTTCGAACTATCGATTGTCATGGACTGAATAATTTGTTTTACAGCTTTATATGTATGTCGATTGGTCAGAAGGCTATCCTCGTAAAGCTTCTGCGGTTCTTTGGACTGTAGGCTTTTTTTAACGGGAGTTTTCGTACAGTATTTCTAGTCTCTACTTTGTACATAGCACGCTTCACACTAGCTAGAGCCATATTCAGTTACGTTGTCACGGAAGTCCGGTAAATTAAAATTACTAGCTGGTTTCTAGTAGTTCGAGCTATTGGCTGTCATGGACTGAAAACGTACTTTTACAGTTTCATATGTATGTCAATTGGTCAGAAGTCTATGTTCTTTGTGATGCTGAGGTTTTTTGGGCATCAGAAAGTATTTTGGACGAGATTGACCGATATTAGATTTTACGCAAAATGGTCAAATGAATGTCATTAATGTTGTACATCTAGAACAGAACATTCGACCAAATGTTTTCATTTTCTTTCTTTCGCATAGTCAGCATCTCTGTTTGCTGCCGTATAAAAATTAGACAATTTCAATCAATATTTCTGGTTCAAAAGTTTCGAAAACTAAGACATAGTGTAGCGCGTTTAACGCTAGAAAGTTCAGCAGTCCGGAAGTCTGTGAAGCAACTTCGACTTCTGTATAGCGACTTCTGTATAGCGACTTCTGTATAGCGACTTCTGTATAGCGACTTCGAATATTCTTTAGACTGTTTTCCTTGAAACGATATCCCGTTTCCAAGTCGGTTTTCCAAAACTATTTTCTAGTTCTGTTTACAATTATACAGTTATCCAACTCCAATACGATTTGATCTCCCGATAAACCCGCAGGGGAAGCCAGAAGGCACTCTGTCCAACATCCTGCCACAACGCCGGTGAGATCCGCAAATGAGCACTTCCAAAACATACCAAATGTCAGTTGAGAAAACAACCTTACGAGTTTGCTAGAAATGTCCGGCAGTCAGCCTTATTTTTTTTTATTAACCAGCAATTTTGCATATAGAACGCAAGAGACTGCTTGTAAAAATGTGACCTCGTTTCTAGACATGTTTTGACTTGTTCTAGACTAGGAAAACACAATTAATTGATAAAATAATAAACGCCCTGTCCTGCCATTCACTTTGATTAGTTATCAGCCGACAAGACGGACAAGTTATCTCGAGTTGTCTCATACAGCTGACCCCGTTATCTAAACGTGTTTGCATACACTTAACTTGAGATTGTATTTCGCTTATGCTATTAGATCTGTTCAGGCAGCGCAGATCGAATGTATTACGTTGTTCGTGTATTTTTACAGTTCCTTTACAAGAATCATAGGATTAGAAAGTAGTTAAAAAGAACTGATAGCGCCTCAAAGTCTCACGCGTTGCTCATTCCACATTTCCGTAGTGGTAATTATTCTGTGATGATCTAATGTGATGTAAAAAGCGTCAAATAAATCTATAACGTTTAATGCGCATGCCTCCTGCTTTATCGCTCGATCACAGCGTCTCCGACCCACATTGTTAGCGGCAAAGGTCTGATCTGATCAACTTCTGTCGCCGATAGAACAAAAAAAAGAATAATAATAATAATAAAAAAAAGACACAGACTGCATTTTAAGACTCCGGCTGCCGCCATAGCAGCGCCGGAGTAAAAAAAAGACACAGACTGCATTTTAAGACTCCGGCTGCTGCCATAGCAGCGCCGGAGTAATTATGCGCTCGAATAAGGTCGTTAACTTTTAGGCTTCCGCCACGTTTACCCAGAAAATGTCCGGGGAAAATGAATGTTTTCTCCAAAATCAGTCGGGCTAATATAAAAATCATAAACATAACTTCTGTATAATGTCAAGCAATTTATTTGGATTGCCTGTCTGTAATTTGTGCTGTAAATCTAGCCTTCAATTCCATTCTAGAGGTGAAACAACGGCTCTTTCCTTCATACCGGCGAACAAGGAGCATACGAACAAGGAAAATCAACCCGGGTGCTGAGACTTAGACCTTGAAAGTACCTTTGAAAACGGTTACACACACTCTGCGAAAGCCGTAGCTAATGAAGTTTGTAAATTTTAGGAAATTCATGGTAAAATAACAATAAAATATTACTCACCTCTCTAGCTCTAGTTCGCTCAAACTCCAAATCGTCGAAGACCAACTCGCGACGTCGTGAACATGTCACCATCGGCATATAGTCGTCATCGTCATTTTGTGATTGGATATTGTCGCTAAATGAAGATTCCAAGTAATGCACGAAAGCCAACGACACATTCAATTGCTCCCGAATAAAACTTCACGACCACTTATCGACAATGTTAACAAACACACTATCTTACGCGCATCATCGGACTCGATAACATAGTGTCTAATGTTAACAAAATGGCGGCGCCCAGGTCTTCGCGGGGCCAACTTTGAGGGGCTCGTTCTCAACTCTGAAAAAGTTTTATCAAATTTTAATACATTTTCCTAAAAGTACATCTGAAAGATGCTTTTGAGCCCAAATGTGTTTTTCACTCGGGTATCCCTTTAAAGAACCTCCTTCAACCACAGTGCTTTGCGTGCCCATGTACTGCTTGTCGGTCATTTTTGGGTAACCGTTATTCTGTTGTTTTCGATGGAATTCGCAATCCACCTAAATCTATCCCATCATAGCTTTATGTTTGGCAGATTTTATACTGAATTGAAAGATAAAATGTCCTGAGCTCGTAACTAATATTATTCGCGTCTTTGAGTAGTTTTAAAGGTTATTTTGTATCGATTGTTGGTGGCAGCTCTTCATCGCATATCTCAGCTAAACTAGACAGCCAGACCTGGAAGTTGTTCACGCCGAGTGGACTGAAAACTATAATCATCATCAAGCTGAAAGAATCTAGGATACACCTATCCTTCGAGTAAGGATTTCCTGTCTGGCCGAGCCATTCGCAAGTCAGGATTTCTGGTCAGGATTTCAGATCAGTTTTTCTATCCTTTCCCGCGACTGTTTGTCTGTTCTCTCAGGTTTTCTCCCTGCGATGTGTATATATCAATCAAAAGCGCTTTTTCACTGATTACCTTTGTCAACAGTCCTGTCTGTACCGGTGAATGTCGCCGACAGATCGCCGAGAGGTACGCAAGATCAGATTTATTTAGTTGGTTTGCTTCGAAAACCATTTCTTTAGAATGTTGGGATTTAAGGGAAAACATGATTACAAACATATCTGAAATTTTAATGTTTTGTGAAGATCTATTGTCAGTAGTATTCCTTTCGACAGATTGAATCATTCTCGTTACAGAGACAGAGGTTACTAAAGTATCTTGTGTGATATACTTTGATCATGTATCAAACCATAAACTTACTTTCACCGTCGGAGTCCTGAATCAAAATTTATGTCTAGAAATCCTGACTGGAGACTTCAGTTTATCTCTAAAGAGTCCGCTTTCCGGTTACAATCAGCTCACACTCAGTGAATATTGGAAATACTTCTTTGTACTTCTTCTATGAATATATTTTTTCAGTTCGTGAAACGCTTCCACTTTCTGCTCGTGATCAAAATAAAAATAAAAGCGTGCAAAGCACTGTGGTTGAAGGAGGTTCTTTAAAGTCCCTAATACTATGTGAACGAAAACGGCTGGAAAAGCGTCAGGTCGAACAGGTTTTGAAATGTGACGCGGGACATGCAAAATAAGGCATTCGTAAAGAGTTCGCTATCGATATTTTGTGCTTGAAATACTTTTATTTTCTTATTTTTGTTTCTAATGTAAAAATTTAACTAATTGTTTTTACCAAAGTATGCAAAAAAAAGCAATTCTATCTATAGCGGATTCTAGAAGAGTGAGAAAGAAAACAAAAATGTTTGATATGTTTTGATATGTACATCAATTCACTGCGCCCAGTCTAAATGCTTCGGTTCTTGGTATTTAACTCTAACATATAGTTGGTGATCAACTATATATATCAAACTCGATAGGCCAGCCGAAATGCGTATGACACGAGTAAAAACATATTTATTTTTAGCTGTATTAGCTGATTAGCCGCGATTAACAGGACCCCTCTAGTTTTCAGCCTGCTGGGACAACTACTACTGCTACTTAGCATAACCCAGCCGCCGTCGATTGGAAACTCGTTATCTGATTGATAATCATTTTCTCTACTTATTACAGTATTATGCAGGGAGACTATATGGAACGAAACACTACCATGAAGTATATACTATTTTTACTAACCCAATGTGCTCTCTTATTTATTTCGTGTTTTTTTTGCGTGCATCCTTTGCAGATTTATATAACAATAATAATAATAATAATTGCATGGCAAATCTAACGTATATCTATCTGTATAATTAGTCACAGAGGGAATTGGCGATTTCTGTTTTCCTAAATTCCGTACGGTTTATCAACAACGCAAGTTCTTCTTTTGCAGATAAGGCAGTGAACTCCGTCCTGAGCTGAGCGCCTTTTAATCGAAAAGCTCCCCCATGGCCGTCAGTTCGTTTATACGGTTCATTTCCTACGGAATGCTAGGCTTCATGTATGAAATCATTTTCACCGCATTCTGGGATTTCGTGGCGTCTGACTTCACAGACTTCCAATTCAGAGGGTATTCGTCTGTATGGTCGTTCTTCATTTACGGCGGCTGCAGCTACTGCGGAGAGCGGTTTTTCTACAACACCAAGGATCGAGTGTGGGCAGTTCTTCGGGGACTCGTCTACGTCAGCATGGCTTACAGTTGGGAATTCCTTGGCGGACTTCTGCTTCGCCAGTTCTCTGCTTGTACATGGGATTACACTCATTTTCGGTTTGATATCATGGGGCTTATAGCCTTAGAATATGCGCCCTTTTGGTTTTTAGCCGGTTTATCCCAAGAATATCTTTACGATTATTTATTGAGGTTGGATGTCGAAAATAGTCATATGAACGAAAAAGCGCCAACTATAAGTCCTAACAAAATTGATGGAAAACTACAATGACATCAAACTGAACCATGCATGACTAGAGCTAGAACTCTCCCCGGCTTTGCAGTTGCATCATAACAGATCAGGCTCATTTCACATCTTTTCTCCTTCCTCGACTTGAATGTCAAAAGTGTTTCTACAATTCGTGAACTCATTAATTAAAAAAAGCAACTCAAAGTTTTTTTTACGCACAGTCTACATAACTATATTTAAGAAGGACAAAATAATCAGCGCAAAGGATTCTGGTAGTTTTATTCAACTGACGTAATAGTGCAAAGGAAATTGAGAAAAGGCGGTTTGCACTTAAACAAAGGTTTTTATTCTCCTGGGACTAAACATGACCGCCACGTGATAAAACGGCCCATTACGTCAGTTGAATACAACTACCAGAATCCTTTGCGCTGATTATTTTGTTCTTCTAATTTGGCCCATTGTCTTGGTAATATCAGAGGAGTTAAAAAATCTGAATAAGAAAAACAATTCGAAAAGGATTCTGGTAGTTGTATTCAACTGTCGTAATAGTACAAACCGGGAGTTTAACTTTCGTGAAGAGAACATGTCCAGTGTAATATGCAATGTAATGTCCAATTCACTCAGATACTTCTTTACTATTTTTCTTATGTGTTTGAGTTGAGTAACAGTGATTAAATGTGATTGGATAACACTACCTCGCCCCGGCACCAGCCCATGAGATGTTTGAGTTAACTGGCCCCATTTAAAAAAACACTTTGATATCAATAAATACAATAAATATACGAAGGTATATGTAGTCTAATTATGATTAACGTTACGTTAACGGTTTAAAAACTATTCCACATCAATTGTTGCAAAATTATTCACTTGTGTCACCAGGAGTGTAATATACTCCTGGTGTCACGTGATATTTATAAAATGGGTGGCGTGTTATATCGGCAAACTCCCAACCGCAGGCGAGGTTAGATCCGACATAACACAGACACGAATTATATAAATGACTTTTAAAAGTTCGTAAATAAATAAAAAAGAAATTTCAGAAATAGGTGGTTTGCAGTATCACATCAGTTGACTACTACCTGAATCCTTTGCGCTGATTATTTTGTTCTTCTAATTTAGACCATTGTCTTGGTATTCTCAGGAGATAAAAATCGCAATAATACAAATAATTCGAAAATGATTCTGGTAGTTGTAGTCAAGTGAGGTAATAGTGCAAACCCAGCCTAGTTCCTAGGCCTTCTGGCTGGTATTTTGTCTGAGTTGGTTGATGTGGTTTGTAATGGTTGTGACGTCACCAACTGTCAACCAGAAGGCCAAGCAGAATAGTTGTTATTACGGCTGAGCCAAATACCGTGAAACGGTCAGCGGTTTCACCCATCTTATCGGGTCATCGACTCGTTTGAGGCTGTTTCAGCTTTGAGCTTGTTTGAGTGAAATTTTCCATGAAATATCCTCGTTTTTAATACTCTACTTTATAATTCCTGTCTCTTCATTCGATGCACTAGAGCGATTGTAAGACGCTGAATGGCCTAAGGATGGACTAACCAATTTCATAAGGCTAAATGGGAAGAGGAGTTATCGTGTGATTTGTTGTCTTTACAGACCCAAGCAATCCTTTCAGTAGCAACTATATTATCAATTTTCCCGGTCACGTGAGCAATTCATTATGCTTCATACTTCATACTTCATACTTTGTTCATCTTTCCTTAAAAAGGCTTTCCAAAGACAAAATACAAATACAATACAACTACAGTGTACATGATAATTTGAATTACATCTATTAATTTAACCTATTTTGAGTTTGATATAATTTGCTCTTCAGCTTTCGCTTGAAACTTAAAACGTCTTTACTTAATTTCAGTTCATTATCTAGCGAGTTCCATATTTTTACTGTTCTGTAATAAAAACTTCTCTGACCACTCGCAGATTTGAATAAGGGGATTTGTAATAATTGCGAGTTTCGAGTTTCACGACCACTAATATTGAAGCGCTTCGTGAATTTAGATATTAAATAACCTGGTGCGGAATCAGTCATACATTTGAATGCCATAGTGGCACTTCTAAAATACACTAGCTTATCTACTGGGAGCCAATTTAGCTCTTTTAGTATAGGTGTAATATGGTTATACTTTTTGGCCCCGCTAACAAGTTTTGACATGATTGTAGCTTACGTATGTTTCTATTAGATGCATTTGCCCATACATTCGAGCAGTAAAGCAACTTACTAAATACTAATGTATTAATAACAGTAATTAAAGTGTTCTTATTAAACGCGTGTTTAACACGGTTTATTTTTACAATGAAAGCCTACGAAAAATATGCAGAGAATTACTTGTGATTTGAGTGAAAAGTTTTCAATGTTAGAGGTTCGCGCGCGCTGCTGACGCAATCTGATCACGCCATTTTCGAACAATGAGCGCGCGCTCAAAGCTCCTTTTGTACGAGCGCGCGACTGAATAAACCAAAATATTACTTATTTCTGCCCTTTATCTTTTCAGGTAATCATAATTGTTTTTAAATAAAATGATTAACAAAGAATCGTCTGTTTTTTTTGGTATAATTAACAATAAACACAGTACTGTTCGCGAAATGCTTCACGAAAGATCGGCGTGAGTACTGTATATCCAGTGAGCGCGACATTTTGTGAATGGTATCGAAACATCGTAAACAATACGCATTTTCAATGGCTTTGTAAAGCTCTTAAACCTGGAACCCTTTGGAGCCCTTTGCACAAATTAGACACTTAATTTATTTGTGTCACTGCTCATACTAATTTCCAGGTAAGGTTAGTTGTCTAAAAGGTTTGTAGTTAATTTCTTTGAGGGTAAGATTTACGACTTGAGCTCGCGGAAAATTTTCTCCCAAACAACTTCTCGAGAAAAGATGTTTAGCGAGTAGTAAAGTTAGAAAGTACATTTCTGACTTTGTTGAATCCATCTCTAGTTTCTAGAGTTAAAAATCTGCAAGGAGAAATTCAGTTGGAAATGACAAAACTCGCGGGAAGCTCCAAGTTTCTTGCCTTCTTGACAAATTTTCAAGCGCAAGTGTTCATGGGAAGGCCATCCAATCCTCCTTGGACACAAGAAGCTTCTGAAGACAAGGCTTGTAAAAAAATTCCGTCAAATCACTCCAGTGGCCAAGGACAGACACCGCTTAACATTTCTCCTTGCTTTTCTTTAGAAAATATTCGTTTGGGGCATCATACTCTTGGTGATCTCCGTTCAACGTGACTCCATCTCTGTACCATTTTGAAATGGTTGACCCGAAAGCCTCGTTTTCATGAGGACTGATGGGTGGAACCACTGACCATTTGGCTCAGCCATAGTGACAGCTATATTCGCCGAGCTGGGCCCAAAAATTCGCAAAAATGGGCCCAAGATGGCGACCACTATTGATGACAAGGGGGAAGACAGTTCAAAGACTTGCATGCATCAGGTGATAGGAAAATCACATTGAGTTTTCTTATTCTAAAATGTTTGACGTTTGTGTAATTTCAAATGGTAAAACCTGGCAAAATGCAGTCGGAGTATTTAAATTTAAATTATCGAATATCGTGTATTGTTTTAAATAAATTTAATAAACTCACTTTCAACAAAATACCTGGCACTTCGCTTCCAAGCTGTTCATCTTACAGATTTGGATTCGCTGCCCGATGTTAACAGAGAAGATAGACCGACAGCAGCAAGAGCCATCTTCAGTTTTTACCAGTGGAATGAACTCATTGTGCTTCGTCAAACGGATAGAAGTTGTTGAGCCGTGAAACTCAACGCGATACTCACCTAGAGCGGGCTTCCTCCATGCCAAATCAGGCAAAGTGCTTTAAACCCATGCTTTGATATTTTCTCAAGCTCTTCACGAGCAAATATATACCGAATCCGTGGCCACCATGTTGGATCGAATTTGGTAACAGTGAGCAGTGACGTCACAAGCCATTACAAACCACAGGGATCCCATTAACCCACTCAGACAAAATACCAAGCCAGAAGGCCAAGGGACTAGGCTGGTGCAAACCGAGAATTTTGATAAAATTACTTGTTTATAGCTATGTCGTGCATCACGGAGAAAAGAATTGGGTTCCACATTGATGGTCCGGCCATGTAGGAATAATAGTGATCTTTCGAGCCTTTGTGCTTGCGCTCCCATATCGGGTCATTGCCCAACTCGGAGTCTTGCGTGCCTTGTATATTGAGCTGATGTTCTCCACACAGGTCTTTATACCGATTTTCACTTATTGAGTGAAGGTCTTTATAAAGATTCATGGTGAAGCCCTTGGTTTTATAAGGAATGACTGGGTCTATATATATAGACTTCACTCGAGAGTGTGAGGATCTATATTGGCCTTTTTTATTTTGTTGAAGAAAGAGAAAAGGTCTCAATCGTGAACCTTCAGCTATATAAGACCCTCACACTCTCTCTCTAGTGAAGTCTATATAAACACCCTAGTGTTTTTACAATCACTCTCTCTAGTGAAGTCTATACGAAGACCCTAGTGTTTTTACCCTCGCTCTCTCTAGTGAAGTCTATACAAAGACCCTAGTGTTTTTACCCCGGGGGGGGGGGGACTCCCTTATGTGAGGGGTACATGGATGCTCGTCGTACCTTTTAGGGGTCAAAATCAGGAGTTTGGTACCACTTAGGGTATCCACCATCAAACACAGACATTTCTATGTAAAGCGGTACCTTTTAGGGGTCGGGTGTCAATTGAACAAAAAAGCTGTTATCAATTTACATTTTTATTATCTTTTAGGGGTCAAAATAAGCTTGAGCCACGCCCATTTTAGTACCTCTTAGGGGTCAAATCGAAACTGTCCGACGAGCATCCCTACCCCTTTTATATGGGAGTGCCCCCCCCCCCCCCCGGGGTTTTTACCCTCACTCTCTCTAGTGAAGTCTATATAAACACCCTAGTGTTTTTACCCTCACTCTCTCTAGTGAAGTCTATATATAGACCCTAGTGTTTTTACCCTTACTCTCTCTATTGATCAAGTCTTTATAAATACCCTAGTGTTTTTACCCTCACTCTCTCTAGTGAAGTCTATATATAGACCATAGTGTTTTTCCCTTCACTCTCTCTAGTGAAGTCTATATAAACACATTAGTGTTTTCACCGTCACTCTCTCTAGTGAAGTCTATATAAAGACCCTAGTGTTTTTACCTTCACTCTCTCTAGTGAAGTCTATATAAACACACTAGTGTTTTTACCCTCGCTCTCTCTAGTGAAGTCTATACAATGATCCTAGTGTTTTTACCCTCACTCTCTCTAGTGAAGTCTATACAAAGACCCTAGTGTTTTTACCCTCACTCTCTCTAGTGAAGTCTGTATAAACACCCTAGTGTTTTCACATGATTGCATCATGCACCTGACTGATTGGACAAAATGCTCATGAATCATGCATGAATTTGGAATATTTATCATAGGACTATTCTAAAATGATTCTAACGACTGCCATTAGAAATAGAACATATGTTAATGCATTTCTTTTCCAGTTTTCTTCCATTACCGCTCATTTAAGTTGATTAAAGTGGAGTCAGCCATGTTATATGTGCTGCAGGCCAACTATACACTGTCAGGCGCCACTGTATTGTGTTTTCTTGTTCAGTTTTATTTTGATTTGTTCAGTGGGCTTCCTGTTGGGCGCGGTCAAAGGAAAGGAAAATGGGCGAGGAGAAAAGGGAGAGAACGGGAGCCTGATTAGGTTACCGTGCCGGTATACATACCATTAGGTTACCGTACCGGTATACATACCATTAGGTTACCGTACCGGTATACATACCATTAGGTTACCGTACCGGTATACATACCATTAGGTTACCGTACCGGTATACATACCATTAGGTTACCGTGCCGGTATACATACCATTAGGTTACCGTACCGGTATACATACCATTAGGTTACCGTGCCGGTATACATACCATTATGTTACCGTACCGGTATACATACCATTAGGTTACCGTGCCGGTATACATACCATTAGGTTACCGTGCCGGTATACATACCGCGGCAAAACGTTGTGCTCCGTTGTTTTTTCGCGAAATAGTTTACGTATATACGCGTTGGTACTTTGAAACAGGGGTGATTTCCTCTGTTTTCTTTCAGATTCAGCGGGAAACTGGGGAGACACGCGCGCGATGGACTCATCAAAAGCGCATGCGCGTGACGTTTTGCCGCAGCGTGGCCGGTATATATACTAGAGAGATTAGACGGCTAACCAACTAATACGGCTGTGCACGTGTATTTTTATGAGTCATATCGGGAGCTGGGGTGGCGCAGTGGTTAAGCGCTTCGCCACTCACCTCTGTGGCCCAGGTTCGATTCTCGGACGCGCCGCCATATGTGAGTTGAGTTTGTTGGTATCTCGCCCTTGCTCCGAGGATGTTTCTCCGGGTTCTCCGGTTTTCCTTCCTCCGCAAAAACCAACACGCTAAATTCCAATTCGATCTGTGAATTAGTCGGGACCTGGCTTTGATCAGCCCCTATGGTTGTTTCAGATCTCGTTAGAAATTCAGAGTTCAGAGTTTGCTCAAGCTGGTTAAGGCCTGGTTCATTGAACGGAAAATAGATGTAAGTTAAAAAATGTTTTCTGACAGAAATAACAGTTTAAACAAAAACTAATTACACCGTAATACTAATATCAACTCCCTTAAATTTGTTAAGTGGATGGTTGTCGTATCACGTGATCGATGACGTCATAATTATATAAAATCGTTTAAGTGAAATGCGGTTGCGACGATAACATATGAATATAAAGTAACCCTGCTAAAACATTACTCCTCCCGCAGTGTTTCAGATCACGCTTAGAAAACATGACTATCATGTAAAGATAAGGAGATATTAAGGGTACAAAAAGTCACGTGACCTATTTTGCATATGTTCGCCTTAATTACTCGTTAACGAACCATTGTAGTCATCTTTTCTAAGTTGATTTAGGTAAAAGGCTTCAACCTTAACTAAACATATCCACTCATCATCCTAGCTGTTTTGAACTCGGAGCCGCGTTTTTGATTTACTGATTTCGTGTTCTAAGTCACGTGACAAATCACATGACACGTTTTACTACACACAAACCACTTAAGGTAGTCAAGAATGGCGATACCTATTATCGTGAGAAACTTGGCGTACTTACCATACTCGGCTGTGCTGAAATAAGGGAAACAGTTTTTACCCGAAATTTGACCCCTGAACCAGGCCTTAACATGCTTGAGTGTATGTAACGAGTAAAATTACATAGCCTTATAATATATACTCAACAAAATATCTGGATTCTGATTGGTTAATAACGAGTGCATAAAAAGGGTATAGAGTGCACAGTCGCATGCTCTCAGCAAATGTTTGCTCAGTACATTATGAGCAAGAAATCGCATGAACTGCTCGTGCAATTATCAGAACTTTCAAAATATCACTCAGCCCCCCATAAATCATATATAGCACGAGCACAGGAGGGAGCGGGCGTCTCTAGGGAAAACCATGGACCAGTCATGTAGACAGTATGACGTCACGCAATGGCTCAGTGATTTTCAATATGGCGGCGCATAAAAACACGGCTATTTTACTCGATCGCATTTCTTAAAAACAAATTCTCACATTACTTCTCAAAGTATCAGTCATATAACTCCATTTACCAGAAAAGGATATACCAAAGACCGTTTTGAGCCGGGCTTATGGAAATTTATCGCATTGTTTAATAGCTTTTTAGGTAGGTTTTTGTGAATAAGTGGAACTGCCGTTTGGGAGAAATGGCAAGGACAGCAAAAATGCTGAATGGAATTAAGGGCCGGAGAAATGACAATCAGGCTTCAAAATAGGAGGTTCAGTTCCTGAGGTGTTCAACTCCTTATCTGCAAAGTTGTGTTAAGATGGCTTGCGTAGAACTGCTCATCAATCCCTTCAAAGTGAAAAGTCAGTTTGTTCGAGTCTGCCGCCATGTTGTTGTTCACCAAGGATAAATGCGAAGGACAGGCCCAAGTCATAATTGGCAAGTTATGTAGTCGATGACTTTTCAGAATAACATGTAATTATTCCTTTTACTCTACGAAAACATGTATATTGTTTTACAAGCGAAAGGATCGACATTGAAGTCTCTCAAACTTGAAGGAAAAGTGAAGCAAGGGAATTCAGTTGATTCAGAAATAAGTAATAATTAAACCACCTTGAATAAAATGACTTAGTTTTTCTTGCTGGAATAACCTATGTTGGAAGTTGCTGTTTAAAATTTCTGAGTTCGTATTTAAAGCTGGAGAGATACATGTAGTTCCTACACTGAGGACTGGTATGTATAAATGTTGTTAGTTTAATTAAAGTTAAATTATATAATTAGTCATTAGGTGCAATGTATTAAAATTGAATTGATGCACAGGTGTATTTTTTTTTTTTAGGAATCAATCCCAAATGTTTCATTAATATTTTATACCTGGGGGCTCTTTACATGTAATATATGTGGCTGGGGGTGCTCGTCATTTTAGGGGTTGAAATTGGCACTTTTTTTAGGGGGTCTTGTAGCATTTTAGCTCTCTGAGTGAGTTTTAAGACAAATTATCCTCCTAATTAAAATAGACACAAGTCGATTGTAAATAATTTGCTCAGTAATGCAAAGCCCTGCAGGAAACTAGGTATTTCAAGTTTAGGGTATTGCATTTTCAATAGGTGAAGTATTTTTAGAGTATATATATTTTCCAGCTTTATCTACAATTAGCATCCCCAAGGCGCCTAACCCCAACATTTTTAAACCAAAGCCCCCCCCCCCCCCCCCCCCCGATTTTATACTGACAATATGACAAAGCACCCAGCCTTTGACCAGTAGATCAGAAGCCGAAGTGACAAATGCAATGCATTCTGTAAGGTATGCCAGCCCTGCCAGTATCCACACAAGAAAAGGAGCTCTTCAAACCCACACTTCAAAATATATCTTCTGAGCTGTCGATCCTAATACAATGAGACAGATTGTTTTGATATTTTTGGGCTGAGGGACCTATCATATTCTTGGAATTACCATAGTTCTTGTGAGTTAATTTCCATATGAAAATCAAAAGAATAATCAACATTTTCTGATAGATACAATACTGTATAAATCCTATTTTTAACAACTTTTTTTCTGTTGATTTTTCAAGTTCAGTGAAATGGTTATATAAAGCTGAAAAGAATCAAGGGGCTTGATTAGTTACTCACAATGTTAGTTGAGTCATTGCAAGAGTACACATTTTCATGGTCTGGGTCTGGTTGGTTCAAAGGGTGGATAATGCTATCCACCCAATAAATCCTTATCCAGTGGATATATAACTGTCATAAACCTTTCATCTGATATATAGGGATTTTTACAGTGGATACCATTATTCACCCTTTGAACAACTGGACCCAGGTCTGAAAAGGACCCAGGTCTGGAAATCATATTTTATGGTCTGAAATAGCCTTGTAAGGTAGGGTTTTGGACCCAGGCAGCACACCCACCCAAATGTTTGCTGTCTAGTGCCAGCAATGCAGACTACCAACAAAGTTAATAAATCATATAAATCAATCTCAAGCTTATATAATTATTATTATTAATTAATATTATTCAAGAGAGATTTAAAGGAATATGGAGATTGCTAGGGGCAATGATTACACCAGAGAATGAGCCAGGCTGCACCATTGTGCTATTCCTGCTTTAAAAAGACATTTGTCCCTTGAAAAAAATAAGATAATGGTCAAATTGTCTGGCTTTGTCTCAGCTTCCAAAGGAAATTAAATGCCAGGTCACTTGCAAAAGGGCCACCAAATTGTCCCTTCTGGCTCAATCTCTGTTACACTGATCAAACAGTTCATCAAAATGAGATTACGGCATTTCATCAAAGAAACTAGCCTTACATCATGCTGCCTAGCCAAATTTGCACTAAACAATTTTGGGTGAAGGGGGGAGAGAGAGTTATATTGCCTTTTGAGTTAACCATTATTGGGTCAGTCTGAGCATCAGGATTTGTAGATATGCTTTTTTTGTTCACAAGCAGGCCCAAGCTTCTGTTATGGTTCAAATCGCTAATTACTATAATTTGTATTGATTTATTGTTGTTGAAAAAATAAAGGGGCCTTGGTTATAAACTGCAGATAACCCTGCCACTTCAAAAGATCACTCATGAAAATGTATTATTAATTAACGAAGTAGCAGGGTATTCTGCAGTTAATAATTTGTTTAAGAGAGTACCGTATCTCTTAAAGGTTCTCTTAAACTGCTTGAGGTCGTTGTGGCTAAAACAATAGGCTGATTATTGTTTTTAAGCCGAATATGTAGTTTTAGGCGATAAGCACTCGTACACCACAGGTAGCCCAAGCTATGTAAATGGCATTTTTTAATAGCATTCGTACGGAGTTTTTAGTTTTCCATTTTCAACATAAATCTTGGACAAAAATCGACAGAACTTACAGGGTATCTTTTTATGTTTCTTAGCTATGTCTGCTCTAATTTTAAACGAATTTCAGCAACGTTTTACATCGCTGTCCTTCTCTGTGTTGTTATATTTACACGGCAAACAAACGAGCAAACTGCAACTTCAGCACTCAAAAGGATTGATGAGCAGAACCAAACATACACAAGCCGTATACTTAAGTTGCTCAAAAAGATCAAGAAAGTGTGAATAAAACCTCCTAGTTTGGGTTAACAATTCACCCGTTATCTCGAGAAATCTGAAAATTTGTAAACTAAGTTCTGCTCTTTTCGAACCAAAATGTCCTCCCCGGAAAACAACAAGAGCTCAATTAACTTCTTGTTAGAGCGGTTTAAACTTTTTTGATGATTGATTAATCGATTAAATGTGTAACATAAAGACATAAACCATCAACACTTACATGAAATTGTTGGACTAAGCAACGTTAAACCTCAACTTTTGACCTCTTTTTGTCCCTAACTAAATAGCGTTCGCGCCGAACTGAACAAGGATACGGGAAGCATTCACTCCGTTGCTATGTGACGTCATACTGTCTACATGACTCTCCCGGAATACTGATTGGCCAAGCAATTGAGACGCCCCCTCCCTCCTGCACGAGCAGTTCATGCGACTTCCTCTACGTTTTAGCTGACTTTATATTAGCCTCCTCCGCAGTTCATCGTCAGACCCTTGCTCATCTCTCTTATACCACAGGAAGCCCGGTTTCACATTTTTTTAAATCGATTTATTCGATTTTAATTCGGAGTTGCCTGCGGAGGAGGCTAAGCTGACTTATAAGTTGTTTATCATATGCAAAACAACTGCACTATGCCGGCAACAGGGAAGCCATTTTACTTTTACTACCTCAATACGGTCTCATATTTCTTGCGTTCTTGTGCATATTGCGTGCGTTCTTTACAGATTTACATAGAGCAGCTTTCGTATGACTGCCGAGGCACGACAATGACTTACGGCATGGTTACTGTGCGGCATGAAGTGACGTTGAAATGGTTTCCCATTGTTCTGTCTTTATGATCCAATCAAATTACAGAGTTACGGTCGGCAGTAAGTTGCAACATAGTTAATAGAGGGGCATGGTGAGGAAACCAGGCAAACTTCAAAGGGGCTAACAGAGGCGCTGCGATTTAGGTTGGAAGGGGGTAAGACAAAAGATTGTGCACGGTCACAGCTCATTAGTGTCCCCTGAATGACTGAACCCACACGTTTCTATTGGCTGATTGATTAACATATTCCAATACATCTATTGTGTTTTCTGCACGGTCACGGTTGAAAAAAGCGCGCAACGACCTATAACAAAGAAGGTCGCTGGGTTTCATAACCATTCCACTCTATTAAAGTGCCCCCACGATCAAATGTTGAGATAGTGATATTATTTAAAATTTCTGCTTAAAAGTACCATTTGTGAACTGTTTTGTCAAAAAATAAGAAAACTACTTATAAATGATAAGCCTAAGACTTTAACAGGTTGACGTTTTCTTAATTTGCAATTCACTGCGAGTTTACTAAGTTATAGAATTATTTACTAAAAAAGTTGAAACCCTCGGTAATTTGTATTTGATAACAGAGCCTTCGTTCTTTTGGCCAGCGGAGCATACCGTTTTGCTGCGAGTTGATGCGCGAGTTTCCCTTAGGGGCCCTATGTTTATTCAAAGTGGACAGAAAGAGTTTTATGTTATGTAGAACAGTTAGATTAACATTTCAGTTCAAACCATCACATTTAGCGAGAACTGTGCTCCGTATATTTCGATGCTGACAGAATGACATGTCCGGCAGACATTCTAGAAGCGTAAATATTCGTTCAACACAGGCATCTCAGAATAAATGAAATATTCATGAAGTACCAGTCTGGATCGAAGATCAGAGAATTGTTGAAGGCATATAAGAGTTTCTTCGCCGTGCAGCCGTTTTAGTATAAACGCTTTTATAGCTTCATACCGATCGGAATTCGCGGCCGACTTCAGCTTATGGTGATCATGACTTGTGCGAAAATGATGATCCAGGCAGTTTATAAGAAAGAATAAATATTTCCTTTGCAAAACATGTGAACAATATTAATGCACCCTCTTGTTCTAGAATTTTAGATGCAACGGTCTCTTTGATAAATAAAAATACTCAGTTTCTATTGGTCAATTGCCAGGTGCTTCCTCTTTCTCTCCCTTCCCATCGCTCCTTGCGCTCGGTTTTTCAGACAGACAGACAGACAGACTGACACAGGATAAAGTTTCAAAGACGCACGCTTCGACGCACATTTGGTTCTATTTGACTATTAGATACTGGCTATTAATTTTTCTTTCACGGAGTAAGTAAAACCACTCTATGTTACCGGTTGATAATAATTCTGGCAGCAAACTTATAATAATAGTGCAGCAAGTCAACGAATTATGGCTGAAATAATAATACAATTAAAGTGCGCTGGTTGCAATCTCCGATATAATGCAGAGAGAGAACAGTGGGGTTGGGTGAGGAACAGTAACTATTAACACAGAATATTTCCGTTGAAACTTTCATAATACACATAAACAATTATAATTATATTCTTTAAACCTCTAAATATAAGGTCGGATTTCTATTTTGTAGAGTAGGGCGCTTATTTGCTCAAAATCCGATTCATTTAGCATTATAAAGGTGATGGACATCGAAGACCAGACGAAACACCGCTAGACTGAGGACCAGTCCCTTGATATTTCTAGGTGTTTTAATTTGTCTTTGTATTTTTTTTATCATTCGAGATTGTGAACGAGTTTTAAAGTAACCCCGCCCAGGGGATTGACTATTTCCACGAAACACGGACAGCGACCAAGAGATTTGCTTACAGTCTGAAACACCCCTTGATCATCTCACAGTAGATTATGGGTAAATCCAAGATGGTTTGCTAACTTGTTGACTACTAATCTGGAGGATTGATGTGGAATGAACCCTGGGGTTGGGGTGGGAGATGGGAGGGACTCTGGTACCAAACTAAAGGGGGTGCTCGGCGGTCATTTTGAATATGACCCCTAAAAGGTACGCATAAATTAAAGGAGTTTGCTCGGCTTTTATAGGGCTTTTGTAGCTCTGGCCATTTTAGGTTTAAAACCATAATGAGTTTGACCCCTAAAAGGTACGACTCGGGTTGCGTAACTAACTAGTGCGAACAGGACCCCCTAAACGGTACGGTTACGAGAATTTTGACACCCAAAATGAGCGCTGAGCATATAGGGAGGGGTGGGGGAATGCGTATAAGGCGCGTGTTGGGAAACCGTTGCGACCAAGTCTCTATATAACTGCAATCACTAGATTGGATGAAGACACCTTTTACCAAGAGAATCAGGCTTCAACATCTGAGGCCAGGATAATCAGTGCAACACGCGGGACATGCAACTTTCTACTGACTAATATGTTATACTCGTTGATCACCATAGGAGGCTTTCCTTACTGGGTAGTCACGATACTAGCCACCCAGTCTTTTGACAGGGTGTTTTATGAACCGATTCTCCATTATTATGTGTTTCCTTTGTGCTCTTTATGATGTTCTTAGATGCAAATCAATCTGGTTCAGAATCTGTATTATTTTAAACAATGATTCTTCGTTTGCAACTGATGATCTACTTAAACCATTACGATTTACTAGAAGTCAACATACTCAGTCTTTCATCCAAATTGCTACTGGCCTTAGTTATTATATGAACAGTTTCTTCCCAAGAACTATACGTGATTGGAATGCACTTCCACCAACTGTATTTCAGGCTAGTAATGTAGATAATTTTAAGATTTCAGTTTTCCAAAATTAAGTAATAAGTTAAATTATTTATCTTTATATTTACTTATTTATTCATTTATACATTATTTATTTATTTACATATTTATTCACTCATCTACTCAACTCAGTCATTCATTTACCTATTCACTTATTCAATTTCTTTTTTTTACATAATTATTTATTTGCTTATTTATTATTATTATTAATATTACCTGACTTATTATTATTTTGCCCTAAACGTTTACATATTTTAAGTTAACATAATTTTTATTTTATATTTTTTATCTGCGTGATGCTTATGGCTTTGCAGATCATAAATGTAGACGTAGACGTGATGGCGGCCATGTTTGATGACAATAACAAAAGATTTGGCAATATATTCGCCAAGTCTTTGTCTCTTAAATCTCCGGGGAGTGGTTGCAAACCAAGAATTGCCAGCGGCTGTACTTCAGGGTTGCTACAGGTCAGGGAAAAGTTAGGGAATTTTTTTTTTTCAAGGTCAGGGAAAAGTCAGGGAATTTTGCATCTGGTCAGGGAAATTCTAAATTTCTTGTCAAAGTCAGGGAAAAGTCTGGGAATTTTATATTCAGGTTGCCACGAGGGTCCCTCATGCCTCAAAGCATCTGTGAGGGGAGGCTACAGGTTTTGATAATGACTTTTGTTTTGGACGAGGGAATGTCGAACAGTCTTATTATAGTCAGTGAAAATTGTTTTCTGGTCAGTGAAAAGTCAGGCAATTTTTTTCCTGATAGGTGGCAACCATGTACTTGAACTTGGCTTACGCAGTATAGTTATCGATACCGTAAATATACATCGCAGTTTCGCTATCACGTACCTGACATATGATAGCAGGGATTTCAATCGCAGTCGTCAGTGAAAAGGAAACGACGACGGCATAAAACAATTATAGTCTTAATTACCAAATGCAATAACTGCACGTGAAAATGCACGCAGTCACCTACATTTTGACCGTCTCTTAAAAACAGAACGTGAAAACAACAAATTTTACGTTCAAAGTAGAACGCGAACGTAAGAAAATAAATCACACCGTTTATTGTATGTCCTGATCACATTTTTCGAAAATATGGTTATAAAAGGCACCTAAAGGCAACTAAAAGAAATAATAAACTCCAAATTTCTGGGGGAACCACTTTTCTACGTTCCGTCGTCACAGCCGTCCTGGTTGCTTATGTCCACGAACGAAGATTGAAGAACAACTGACATCCGCATGTTTATTTGACGATAATTATTACTTCTCACCAGGCTAATAAAAAAGTTAACTTTACAAATATAACGTCATGCAGTGCTTTCGTCATCTTTCTTTAGTTTCTTGAAAGGCTTCCTGTGGTATTTTTTAACAGAAAATTTTAAATGTTTTAGACGTAGGAAAAATTATATCAAACCAGAAGTCAATGATTATGGACTTCTGATCAAATGTAACACTGCGCCTCATGGGGTAGGGGGTAGGGATGGCTTAAGGGAGAGAATCCCTCTAGGGTAAGAGAAATGAACCTCTGCTAGCATGGTTAAGGGAGAGGGGGTTTCAGTACTACTAGTGCTAGCAATGAATTTCGCGTAGCGAGATCTATACTTACAGTCTTCTTTAAGCTAGCTGATTGTCCACTTTGTGTTCACTTATATTTATGTTTACCATTTCTTCGATCAGCCTCTAAACCGGATGTTTTGTTGGTTTCAGTAGGATAAATACAACTGAGTTGCATTTCCCATAGGTTCGTCAAAGGTTCGTCAAATTCAAACAGATAATCGCTGTTAAAAAATACAACGTACATAATACTAGATTATCTTTGAGCATGTATACAGCCTGTGCAGATTACTCACATTATACTCATATACAATAATCTACAATAAAAGACCAATTAACTCTTTGTCTTCCGATCGTGTGTGAGCTCAATTGGTGAAATCCTGAGTGCTAACTCAACCCTCCCCCTCAGTTCAAGTTTAGCTAGCCCGGGCTAGTTAAATACTGCTGACTTTTTAAGCCGAAGGCTCAAACTTTTCCCACAATGCCATTTGGGAGAATTCTGTTCACTCGTTGACGGTAGGTATGGCTGCTTCGGTAGGGTTTCTAATGAAATGTGCTATAATTTTGGAGAAATATGCCACTGTCAGAGAGCTTGAAGACATCATTAAGTCTGAGGATGGCTGAAAAGTACTTGGTTTGCTCCTAGT
The DNA here is from genome assembly GCA_030867875.1 of Actinernus sp. WN-2022. Taxonomy (NCBI): domain Eukaryota; kingdom Metazoa; phylum Cnidaria; class Anthozoa; order Actiniaria; family Actinernidae; genus Actinernus; species Actinernus sp. WN-2022. Next base: position 96,392,226 of record JAOWCC010000019.1, read on the forward strand.
ACGCTTTGTGAGGGGATTTCACAGGGTTTTTCCGTTGTGTGTGTGCTTTGAGACACAGGAAAAAATTATTCAATGAAATCCTTGAAATCCTGCAGTTGGCATTCTTTTACCCCTGCTCAACCTATTAGGATGTGTTTTTGTCACTTTAAAGCAACGGCTTGAGTCCACATCACCGCTCTTGGTTGTAGGGGTAAAAGACTTATAAAAAAAAAACTACAGGAGTCCCAGAGGGGGGGACCCCTTGTGATTTGTTTCCATTACCCAGCATGCAATTGGAGTGGGAGCAGGAAAATGTGGTCAAGTGAAATGCAGTGCAAACATCGGCGTGGTTAACCGTCGTTTGCTGTGTTTTGTGAAAACAAACGTGCTGGTTGGAAAGATTAAACAAGGTACTGTAACGACTGAGTGGTTATTTTGTGTTTGCTCTTGATTTCAAGTGCGAATGGGAAGGTTTTTTTGAGCCGATTTTTAGCTCCTTAAAATTCGTGAAAATCGAAGAAACAAAACAATCGCCAAAACAAATGAGCTTTTCTCCATTGTGAAAGAGTCGAGTGATCCCTGTTATAGCTCGGACTTTGAAGCCATACATCCCTTCGCATAATATCGCAACATCGTCTTTCCAGCATGTCTAGATGTGATGCAATAATTTTTCTAGTAACGGACTTATACGGCGTCTCCTATTTACAGGCTCGGACGGTAAAGAGTTAAAGTAGATCTTTAATTTAAGCTTATGTTTACCTTGAGAGTTGAACATTGCTTGGCTGGGGGCTCATCATAATTCTGTGCTGAGTGTATATTCTGGCTTCGTGTTGGCGAGTGACAGTGTTGCTCTCACAGTTCAGATGTCTCAGTCAGACTTCGATGGTTGAGCCGTTATGAGTTACTCTCTGCTACACTCCACAGTATATACTATAGATATTTGCTAGTAAATCGCTATATTTCGCTATACCTGTATAGTATGCAGGTCGCGATAAACCATAAACCAGCGAAAAACACGGTCAAAAAATATTTTAGTGTTGGCCTACCGATCACGGTGTTTGCGCTGGTATGTATTATGACCGAGAGTAAAATGAAATGCGATGAAATGTGGCTTAAAACCTACGAAACGTACCTCGAGCAAGAATAGCGTCCATGGCGACTGGAGAGAAAGCGCCACGAGGTACGATTGATGTATAATTTAACGCACGCGCAGAAATATTGCTGCACTGAACAAACTGGAAAAACGGCCTGCAGATTTAGATTCGGGCGACCTGTGGTAGCCCGAGTCATTAGCCTCACAGCCCCATTCGCGACTGGCGTGAGGACGAGGGTCAAGGGCTACTCGGATTATTGAAATAATTTGATTAATGTTAACGAGCAACTCCATGCCGTACAATGTAAGATAATTGATGAATTAGACTTTGATTGAAGACGAAACCGGAACTTTTTAATGTCGTGTGGTGGATTGCATTTCCAAATATTCAAGAGTCCCTCAAAATCTTCATACACCTCATATTGGATTAACTTTCCCTTTAAACAAGCCCGAATGTATTAAAGAGGCCCGGCGGCAAACAAAAAATCCATTGAGTGTCAGTCGATCTCAATCAATCGACTTATACCAGAATGTATTCTTGGGTTGCAATCAATCCCTGGAGATTCAAAAGACAAAGAAGGCCATGAATCCTCAAACATGGCCACCGTGACGTCATGTGCAACCCAAGAATAGGTATCACATGTCATTGCTGTTCGCCTTCACGTTTTATATCCGGGACTTTTGTATACGGTAAACTCGGCTGTTCATGATCACAATCATGATAAGAAAAGAAGTTAAGAGTCTATGACGTTTCAACTGGCTGCGTAGATTTGTAAACAACTGGGAAAATACGCAGATTGAACCTGCGGCAAAGTCGAGGAAATTACTGAATTTGATAAGAAATTGTTTGTCTATCTCCAGCTCCGAAGATAAAAGTTCAAAAGCAAGTATTTGTAAAGGTCTTTCGCGTTTTGTTTCGGTGCCAGGATTTATGGCTTTCTGATATTTCTAATCTTCTCTGATCTTCTAATTGTAGCTGAAAAATATTGTGAGTTGTCACGTTTATAAGCTCATTCTTTATCTTTCATATATTGATATCAGAACATCTAGCGGGGTTAGACTCTTTGAAAAATAAATTGAAGGACCATTCCTTAAAGTCCAGCACGTTCGGAATAACCAACTCGGAACCTTATAATTGCACTGCAAAACTACCCCTGAAGTAGTGGGTTGCTTCTTCGGTATTTCACTTCATATGTCTTTTGAACTGAGCAGTGAACTGAATCTTGATTTTTTTTCCCCAAAAGTTACCTGCCTCGTGTTGTGCAGCAGAAAAATCTAACTTAGCCTTTGTTATTTTTTGATTTGCGGGGTTTTATATAACGAGACAATTAAATGTTCTGACAAAGACTCCAAAACCCAAGTATATATTATAGAGTATTATATTTTAACAATAGTCTAAGAAATATCAGAACCTACGCAAAGCGAGGAAAATGAAGTTGAAGTGGGAGAAGCAAGCTCTTTGAAATAAATATTGCTTTTCGAAACTATATACGTTCAAAGGAGCAGCCATTAATAATTCAAGATAAGGCTGAATATTAATGATTTCTATTACTGTAAAGCTTTGTTTTATCATCATTTTTAGGATAACTGATAAACAGTGCGTCAAAACTCTCCCACTCAAATTCAACTATACGTAAAACACGCGTATTCAGTCTGAACTGTTTTATTGACGATTTGCGCAAGTGTTTTTATTCCATACGTCTTTCGTGTTTTCCTGAAACACTGAATTAGCACAGCTAACGAATATATTTATTTTTATCTAAATTTTCTTTGGCCGCAAAATAAGCTCTCTTTTGTAGCCAGTCAGTACTACTATATTCAGCATAATGTATAAGGGATGTGTAGTCAGTGTACTACTATATTCAGCATAATGTATAAGGGACCGAGGAAGAAACTGATAAATTAATACCCCCTGGCCTAGTTCTAGAAGCTCCAGCTCTCGTACGTACAGACTTTGTTTGCCCTTATTCTACGTGATTACTTTTGCCTGTCAGTTGAATTATTATTTCTTATCAAAGTTCATTTCGGCTGACGAATATTAATTTACTTTCAATTCATCGTCACACGTCACATGCATGATAATGCTGACGATTAGTATAAACTGAATACAGCTGATAAATAAATCTGAGGAATCAATTACGTTTATATTTACGTACAAAATATATTTATCCCTCTATTCTATTATTATTTTAAGATAGGATTTTTATAGTAAACATATAACTTGTTCTAGTTTGCTCTTGTGGTACCTGTTTTAGGAGTATCTGATTAACTGAGATTAAAGATAAAGGCAAAACATCAGTAACAGGAGTTATTTGCGGCTAAAATCTGACAAATAAAGGCTCAGTCGTATCTGAAACATCACATTATCCAACATATGACGTAGTGGAAATAATTTGGCGCCAAAACTGCATCCCCAATCCTGATTAAAACCTTTGTCATTCCGAAACACATACTCACGAAAGGCGGTAATAGCGTTGTCCTGATTTTCTTGGGAAAAATGATCAAATATCTTTTCCAGGGTTTATAATATAGTACATCAGCTAGTTCGAGCTAAAAGGTTCCCAACTACTCATAATTCACAGTGACGGCAGTAAAACCTATTATTCACATATTGACGGTGATCGCTTTCAACGAACCAATATTCTCAGCACTTAGATAGGCTGCTTGAATTCTAGCCACTTTATTTTCGCTCATTCATCCGGCGGTGACCGCGACTTTAAGGATTATTCATTTTCTTTCATAAGTTTAAGGCAAGGACAACATCCTTTTAAATCACTGTGGCTGAATTTAGATTCACGATCAATTAGTCTTTCTAGCTATGAATACAAATATATAAACATTGTCACGTTCAGCTGGACTAAATATTGCATCCAAAGAATAAAAATAACTCTGATGAAGACCCGAACATCTGCACGACAATAAACTATGGACGCTTTGCACGTTACGTCATAGCCGCCATGTTGGTGTACAGTTAACAAAATATTCCTCGTTACCTTCTTTTGTTCTGTACACCAACATGGCCGCCATGCCCTTTGTCATTTGAATCTATGGGGATTGAGTGCAAACATATATACACAAGAAATTCATTTTAATGTATTTATTTTCTGTTTTTAATTCCTGTTTCTTTACGATGTTATAGTTACAATATTATATTTTCGTATTATAATTTCGTATTACTGCATGTTTTGGTGATTACGGCTCCACATATATGGTTATGAAATCCAAGGTATTTAAACTATGGAAAATTTAAAACGAAGTTCACAAATTCCCAGCAAATGCTGTCGTTCACTCCTTTTACATGTTGCTCTGTCAACACGGATTGCTGCTAGGGAAATCATGACGCACACTGCTTTCAGCGGTCAATCTATATTTTTCCTGTATATCTATAATTATCCATGTCACATCACACATGCATATTCTTAGAACTTTATACCGAAACATTGGTTGGATACGAAACGCTTACAGAGCATCTCGATCTCCAGTTCTTGTTGTTCAGTTCGAGTAAGCAACTTCACATTTAGTTCTCCGAGTTTTGGCACAACAAATTAGCAGTGACTTTCAGTTAAGAGTCTTCTCCGAGCAAATTTGCAAATGTATAGAACTCTCAACTGATTTGCGTAGAAAAAAAACGGTTATGCCGTGAGCAGATCCGCAATGAACCAGAAAGTCACGCAGCTCCACTCAAGATGATCATTTCACTTCAACTTCTAGCCCTGTGTTGACTAACAGAACATTCAAAGTACATGATTTTGGTTCCGTTTTCAAACGTGTGACTTCAGTAGCGGGCGTTTTGCAGCTCTATTTGAGTTGGAGAAGTTCGAGCTAAGTGTACTCAACAGTTGTACCATATTTTTGTCCCTCTGTTGTACAGCAATAGCAATAGGCGTGAGTCCATCATCGTTCTTCGCGCGAATACTCGCTCCATGTCGAAGAAGGTACGCCGCGCATTTATGATTCCCGCCACAAACTGCGGCGTGTAGCGGCGTCCAGCCTTCACGATCCTTACAGTCCACATCTGCACCACACTGAACCAAGATATTCACGCAGTGACTTTTACCTTCGTACGAAGCCTCGTGTAGAGCCGTAACCCCGCTCGCATTTAGTTGATTCACATTCACTCTGCCTGATAGAATTATATTTTTAAGCGAATATGGGTCATTAGCTGATATTGCCGAATAAACAGCATGCGATGGGTGCAAAAGCCCTTTACAAGCTTCGGCCCTGATATTCATTTCATTACGCGGTTGTTCATTTGGTAAGACGATTTCTTCAACCACTATCTTCGGTATAACAAAGTCCCCTTTCTTCACTTGATTTGCCTCCAGTTTTTTCTCTCTCTTTTCTGCACATACTGATAACGGTAGCAGTAAATTTGTATAAATTCTCGGATCAACTCCATGCAACCTAACCAGTTTCTTCTTCGGGAAGTAAGTTTTTTCTGAGGTCTTCCTCGCTACAGTTGTTGTTGCAATTGTCGAGTATAAACTCGGTTCTGGAAGCTCCTGTATTGATGATAGAACTTGAAGGCTTGTCATGTCCCTCATCTGAACGACAATGCTGAAGTAATGCCGCGTAGAAGTGAAAAATCGTATTACTATGGCATTAAATTTGTAGGTAAGCCTTTCACCAATTATACTGTTTTGACGGCGTGGTTAACTATAGCTGTGCGCTCTAAGACGGCAAGCACGAACTGATTATGACGACGATTCTGGGGGAGATAAAAATCCTGAACGATTGACCTCTAGTGAAGTTTCTAGGAATAGAACAAACCAACGCATGAGTGAATCATTAGCAACATGTCAATCACGTACAGTACAACGTCATGAAATGACTCGCCTCTCGTGTTTCCTGTCAGTAGAGCGAGACTGGTTTCTTATGCAGTACTTGTACCCGGGGGCTTTCCCACTGATTTTCATTGTCAGCAAACACAAACGATTTCCCGTTCAATTCAAAGACTGACCGGTGCCGAGACCCCTGTAAACAGTATCTATTACGAAATCTGAGAGAAACGAACGGAAGAAGTTCAAACCGCACACGCTTACGTTCCAGATTTTATTCAGTTCGACAATGTGTTTAGAAATCTTATATTAATTATCTGAATATTTAATTCCATTTTCGCATGATTATCAATGCTGCAAAGGTCGATAGAGGAGTTTTTTGAAAAATTGGTGTTTTTCCTGGCTCGATCTTCTTGACTTTCATTTATAAGTAAATATATTCAAAGCTCTTTAGACCCATGATAAAAAAAACAAGAACGATCAACCAAGTTACCCTAGTTTAGCTCTCGTCTACTGAAACTTATATTAACGCTGCTCTATTTAGGCCACAACGAGGATAATACAAGCTATTAATAACTAGTTATTGTGAAATGGGAATTCAAAAACACAGCGGTATAGACGTCTCGGTCGATTACTCAACCGCAAGGCAAACCTGCTGAGTGTGTTTCAAGCGCCAAATTTCCAGATGATATTTCTTGATGGCGATGTCACGACAGATCAGAACGAAAGACATTTGGGAACAGGTGCTTGTGACCGACAACCGCTGACCCATATTCCCAAGGCTCACAAATAGCAAATATTCGCCCGATCCGATCCGAGTCAGTACTAACTTCTAGCCACTTATAGCAAATCTAAACATCCAAAGGGGATATTAAGATGTTCTTAATTCAACTAGCTGAACGCTAAAATTACCAAACACGTTGCAAAAAAATTACGACCGTAAGATTTGTACCCGGAATTGCGAAATTTCGCCTTTAACCATTGTTAAACTTATGGCTAATTTTAGAACTTTCTAGATTCATAAATATTACTCCCACGCATGGGACTACTCCTGCGATAGCATGCACTTTCTTGGGATTAGTTCTCTATTTATATAACATTATTTCAATTATAAATATCACGAGTTTGTTTTCTAACATTTTAAAATAGTTCTGAGATTGTGGACTGAAATGACAAGGCGATTGTTTCTTGTTACAGAATGATATTTCCAAAACAAACTTCTGTATACATACTGTGAAGGGAAGAAAGTCGGCACGCTTGAGCTGAACGTAATTGTTTATGCGTGCTAAAAATACTCTTTGCAATCAACGCAAGTTTTGGCAAAATAAATTACAAATCGAGTGGCAGGAAATCGTTTTTTTTTTATATATTCAAGCAAACCTGTTACGTCATCTGACTTTTTTATTCCTTTTGCAACATTTCGTGCAAGCGATGTTTATATGTCAAGAGTTGAATGATTAATTTAATTTTTCTTTTGTGATCCATTTAATTTAGACCTACTGTGAATACTGTACTATTTTGAGGCGAAACCACTAAGTTACCCAAAGGAGCTTGTCGAATGTCTTCTTTGAAACGTGTATTATCGGAAAAGGAAATTCAATACTTTAGCGAGGACGACTACCATATATCGGATACATATATCGGATAATATCCATACACGCCATTGGGGCTATAAATACGACATAGAGTCAATATACGGAATCAAATTACTATTATATCACACTTGACACGGTTTTCTATGTTCTTCACAGGGGTGAAACTCTGGTGCTATAAACCCGTTCAACAATAAACTGTTACAGGGAGGTTTATAACTCAGTTTTAAACCTGCCAAATGTGATATAAGTCAGTTTAATACCTCGAACCTTCGGTTCTAATCTTGGTACTAAAATTGTCTTTTCTATAATAACGTCATCACCATATGCTTTTTATTATAAATGCAGAAAACCTCATATTTAGAAAAAATCTATAAATACATGTAATATTAATCTATAAATAAGAGGGTTAATGTGGATTCGGAATACAGCTATTTTAAAAACATTGTTGATAAAAAGCCTTGCCTCTCCATATGGATGGTCTTCAGAAGTGAAGAAAGCACATGGCTGTTTTAGATTAGTTTTAGATTTTAATTTAAAATTTGTAACTAACGGTTTCTTGCCATATACTTGTGTACTCTGAGCCAACCGAAATATCGGTAGTAATTATATATATTCCCAGTACCAGCCTTTCATCTTGTCTTGATATTCGTATATTTTTGCTGCAATGCTCATTGGAAACTTTCATATTTTCTGTCTAAGAATTTTGCCGAAGAAAAGTAACATGCAGCTCAGGGTCATCCCAATAAAATATTTCAGTCGTTTACCATCGCAGTCGAGATAATGCCGCCTAACGGAACAGGCACAGAATTCACAACAGGCAACTAACAAATGCATCAACTGAAAGCGTGACTGAACCAAAAGCAAAGAACAATGATAATGCTGGTAAAACATAGAAACATGCTTCTTAAAATTATTTGGGACTTGGCTTGATCTTAATCCGGAAGCGCAGTAGGGCGTTAATATGAGACACAGCAGCTACGGAAGACATTAGAAAAACTCTTAATCCTGGATCTAGCCACCAGGGTGTTCAATTAACTTCGAACTTGGTATCAGATCTATAACTGATTTAGTTTTGAGAACAAGTAGCACAATCTCTCTGACATCTCAGTGAAGTGCGTGGTTGAGCTGATTCACTGAGCCATGATTGGTTGGTTAATATAGAACAGCACAGGAGTATCTCGTGACCTATAACGGCGAAAACAATTACATGGCTTTTATAGAACCCAGCAGTAGCACAGCGGACTGACGGAAAATATCGACTTTAGCTATGCTAGAAATGTTTTTGATCGGATCAAAGTACAGCCTCTCCTACCCACGCTGACTACAGTTGTGTAACTAATAAAGAAACAAAGGATGGCGAGGACAGAAACATTTGTGTCGAAGTGCAACAGAACGACACTGCAAAATGTATATGGAGTTAGACTTAAGCTTTCACGCCTGATGTAAAGCTTGAATTTTCGTTTTGTTTGCTGTCGGATGAAGCAGACTTTGAGTTTTCTACTTTGGAAAATCTTACTGTATACCTGACTCCGTTGCGCCAAGTTCAAATTCAAGTTTGCCACGATCATGTTTCCTTTTATGGGTAGACAAACCTAACGCTCGTCATCCAAAACAACCACAGAAACTCCTAGATTTACATAGCTATCTGGCGTAACATTTTGCAATAAAGGGAGCTGAAAGAGTTACATCTATGTCCTCCATCACAGCTGGGGCTCACCAAGCCTTGAGTCGACAGATATTTGAAAAGGCTGTGTTTACATCACCCATTTTGTGCAGGTTAATGTTTTCAGTTTAATTTAGTGAAATAGGGCTTTTTCACTGTGTAAAACTATTGAACATTTAGACAAAGTTCATGTCAAGATTATTTTCAAATTACTTTACTTTAGTTTGGATAGGGATGACTAATTTTCACGACCTCCCGATTGGTAGCAACACATGGCCTCCAGCATCTGATTCGGTTCAGCGTATTTCACAACAGTTCAACTGACGGTATGCAAGCATTTTACAGCGACAGCATCTTTCATGTTTTGGACTTTGAACTGTAAACATTGTCATGCGCATTTGAACAAATACAGTCAATCCTCCCATAAGGGGCCGGACACCTTGGCCTTGAAACGAAGTTAAATTTAGCGTCTCATTAAAGGAGTGTCCCAGACAGCCTCTACAAAAGGTTATAGTTGCAGTATTTGTATTGAGGTTTTGCCGCCTGAGACAAAATTTAATGTCCCCTTGATTATGGGAGGTGTCCCTTATGATAGTTCATAAATGCAGTATTTGTATGGAGGTTTTGCCCTGGAACCAAGTTTAGTGTCCTCTTGTGGGAGGTGTCCCCCTATGAAAGTTTATAAATGCAGTATTTATATGGACCACATTTAGTGTCCCTTTTCAGGATGTGTCCCCTTCAGTGGGAGGTGTCCCAAAGTATAGGTTTGACTGTATCTATAATTTGATCAATCATCCGATTAATATTATTTATTAATAACTCCTTACACTAAACCGAAAGAGCGCGAGACCCGTACTGGGGGAGTATTGACCCGCCGGGTCGTGACAGTACGACTGCAGCGTATAGAAGTTATTATAAAGCAGAGTTCGTATGAGTGGGACAAACTATAGCATGTCATTAGTCTTACCGTAACCGTACTGTACGGAACTTACTGCATCGTAATTCTGCATGTAATTTGATTGGATCAGCAGGACAAAAACAGTGGGAAACCATTTCAACGTCACTGCATGCCGTACGGTGACCGTGCCGTAGTCAGCGCCGTAGTTTGTCCCACTCGTACGACATTTGCTCTCTAGAGAGAATTCTGTACTAAAACGACTCATGCATGACAAAGTAATAGCAATCAGAATACTCGATTTGACCTCGAGTGTCTTGCCATTCAATAACAGGTATTTATTGGGTGGGAAGACCCGGGCCCAAGAGCAGCCTTGATATCCGTACAACATGACACATTTGATATGTTCCCGTTCGCCCCAACTCAGTCAATAAGTATTACTTAATGACTACATTCATCAGGTATGTATTAATTTAAAAAATGATCAAATAAGCTACTTTTGTTTATCCAGTCTTGAGCTCGCGCTCTTTTTTTTTGACTGAAATGGCGTGATTATGCACGGTGAACCCCCGGGCATCTGTACAATGATGTCAACCAATTGCAACCCCCTCCCCATACCCAAGGGCAGGATTCTTTAACCCGGAGCACTTTAGAGTACTATTTGGTCATTCATTCAGCAGTAGCTTTCAGTTACATACTTTTACACATAAACATAAAAACGTAAAATTGTGCTAAACTTTAATAAGCAAAGTGAACCAACCTTTTCCATATTCGAACTCAGACTACACTTCGACAGGAGCCCATAACCAGGAGTGTCCATATTTCATATACAGGTGTCACAGCGTTTTTACAAGTTGGGCTATTTTTAGATTATTTCCCCCACCAATTGGTGGGTTGCACCGTGGCGGAACAGAAGATGCCTACAGTATCTACAGTATCAGTCCGTTTGTTGAAACGACCACGAGAAAATAACAATCACAACCCTTGTAATCTATAATTGCATGCAATAAAATACCAGGCAAACAATACTTCCTATTGATCTATGAATACTTGTATAATTGTTTGAGAAGCCATTTCTCAAACTCGATCGTTCTTTGTGTTTCATCAGGGGTTCCAAACACCTCGAAAGCAATGGATCCTGAGGGGCTTCGTCGTCACCTCAGAGGAGGGTGATCACGCGTCACGGGACTTTTTCAGCCAATCAGAACACGGGAAATTTTCCCCGAGTTTTCTTTCGAGAATATCCATGAAAGGGGAAAATATTGCTCTGTACGCCCAGAATATTGGAGTTTAGAAGCTAAAATGGAAGTATATCGACAGAATATTATCAGAAGATCAGCTATGTGAACTATCACTTCAAGGTAAGAGGGATTACTGGTATTTTGTATTTGTGAAAGTGAAGCCTTTTTTCTTGATTTCGAAAAATAGAAATTTAGCCCATTTTCATCCTTCCATATCTAAGGAAACGATTAAGGAAGCCTATTTCATTTTTCATTTATCAATGCCTTAGTCCATGTTAAACAATTTAAACCACAAGTACCCCCCTGAAGCTCTCACCGTTTTCTTGCGATTTTGCATTTTCTGCGGCCATGTTTGTGACACAATACGACCAAACAAGAACGACGCGGGAGTAGTGTATAGCAACATTCTAAACGAAGAATGGCTATAAAACACTTTATATAAGACTTATGGGTATTCATAAATATCTGGGAACGACTTCTTTGTATCGAGTACCCTGACATATACGTTTTAATAATTAATTTTCTCATTTTTGTCATACGAACATTAATTCCAAAACATTCAACAAACCTGCGCCCTACTGAACCAAATTGGATCTCAAATCACTCCTTGTTCGAGTAAAACTGTTAAGGAGCATAAGTTTATTCATGAAAAGTCTGATACCAATACTGTATTTGTCTGCTAGGTATTGTCAAGTATCTACTGGTGGTCAGCATGATCAGAGACAGTAATTCAAGGACCTGAGCTGTTGTATCAAGGGAGGGGGGGGGACTCTTGTTTATGTACATGTAGCTTGTTTACCATTTACACAGACATTCTGGTCGGTCTGAGTTTGTGTATACAAAAGTTTACATATGGAATTTCCCAATTGGAAAAACGTTTACCATTTGTACCAGATGAAAAAATATTGGCATAAGGCCTGGATTCCGGTTGGGAATTTTGGACTAATTTTTGGGATGTTCCATTAATTAATTATTTTTCTACCATACAAACCGAAAAAAACTTTTACCATTTACATTCCAGCCGAAATTTGCAGAATTTCCGTGTAAATGGTAAACAATCGTAGTGTTTACAACGTGAGTGGGAGCATTTTATTGGCCTATACAATCTCGAACTGGAGGTGAGAAATTGCTGTAGCTGGAGGTGAGAGATTGTTTAGACTGATACAATACTCACACAAATGTTGTAAACTATACTTGCTAATTATGAAACTATAAAATATTGTGTGGTTCCAGAAATTATCAGACGTCCAAGCTATATATTTCCAGAGGATTTTCCAAGCGAAATTTAACTCGCCAAACAAGTCACGAACTCGTGGCATAAAATAGAAATCTTACTGATCGTTGAATCGAGAGAATAAAAGTTGCAGTCATTTTCTTGCCAGCTTTCTTATCTGTTCTAAAATCTACAAAAACAATACATTATTGTGTCACTCTAAAGAGTGTGTGCATGTATAGTGTATGCATGTGATTGTGCAAAGCAGAGCTGTAATCCAATATGGCTGACAGAAAAGCCATATTGGTACCTGCATTACCTTGACTTCACTACAAGATGGCTACGAGGGGGAGGTTTACGTTTAATTAGCTCAAGTTTTCAGTATTCGCTATATTGATGAACTCTAAATGCCTAAGAACTGGACTGAAATAGATCTTTAAACCTTTTAATCTTTAAATGGTACATAATCTTGGGGAATGTGAGAGCCAGAAACTCTAAAAACTGATCAAGGAAAAGTCTTTCCAAAAATGCTGGATTTCAAATGGTAATTACGCAGACACTATCAGGTCCATGTTAGTAAGCAATGAAATTTCCAGAGAGGAGGGGGCTCGCTGTTCTACAAACAAGGTATTTCTGGAGGGGTGGAGGGAAATCCTGGGGTAGAGGGGGTTCTTAAGATACATCCCTTCCTGGGGAGGGGTATGGATATTTTCTGGAACCACACAAAAATACATGAATTTTGAATAATAAATGTAAATAATTGAGTTCAGCTCTATATGGTTTACCAGTCATGCGCAGTGTACACAAAAACAGCTCCCACATTGATTAGACAGTCTATGCGTTAATAAAACAGTTGTACACTGATCTGTGTCATGGACATTTCATCGAACTGGGATAGTGGAAGTCAGTGATGAGTTGAGAACTCCCTCCAACAGACCCTAGCTACCATAGTGCTTGTTGGATACAGAACTGACAACACTGATGTTTTATTATACGTCATGTTCTGTATCAAACAAACGCTAAGTATGGACTGTAAAGGGAACATGCTGTTTCAATAAAAAAAGATGATTTACGATGTAATTATCATATTCTGTGTATGTTTCATCGTTGCCTTGCATATTAGACTTTTGTCCATCATATTTATACTAGTTTTATATTTGTAAGTACAAGTTAACCTTATTTTAAGTACCACCCCTAGAAATAAAAATTACTGAAAGAAAAATAAAAGAAACAATAATTTGACCAGTATAGTCTATCAATAATAATTGCAAATGAATATAGTTCATTACTGTAGCACAAACTAAAACTGAAGTATGCCAATTCGTGTCAGAGACTGAAATATTATAATAGTGATTTTACTCAACCCATGAAATAGATATTAGACTAATAGACACAGACTATTAGACCCTAATTCCAATGTTTTCTTTTGTTTCTATTCTGAATATTATTATTTTTGTTTAATGGGTTAAGGAAGACCACTGTAACATCCAGCAATGACACCCCCCCCCCCCCCCCTCCCCCCTTGAACAGGGAATATACACGTCATGTGCAACATTGTGCATTATTAAAGAAAAAAATTAGAAAAATTATAGTAAAAGATCCCTCACATTGTTATAAACTAAATACTAATAGTTACATAAACATGCAAAGATGTGATAAAACACTCGGACAAATGCCATTTCATGCATTTTGCAGTCAATATGCATATTTTTATATATTAAAATGTAACAAGGAAACAAGAGCTCTTATTCGGATCCCGCCACGCTTGCCCATTTAGAGGCCTAAATATCGCTGAATAACTCTAGTTAATTTCATATGGTTATAAAGCGAACAAACATCGTGTGGCCGATAATAGGTATTGCTTGGCCGATAGTGGGCTAATCTGGCCGATAATAGGCTTGTCAACAACGGACATGTTCAGTTGATTTTCAGGGAAAATAGTGAAATTCGAAAGGGACGTAGCTACAACTACTAAAGATCACGAAGGAAGAAAAACATTGGCAATAGCCCTCTTCGTTATACGACTAGTAGCGATCAAAGTAAAGTGGTCGATAATAGGTTAAATTACAAACGCAAATCGCCGAAAATGTGAACAAATAATTTAGCAGTATCAAGCCTTCAACCACCGTGGTTTATCGCCAAAATCGTAGCTCGTTCACTGTAATCAACATTCCAAATGATGCGAGGCAAACGAGAACCTAATGGTCGTATTTTTTGGCTAAATTCTCGCACCTACGCTTAAGGGTAAGGGCTCGTATAAAAAGAGAGACAATGACAAAGTCCCCAAAGAGCACTAAAACAAACTTCCCGAAATCTCGAATGAAATTATTTCAAGCAATATATAAACGCAGTGGAATCAAGCCAAGATGAAGTGAATGACTGGATACTCTGGCGAAGAAAAATGGACGTGAGAAAATAAAAAATACACCAAATGCTAGAGCTCCGCACACATCGACTGCAAGTGACGACTGACTTCAAAAATCAATTTGAACCATGATCCTTTTCGACGCGTGATCACCCTCCTCTGCCGTCACGTGATCACATCGTGACAGAAGATGGTCAGTGTGATGTGTCGAGCGCGCCTAGCTAAAGGCGGAAAATGAATATTATATTTGTGTACTAAAACTCAGGGAAAAGGAATTTGATAATTGTTCTAATGATTGTGTATGATATTTACCCTGGCACATTGAAAACATAGCAATAATACAATTAATGACGTTTCAAAACAAAATGTAAGATAGATATATAACTAGACGTTTATTAAAATAGTCTAGGAGCCATAAGCTGAATTACACTAATATTTACAGAAAAAAAAACTATAAATAGCCTAAAATATCATATAAAAAGTTATAAATTAAAATTACAATGAAATAGTAAATTATTTATATACTAACTTTCAGCTAAAGCCTGAGCGACAAAAATAATTATTAAAACGGTCTGTCTTACACTTAGGGATGGCGCGCTGTCTAGGACATCTCAATTGATAGCGAATAGTCCTGACTTTAATAGCCGAGGCAGAAACTTATGGAGTGTTTATCGTTATCAAAGTCGTTAATAATTCCTGAAGGAAAACAAAGGAAATCAATGTGCGATAAGTGATCTGTATTTCTGATAAAGATTCGGCCTGATTTGCATAAACTTTTGCTTCGAATTTCTCGGCCGAAATAGGTCGTATCGTCAAAATAACTGAAAAACAAAACTCTATACATCTAGACGTTTGATAAGCCATATACAGAATTCGTGTCCGTGCTTTATCGGATCTAATACAATCGACTCATTCTCTATCTATTACTTAGAGCTCATTGGCTCATACATAACACACTTTTGACAATGCGATGATACAAAACGTGGTAAATAACTATCGTAAGTTCATGGGTATCGGTACAGGGCGGACGTGTAATTCATAGCTCCGTCAAGTGGAGAGTTTTTGTATATGTTTAAGTAACTAAACTCCTAAAAATGTCAGGAAAACAGGAAAAAAAGAGGTCAAGAATCTCTAGTGGAGAAACTCAGAGTGAAATGACAAGTCTGGAGGTTCGGTTGGAAGCCATTGAGAAGTTAATGCAAGAGAACTTTGGTAATATACACGAGGAACCGGCGTGTCTAAAACGCAGGTAACGGGTAGCGGGTAACGGGTAACGGGTAGCGGGTAGCGGGTAGCGGGTAACGGGTAGCGGGTAACGGGTAGCGGGTAACGGGTAACGGGTAACGGGTAGCGGGTAACGGGTAGCGGGTAACGGGTAACGGGTAGCGGGTAACGGGTAGCGGGTAGCGGGTAACGGGTAGCGGGTAACGGGTAACGGGTAACGGGTAGCGGGTAACGGGTAGCGGGTAACGGGTAACGGGTAACGGGTAACGGGTAGCGGGTAACGGGTAGCGGGTAACGGGTAACGGGTAGCGGGTAGCGGAAGTTTTTTTTGAAATTATATAAGTACAAAAATATTATCTGGCACCCGTTTACGGTGTCTATGGAAAAAAGAGACAAATGTCTGCTTAGGTACACCATTATCAGCGTAGACTGATTATGTGTACACGAAACGAAATACCAGCCAGGACGTAAGAAATAGCTCTATAATCCAATGCGCAATCAGTTGACAACTGTGTATCTTACGCGCTGCACCAGCAACCACGGTTACTCGTCAGTACGGTTTAGTTTGCATCTTTTTCTTTCGGTCTACCGTTGGCCCGTAAGGACTATGGAGTCGGCTTTTAACTATGAGGTAATGATGATCGAAAATCATGTATACAAATTATGCATTTGCTGTTAAGTCGTAGTCAACTTGCTGTTGAATAAGAATTGTCTGTCGAAAAAGTTTTTCCAGCATTCGTTCTATAATATATATCTTAGCTTTTACGTATCTTTGGTGTAGAACAACCAAATGTAGGATGAAGTTGGATAAAAGCAATCTGTTTTGTACAAATGAGCATGCAAGTGCTTAATTTTCAGAAACATGATTAAACCCACGGGTTAGTATTAGCTTCCAATCGATGAGAACGAGTCTGGATGACTTTCTCAGGCTATAGAACCAGACGAAAGGGAAAATAACCCTGGCGCGCCACTTATAATTTGTCATGGGCCCATTGCCCAAGTGATTTTGGGCGATCTTTACATGTAAATATCGAAGATTAGAAAATCCAAGAACATATTGTTTTTGGAGATGTGATGGCCAGGGAGGCTTCAGGCACTTTTTTTACATCACACTTCAGAGTTTTTGTTTTACTCCAGACTGGCTTGGTATATAACGTGTTACAAGATACAATGATACGGAGATACCAAGATACAGTGATACGGTGATACAGTGATACGGTGATACGGTGATAGAGTGATACGAACATCTCAAATTTCCTTTTTTTTAAGCGGACGCGAAATGGCTCCGCTAAATACAGGTTTCTGTATGAAACGGACTGTTGTATGGGTCACTTGAGCTCTTGCAGCCGTGACGTGACGCTAATTTAACGGTATTATCTTTCAGCATGACTGCTTTGTCTGACTATTTTGTTATTTAATTTTAACTTTTGAACGTTACGCATTTAACATTGAACCAATTCAGCATTGCCCTTGTTGAAGAAAGGTTTTTGCAACGCAAATACGAAATTAACGCTGAAAGCTTTATTCTCATTGGCAACTAGATTTAGGGACGGACCATTTGAAAATTGATGGAGAGGGGGCCCGGTTTTTTTTTGCTCGAAATTTGTTTACGACTTATCAGTTACTGCAAGAATGTTTTCTGGCATCAGAACCTTGCACGATTTTTTTAAAGTTTCGCCCTTGCTTGTTTTTTTTTTTTCTGGGTGATATTGCAATTGGCTCGCTCGATCATTTTCTGTGCAAATTTTTTTTTTTGGGGGGGGGGGGGATTTTGAAAATTTTCTCCTATCTAGTGAGATGGCTTTCATAAGCTCCAGCTCCAAAAATATTTTATGGTTGCTTTGTCGCATTTCGGAGGAATCGTATTACAAAACTGTGCAGGGGAATATCAAAATTCGATTTGGTTATCATGCTTTCGGTGAAAAGGCGAAAACATAAATCCGAGTAGATATAAGGGTAGATATGCGGGAAACACCGTCAAGAGCTCTCTTTTTAGAATTTCCCAATTCCCCAACAAATTTTGTTTTGCAGCAGAGATATCAATTGACATTGTGTAAAAAATTCAGAAAAATCGAATTAATTCTTCTTGAGTTAGAGCTTTTTAAAAACTCTATTTTGGTTGAAAATCGAAAGCGTAGGAAATAGCCCAAGATTTCCCGAAAATGCAATGTTCATTTCCGATCAAAGCTACGCGCCGCATCGAGAATATTTTATAGCCGGTTCTAGTTTTCTTATTGAACGATGAATAAAGTCATCAACACTGTAGATTAAATGCCAGTCGTGTTGATTCTACACTGTTGTATCAATGACCCCCCTCTCCCCGGATAATAACCTGACCTAAATTAAGTAAGATTGGGCTTCCTGCGGTGACGTCTCTTTCAGTAGCCCGACGGTGGCCACTTACGCGTCAGCTGTACCAGAATCATGGGTGTGGTCAATTTTATTTGTGATCCCAAATAACCGTACCTGAATAAATCCCTACTGATTACAGGAGGTATGTTATCAATCAGTCTTTCATAGGTGAGCTAGTTATTATTCTTATAAAGCTTACCGGCATATGTGGTTCCTTCAACTTCCCTGCACCCTTTCCTATTATATAATTTCTTCTTTCCTCTTCCCCCCATATCTATTATCATAATTATTAAGTGTATATGTCTGTAAACTACCCAAATGTAAAGTAACGAGTGTGAAATAAAGAAAGTATGTTGTGGTATTTTGGTTCTCAATTTATTTATGCACGTTATCCTGTTAATGTTCGGGTAACTTGACGGACTCAGCCGCTTGTTATTCACTTGTGGTCAGGTTAAATACTCGTGTGTATACAGCCAGAAACAGAGTGACGCGTGGGTCATTCAACACTTACATAACTAGTACTATATTGTATTTTTGTTATCTTAAAAATCATCTACAGTTTACTTACATCAGTAGTCTCCACTTATTTCAGAAGTGAATACTTTTTGTTATTCAGGAGTTTTCGTTCGAACGGAGTCGGGGGAGTGACGAAGATAGTATTGCAGGCGACATTTACTTCAAAGAGTTGGGGGAAGTCGATGAACCCGCAGAGGATGAACTCGATACATCTGAATGTGAAGTTGACCATGGCAGCAAAAGTAGCACCAAAGTGGAACGTGCAAGTTTATTTGACGACACATATAACAGTGTAGGGGAAGAAAGCGATGATAACGAAGGCAAAAGTGCGCTCACTGATTCCAGAAGAAATTCATTTACTTATGAAAGTATAAGTGATGAAAGCGATGATGATGATAACAAAAGTGCGTTAGCGGAAAGGAGAAGAAATCCATTCATAAAGTGAGTAATTCAATATATCCAAAACGTTGTCTTGTTAGAATCCCTTGATTTTTATTGTTATCAATTAGATTAGGCTGCTCAAGACCAAGCTCGGAATGGATTAGCGTTCAAAGTGAACGCTAATTAAATTATCCGAACCCCAGCTGGCAGCGCCTTACATGTTCATCAAGTTAATACGTGAAAATAATCACCCAAAAAGTTATGCAAGGAAAATTATCGGACTTCCAAACAGTTTCCCCTCTAACTGAATCTTGGTTAATCACAAACTTCAAACGTTGACACGCACCACTAATACTAAGGAAGACCGTGCTTAGGCCTTAGTAGTATGGAGGAAAAGATGGTTTGGAAGCCGCTGCCAGAACCCCTCCCCCCTTCCTCCACCCACACCACCGAGCGAATGAACTGTACTTTCAACAATAGTCTTCGTTGTGTTTATTTTATTTGTTTTTGTTTTGTTTTAGGCAGGAAACTCTGTATTTTGAGAATCATCAATCCACTCCATACCTCTACAAGGGAAAATGTGCGCTGACATTTGAAGAAAAGATATTGATTCTCCTTCTGGACGTCGACTCCACGAAAGTGTGCACAAAGAGGCCAAATGGCGTTCAAGAAAACGCCCTTTTTGTTATTGATCGGTCTCAACTGAAAAATGCAGCAGACTGGCTTATAACGGATGTTGGTTCGTTTGAGAATCGAGGATCAAGTGCGAAAATGTTCACAGTCGAGAACGGGCAGATCATATACAGTGAACACGTACGTGGCAAAAAAAGCAGCCAACTTAAGCGCGCCGAAGGAGAGTATCTGGTACGGAATGTGTTTTACAGACACAAAAAATACAAAGATTTTGTACGAATAGCTACAACTATTTCAGACTGCACCGGATATGAGCTACAACTAGGCATGGCGGAGTATCGTTTTACCGGTGC
Organism: Actinernus sp. WN-2022; assembly: GCA_030867875.1. Taxonomy (NCBI): domain Eukaryota; kingdom Metazoa; phylum Cnidaria; class Anthozoa; order Actiniaria; family Actinernidae; genus Actinernus; species Actinernus sp. WN-2022. The sequence continues at coordinate 96,412,507 of JAOWCC010000019.1, forward strand.
TATTGAGCATTCCATAAGCCCCCACAAGCACCCCAGGACGGGAAAGACCTTTACCCCAACTGCGCCATTAAGGAGAAAGTAAAAAGCCACAAGGGCCCCTCAACCATATTCGATGAGTCTGTCGAGGGCACAGGTGGAATCCTTCATTGCGAGGTAATGGCAGATATGCCAAGAGACATCAAGCAAGTACAAAACGCCCGTCAATATTTGAAGGAGAAAGAAGAAAAGAACGAGTTTGTAAGTCTCCTGGATCTTTCAAGACAAGACTCGGCTGTGCGCAATCTTCAGTGGACCCCTAAGCCGAGAGTCGTCTTTTGTTCAGATGAGCAACTACTGGAAATTGTGGAAGAGTGCTGCCCATTAGGGTCACAAAATATTCTCTCGATTGACACCACTTATAATGTTGGAGAGTTTTACGTAACTTCGACAACTTACCAGAGCAGTAAACTTGTTCACAGAAGAACAGGAAAACCAGCCACTCTACCAGGGCCTGCTATGTTTCATGTCCGCAGATCAGAAAAGGACTTTAAATACTTCTGCTACAGTTTGCTGGAAATTAACGAACAGTTTGAGAACGTTTCGTTTGTTGGCGGAGACAGAGATAAGGCTCAGCGAGGCTTCACGAAGCCACTAAAGCGCTCTACGTTCCTTCCCTGTAAGAAGCATATAGAGGGTGACATTTCTAGAAAGCTAACTGACCTCAGCGTAGTGACATGAAGGATGAAATAATTAAATATATATTTGGCAGCGACAAGAACAAGGAGAAAGGTATCGTTGATAGCGCTACAAACGATGAATTTATTGCCAAAGTCAATAGTGTGGCAGAAAAATGGGACGCTCTTGAAAATTCTGACAACTCCAGAAAAGAACCAGAATTTTCTGCATACTTTAGACAAAACATCGAGGAGGATATGAAGAACGGGATGCTTCTTCCAATCAGGAGAGCTGCAGGACTGAAGGATGAGTTCTTTTACAACAATGCACAAGAATGTGCGAACTTCAAGTATAAAAGCAAGATAAGAGAGGCGAAAATGATCGACGCCATGGGATACCGCCCAAACTTGAAGTGCACTTGGGTAGAAGCAATAACCCTGTACAAGAAGATGTTGGAAGAGGTTAACAGAGAGAAACAGAGGGCTGTCTTAGGGAAGGGGCCCTATCTACTTTCCAATGAATACAGCCACCTTGAAGTTTCCTTGTTAAAGTGGTCTCGAATGTCAGACAAACAGAAGCAGAATCACCTTGCCAAAGTCGATTCCTCATGCAAGAGAGCTGGCAAGTTAGCACTTGATGCACAAGATAGTGAAGTAGCAGGGTCTACGACTGGTATTCCCGCCACCATTGACGACAGAATTGGAAATTTTGATGAATCAAATCTTCCTGAATTCCTGAGGGGGTCATGGAAGAATGCCAGCAGAATCGTGGAACTAGGTGGGATAGGTCCTTTCCCTAATGATGAGAACAAGAGGACTGTTGTATCCCTTACAAATCCAAATGCACACACAGTTCAAATCCAAACATCTGGAAAGAAATTTTGTTGCGACAACAATTGTCCACGTTTCAAGGAATGTGGAATATGTGCCCATACTATTGCTGTGGCGTTTAAAGTTGGCAAGCTATCAGATTTAGTTGCCGCTTACGAAGTTCCTCTTGCTCGAATGGTGAGAGCAGGAATCCCGAGGGGATCGGGCAAGAAGGACAATGAAAGATCTGCAAAGCGTCAAAGAACACAACACGCTCCGCGAGATGTCTCACAATATGGAGAGCGCGTGGAGACGGCTTCCACCAGTACAGATAATGAATCTGATGACCGCAACCCATACGAAGTCATCTTTGTGAACAACACGGCAGCCACGACATGCTATGGGTGCAAAGGCCGAGTACGTGACAAGCCGTCGGCACCACCCCCACCCCCGCCGTATGACTTGTTCATTCGACATTCGGAGAGGAGGGTCTTCCATCGGCCGGGTGAGACAAAAATAAGAATTTCCCGAAATCAGGAGATGGTGTACTATCACCCTGTCGAAGCATGTACGAATCTTTCTGTACATGATGTGAAAGATGGTAAACTCATTGTCAAAGATGATGCGGTTCAGAAACATCTAAATAGTGTACACAAGCGCCTTCTTTTCCAAGAATTCGGGATAAAGTTTGATTAAAGTAACTGCTTAGTAATATTAGGAGTTTTAGCAAGAAGAGAGATATTTTATGAGACTTTATTATTATTATCGTAAGGCACTGTAAAACCGTACTAGCTCCTGAATCCAATGATTTCTAGAGAGAAGTGTATATTTTTCAAAAGTCGTTCACTTTTACCACAACTTTTAGTTGACCGGTATATTTGGTATCGTTTAACAAAATTGGACCTATTCCATAGTACGGAAATATCTTGAAAATATTCTATAAAAAAGTTGGCATGCAGAAGACTATGTAAATTAATTATGGCAATATCATGGAAATATTCTAGAAATATTTTAGAAATAAGATCCTCGTACTATCTACTATGGAAGAGATACAGTAATTCCCATGACTTCCAATACGGTGCAGACCCCGCCCTCCCCCCGGCCTGCAGAGATCAGTAATTTAGTCAGGCATAAATTTCAATAAATATCGATACATATGAGATCGGAATACTTAATTATATCTCTTCGTAAAGCGACTAACATACAAAGACCAGACTTACAAATCTTTGTTTATGTATTATTACTGGCATCAGATACTACTGTCCCAATACCTCCCTTTAGTTGACTTAAAACAAACGTTCATTTTAGCCTCGTCAAAGATAGCTTAGCAAAATATCGATTTTTATGCGGAAATTTTCTCTTTAACGCTTGGTCGCATAAGCTATACGGCAACTCACAAATAATATTGAATCAAGGTGCTTTCTTAGTGAATACACAAATAACAGTTATGAGTTCTGATCAACCTGTGTTGGCATATGTCTGGTATGTTTTTATGATCAGTTAGGTACGAATTATAAATGCAATGTTATAATTTTAGAGTTTTTGGCTTTAGTTTTGAATGTTGGTGATGGCTGATGACTGCTTTTCATCTTTAGCGAAGCTGATCTTTTAAACCGAAAATACTAATAAAAATAAAACGTGTTATAGAAAACAGGAAGTTTAATTACTACATATTGGATCGTCCGTGATTTTCAAGTAAGCAAAAAGCGTGAACACAGCGCGCGAACGTTGACGACTGAGTAAAATTAACGTATATCACGTTTGGTTTGTTAAGTAAGAGAACTAGTTTTATCTACCGTAAATATAGCCGGTGCATGAATGTAATACACGTCTGGATAAGTGGATTTTTTACTTTGAGCATCGAACTGTAACTTTTTAAAAAGTTTGGAACATACACTTTTTTAAATGCACTGGAAAACTCGAACCGGCCCAGTTACATGCAGACTTTTAAGAACTATGTAAACTGTCAGTTGTAAAATATGAGCAATATACAGACTTTGTAAACTTTTACAAAATGTCTGTGAATGTATAAATTGATTTTTTTTTACAAACACTCCATTTTACAGAGTAATACATTTAGAGAAATGTTCTACTCTAAAATGTTTGTATTAAAAAGGACGTAAATGGTTCGATTTTTCCAGTGATATATTATGATCAGTGATTGGACGAGTTTTACTCAAATCGATAAGGCACATTTGAACTGTTAACTTCAGAATAAAGTTTACTTATTGTATTGATCAGTCTCTGTGTCTTTATGTTGTCCGATGCATTTTAAAGCGATCCATTGCGAGTACGGGGATTTTTTTAAAAAGATCACCAAAACGTCTCCCAAAATTTTATCATTAAATTAATCGCTTGCTTAATATCTACTTCGGGAATATGGAAGATAGATTATCCATGGACATTGTGCCCAAGTATGTGGTTAATCGATGCAAGAATTGGTTATAACAATCTACGTCGAAATCCGTATCTTAGCTTTCTTACTCTGGTCGCTTTAATAAACTGTCCATTCATTTAACTCCCACTCCGGCCCCCCTTTGAACACCTTCAATCTGAAAATTGTTTCACTGGTTTGGGAAGCTGCAGCTGTGTTAACTTTGCGTCAGATATTAATTTTTATTTTCATATAATAGTAATTTTTGTGGACTGTCCCAACATTTTTTATCCATGCGGATTGTAACTCCTTCAGAGCCGTTCTTAGCCTGGGTCGTCGCGTGACGCTAGCCGCCCCACTAACAGCTGCTTACCTCAGCCACACATCCATTTCCGATCATGGTTATCACTGGCCAGGATAACGGTGTATATCAAAGCGAGTATTTTTCTTCTTTTAAAAAATAATAACACCGGACGATTTTTGTATTGTTCTAAAACAAATAAATTTAACCTAGCCGTTACCCGCTACCCGTTACCCGTTATCTCCTACCCGCTACCCGCTACCCGCTACCCGCTACCCGCTACCCGCTACCCGCTACCCGTTACCCGCTACCCGTTACCCGCTACCCGTTACCTGCGTTTTAGACACGCCGCACGAGGAACTGTGTGCTCTAAAGCAAGACATAAAAGGTAACTTTAACGAGGTAAAGAAGGACATGACCGAGATTAAAACATCCCTCGAAAATGTATGGGGCGAAGTAGAGGACCTGAAAGAACACAATAAAGCCCTCAAAGGCCAGCTCGACCAGTCGCTAGAAGAAAACGCCGCCATGCAAATTCTACTCTCGGAAAGTGAAGACAGAATCACGAAACTAGAAGACTATTCTCGTAGAGAGAATCTGAGAGTGTACAATGTGCCAGAGGACGCGGAAGAGGACTGCAGAGAGATTGCCCTTGATATAATTGAAGAGGTAGGAGCGAATAGGGATGAAGTTAAATTACACGCAGCCCACAGGATCGGCCGAAAAACAAACGTCAATTCTGCCGACGGAGAGGGTTCTCGTTACCATCCAAGACCATTAATCGTCAGATTCGTAAGTAGAGCAGATAAAAACTTTGTCTGGGCCAATAAAAGAAGGTTGAGAGAAAGCGAGAAGTTTGGAGATGTGTATTTGGATGAAGATCTTTCTCCCAAATCCGCATCATCTAGGAAAACTCTTCGTTTGGCACTTAAAACAGCCCGAAATAGAAACACAACCGAGACTAGATGTTACTTAAAAGGGAAATACCTGTTTATTGGAAACATGAGTTATTCAGTTGAAACACTACCAGCCTATCTGAAGGAACCAACTTCAAGCAATAGTCAGGCTAGCCAAGTTCGTAGTTTACCGAAATAAAATGTAAGACTTCACATTTAGTTAAATTTTCGTTCACAAGGATGTTAAGTAAAATTGAAATGTATTGAATTTGAATAACAATTGCAACCACTTGTTTACTTAAAGTCGGTGATATGTTGAGACGTAAACTGCACTAATTATCCTCATTTTTTCTAAAAGGAAAAGGATCGTAAACGAGGAGTGAATTCTTCTCTCCAAAATAGGATTCAGTCAATTAGACATAATTGTTCTATTTAACGGCATGCGTTTTTTCACCATACCTTGGAAAATTCCACAGGCACTAATAATAGTAGTACGTTGTTTGTTTAGGTTTTTTTTCTTTTTTTGGTTCTTATTAATTTACAAGTCACTTATCATTAAAACTAATACCTTTGCCAGCAGTATGGGAAAACGTTACTTTCTGGGATAATGAATGATTTCAATTTTAGGGTTCTATCACTAAATGTGCGAGGTTTACGAGATTATAAGAAAAGTAGAAAAATGTTTAATTGGATAGTTAAACATAAAGGTGATAGCGGTATCACATTTCTTCAGGAAACTCATAGTACTCCAGACATTGAAACCGACTGGTCACATAGATTTAGAGGCAGTCTAGTAATGTCCCATGGGACGTCAAACAGTAAAGGTACGGCAATACTGTTTGGTTACAAGTTAAACATGAGAAGTATAGACAAGATTATAGATGAAAAAGGTAGATATGTAATTGTGCTTTGTGAAATACAAGGAAGCAATTTCTTAGTGGTTAATGTATATGCACCGAATGACGAAAAGAGCCAAATAATATTATTGAAAGAAATTATCGCCAAAATTAATACCATAGATTATCCGCTGGAAACATCTATTATTTGGGGAGGTGATTTTAATTTTGTTTTTGATCTAGACTTGGAAACCTCAGGTGGTAATCCTGCTCAAAAAATATGTTCTATAGAAACTATGGAAACTATTATGTTAGAATTGGATCTCTGTGATATATGGAGATTACGGAACCCATCAGCTAAACGGTTTACTTGGTGCGGTACAGCGCAAGGTCGAAGTAGTAAACGAGAGTGTTATCTGCACCGTAGACTGGACTATTTTTTTATATCCGATGAACTCCAGCCTTATGTGGAGGAATGTGATATAATTCCTGCACCTGCTACTGATCACTCCGCCATAACATTAGACATAAAATCAATCCAAAAAGGAAATAAGGGTCCATCCTTTTGGAAATTCAATAACTCCCTCACTGAAAATGCGGACTACGTTATGAAGTTAAAGTTATTAATCAAGGATACTAAAAGTAGTCTAACAAATGAAGGAATTTTAAACCCGCAATCTAGATGGGAGTTAATCAAATACGAGGTGCGAAACTTTACTATGAAATTTTCGAAATCCCTAGCGAGGAAAAGTAGAACGGTTTACCAAAACATTGAATCGGAGATCAACCGTATTGAAAACGTCAATGAGTGGGAAAAGAACGAAAAGATGATTGCAGAGCACGATAAATTGAGCAAAATTCTAGAAGAAAGAAGTAATTACATAACAGAAGGAATTATTATACGTTCTAAAGCAACATGGCACGAATTAGGGGAGAAAAGTACTAAATATTTTTTAACGTTAGAAAAACGTAACAAAGCCAAAACCCACATAAAGAAATTAATTGATAAAGATAATAGAGTGTATACTCAGCCGGAAGACATTTTAAAACAAATTCAACGATACTATAGCTCATTGTACCAGCCGAAGTCGTCTAAAACAGAGAGCGAATGCCTGGAATTCCTATCGCAAATTAATACTCCTAAATTATTAGAAGATGAAAAAAGTACGTGTGAAGGTGAAATTACTATAAGTGAATGTTATACTAGCCTTAAACAACTGGGGACGTCAAAAACGCCCGGAAATGATGGATTAACAAAGGAATTTTATTTGGCTATGTGGCCTATTCTAGGAGAAGATTTGGTGTGTTGTTTAAATGATTGTTATAAGCATGGTTCATTAACGACGACACAAAAGCAAGTTATAATTACCTTACTTGAAAAACCGGGTAAAGATAACAGATTTTTAAACTCATGGCGGCCGATAAGTTTAATAAATGTTGATGCGAAAATATGCAGTAAAGCATTAAGTAATAGGATCATTGATATTTTGCCTTCAATAATCCATCCTGACCAAGCTGCTTTCGTGAAGGGTAGAAATATCGAAGACCCAATCAGATTCATAGATGATGTAATGGATTATGCTAAACTCCCGAGAAAGGTATGTCGTTAGTGCTGTTCGCGGCTGATTTTGAAAAGGCTTTCGACTCTATTGAGCACACTTTTATATTTGCAGTTTTAAAGCATTTCGGATTTGGGGAAGGATTTATCAATTGGATTAAGATGCTACTAAAGGATAGCTGTTCTAGTGTAATGAACAACGGTATAGCCACGAATTATATTCCTCTTTGTAGAGGAACGAAACAAGGCGATCCGATTTCACCCTATCTTTTTATTCTGGTTATAGAAATAATGGAATCAGGTTTGCACAAAAGCACAAGAAAATAGTTTTATTTGCTGATGATACTACCTTTATTTTAAAAGATATTGAATCTTTAAATAAGGTAATAGATCAGTTGGATCGGTTTAGTGCTTTCTCGTCACTTAAAATCAACTTAACAAAATCACACGCAGGTTGGTTGGGAAAAGTTAGTAAAAGAGAAACATGCTCACGAAATATCAAATGGGTAAATTTCCATAATAAAGGTGTTAAGATTCTGGGTATTTATTTTTCTTATAATGAGAAATGGCATTATGATAACAACTTTATACGTATATTATCTAATTTTAAAACTACCCTATCAATTTGGCGGGCGCGTGGTTTAACCTTATACGGCAAAATACAAGTGGTGCGTTCGTTAGCACTATCCAAACTATACTACGTATGTTCAAAAATACACGTCACAGATGGGTTCATTAAAGATGTAGAACGTATTATTACTGACTTTATTTGGAATGGCAGGAAACCGAAAATAAAGAATCAAACGCTAATTGGGGAATATTATAAAGGCGGTTTAAACTTGCCTGACCTTGCTTCTTGGATTAAAGCTAGTCGTATAAAATGTGCTATTAACCTCATGAAGCCGGAGGAGAAAACATGGAAAATTTTTGCCTCTCTTGCATTTAGAAAAAATTGGAGGAATTGATGTGATATGCAATAATTTCGATGTAACAAGGATTCCATCAAATATACCAATTTTTTACAAAAGTGTCCTCACGAACTGGGCTCAAATTGCCACCATTGAGGTAGTAATAATAACTTTAATAACTTTATTTATATAGCGCAAATACAGATACGGATCTAAGCGCTTTACATGGGAATCTATAAATATATAAACAATAATAATAAATTAAAAAAGTTTAAGAAAGCTGCTAATAGTGATTAAAATCAATAATACTAAAATAAGTCTAACAAAACGGATACACAAAATAATGAATTAATACTTATAAATTGTAAGCTAATTTAAAAAGATAAGTCTTAAGCTTAGATTTAAAAATAGAAATAGTGCCAGAAGTTTTAATATCATAGGGCAAACTGTTCCACAGGATGGGGCTAGCTACGGAAAAGGCACGACAGCCAGTAGATAATCATTTACTGGTCTTAGAACAATATCTTTGGAATAATAAGCATATTAAAATTGACAATAAGGCGGTATTTTACAAAGAATTTTCTAAATGCAATATAAATAAAGTCGGTGACCTTTGTACAGACAACTCAATATTTGATTGGACATTTGCTCAACGTAAAGGATTACAAGCAAAGGACTACATTCGATGGGCTAGTATTATAGATTCCATACCTTTGAAATGGAAAACTTTACTAAAACAAAATAAAGATAAGGTTGATAAGGAAAGATCATCGTCGAGATATTTATATCTCAGTAAGGATGGAATTGAAATTGACAAGGTTAAAACTAAACAGATTTATCAGTGGTTAATTAACGTGAAATTTCGATTACCATCTTCTCAGAGACATATGTAGACGGATCAATCTGATGTCCCCACCGGACTGGGGTGCAGTTTATAGTAGAATATACAAAACTACAAACGATACGTATACGAGATGTTTTCAGTATAAAATATTAAACAACTGCCTCTATCTCAATCGTGATCTTTATCGGTTTAAATTGCTGGAGTCCCCTAGTTGCTCATTTTGTCATTTGTATTCAGAAACGATAGATCATCTATTTGTCGAATGTATAGAATCTAAAAATCTATATTTTGAAATAAGGGACTGGCTGGAAGAGTTTGATATATTTTTACCTGAATCGAATATAGTGAATATTATTTTGGGAGTAGAGGCAGAAACACCAATAAATTACATTATTCTGAGTTATAAATTGATATTGTATAAGGCTAGAAAAAGCAAACATATTCCTTCTCTGTCTCTTTTTAAAAACCATTAAAGATATTCTCAGAAAGTCGAACTAAGAGTGGCAAAATCTAAGAACAATATTATCGTGCATCTTCGGAAGTGGGAAAAATTAAATATTGCTTTATTGGATTAAATTAAATTCAATATTGTCGATTATATATACAGCTGGCAAGGGTGTTATGTTATGTTATTATATTTTATTATAGTATTTGCTATTTTTTTCAGGGTTATGGTCGTTGTATGAGTATGTGCAACATATATATGTGTGTTTTTGTATATTGTATAAAATAAAATAAAAAGATGTTTAAAAAAAAAAAAAAAAAAAAACTATCGTAAATTTGTTAAGTAATCCACTTTAATATTTTCTTATAATAGACGCTTAAAACATGCTGGTGTTTACACACTATCACAGCGACGCGCAGGGTTGTTGTGGATTTCACGAGGCGCTCGTTTTTTACAACAACAAACTTAAATAGTGAAGCGGAACTGCCTTGAAACGATGGCAATCGTGCGAGAGAAGTGCATGATTATAGCGCGCTATCACGTAATGCGTGACGCGAGCAATGACGCAATGACTGATTTCCAGTGGCAATAAGCCAATCAGAACACGAGAAACTGAGTAGTTGTTGTAAAATTAACAAATGTACGATAGTCAGTACCGTGATATGTCCTCTATTTACCACGTTTTGCGTCATCACATGGGCAACATTGTTGTAGATTTCACGAGACGCTAAATTTTTACCATGAGACGACGGAAAATGTGGTAAACATTAAAGAGGACCGTACCACGGTAAACGTATTAAACTATCGTAAAAATTATTTTACAACAATAAACAATAAATAAAATTGTCAAGCGGAAAAGCTTTAAGAACGATGCCGGAAATTGTGGGGGAAAGTGATTCTAGCGCGCCCTATTACGTAATCCATGGCGGGAGAAATGACCCAATCCGTGGTATCTCCTCACATTTACAATGGCAATAAGCCAATAAGAAAACGAAAACTGAGCAGTAAAGAAAAAACTTACCGTATTTACTCGATTAAACGCCGCGGTGTTTATTAAATTTTTAGCGTTTCCGATGCGGCGTTTATTCAAGGGCGGCGTTTATTCGAGGGCGACGTTTATTTCAAAATCATATTTCTTAAATCACTGACAACTTGATGGAAGAGCTGCAAAGTATGGCCACTTCGAACTTAGAAACATTGTTATACAGGAAAATAAATTTCCAAGGATGGTGTAGATTACCGAGTTGTACCGTACTTGTCATTGTTTTTTTTTTATAATCCTCGAATAAATGCGCATTCTTCTGATTGGGTGCGGCGTTTAATCGAGGGCGGCGTTTAATCGAGTAAATACGGTATTCTAGAAACAGGGCCGTAGCATGCCCTGAAAAACTGGGGGGGCACAAAGTCATTTCGCAACCTAACCCCTGGGTTTCCGAGGGGGCCAGGTACCTTGTTTGTTTGTTTTTGAAAAACATTTGGGGGGGGGGGGGGGCACGAGCCCCCCCGGCCCCTAAGGGCGCTACGGCCCTGAGAAACCTGATTTCGGTTACAGTAAACCGATTTCAAGTTGTATATTGCAATAAATTTCTCCCGGAGGGGTACTCCCCGGAATTTTGTGTGGCGGTGTACTGCTCCCTGACAAGTGGATGAGAAATACTGCCGCGTCTTTTAAGAGAAATATTGGGAATGGGGAGGAGACTTCCATGTGTAAACTATAATGTGCTGCCACAAAGGGTAGGTGTTTTTTCCGAGCTGTTTTAGTCTGACATACGATTATAAAAGTTGCCTTTTTAGTCTGGAATACGGTATGATTTTGACATGGAAGTATGAGACCGCACAATCTCTTGTTGTTTTGACATTGACCTTCAAACGAAATCAAGAAATCAAGAAATCAAGAAATCAAGAAATCAAGAAATCAAGAAATCAAGAAATCAAGAAATCAAGAAATCAAGAAATCAAGAAATCAAGAAATCAAGAAATCAAGAAATCAAGAAATCAAGAAATCAAGAAATCAAGAAATCAAGAAATCAAGAAATCAAGAAATCAAGAAATCAAGAAATCAAGAAATCAAGAAATCAAGAAATCAAGAAATCAAGAAATCAAGAAATCAAGAAATCAAGAAATCAAGAAATCAAGAAATCAAGAAATCAAGAAATCAAGAAATCAAGAAATCAAGAAATCAAGAAATCAAGAAATCAAGAAATCAAGAAATCAAGAAATCAAGAAATCAAGAAATCAAGAAATCAAGAAATCAAGAAATCAAGAAATCAAGAAATCAAGAAATCAAGAAATCAAGAAATCAAGAAATCAAGAAATCAAGAAATCAAGAAATCAAGAAAGAGAACAAAACATGGCGAAAAGATCAAGATTTAAGTAGTACAGATTTCCGGGGTAGGGTTGAAGAAGAGTCGTATCCTTCGTCCAACGTTTCTCACATTTTCACCAGTATACCTGGAAAGCATAGTTACTCTACTAATCTAAGTAGTTATTTTTATCTTTCGTCATGAGAAAGTTTATCATTTGGGGGTTGATAGTTCCCATTCAACTGTTAAGATATATGTACAGTGCCAATGGAATCAGAAGGCGGTATTCAAAATTACGGTCATTGTTTTATCGCAGGATTTGCAAAGTTGGGGACTTATAATGGATAATTAATTTATCTAAAAACTAATAAAGTCCTGCTCGTCGGGGTAGAACTTAGCCACTGGGTTTATCACTAAATCAGTAATAAGGGTTTAATTTGCTGACTCGACGCCATGGGAATCCGCAGGAGCAGCTGACGGTTTCAGTGCATGCGCAGTCTTGCTCTGTGGAAACCGGTTCAGGTGCACCGCATTTCCCATGCATGCACGGCGGTTAGAATTCCTTAATATCTTTAACTTGATAAAGTCAGGAAGGTGGATAGATATCCTCTTAATTAATCGCCACCATTGTTTGTTGTCGTAGGCTTTAAGGGTGAGTTAGTGAAATACTTAACACACGTAGTCGGCGGTTCAGCCATTATTCAGTTATTGAATAAACTAAAAGCGATTTCCTCTGATGTTGGATGTATTCATATTCTAATTGAGCAGTCAATTCAACAGTAAACAATACAAGCTGACTTGTTAGGAAGCGATTTTCAAGGGTCCGATGTCCAGAAAAGATAATATTTTTGTCCAGTAGCCTGTAGCTCCTAACTGCTTGAAAACTGAAAACGGCCAGCTTAATTATTATACATGTATATATTTCTAGTACTTTTCACTGGCACTTGTATAAGGTCCGTTTCAGACAACGCACTTCTCATGGGAGCGACTAGTTGAGTTCAGAGGACGAACTTAATTCGTTGAACAACCGCCGATTGTAGACAAAGGAGAACCTGGGTCTATATTTGAACTTTAGAGCTAAAATTATTCAAGGTGACATAATTTATGCATTTAGTATTGCACAGGAACAGCAGGAAAGTAGCGGCGTTTGAATCAACCCCGGTCCAGTTTCCCATAATGCCATTGCATCTGCCGAACATAATCCATAGTTTCAAGTCGATGCTATAGAAGTGCAATGGATTTTATAAGCCGTAGTTTTTGATGAGCCGATGGGCATGATTTGGGAGTTTGTGAAAATTTATGTGAACCTTCAACAAACAGTCTGTACAACTATAAAGGTAAAATGACAGAATACTGTTACGTTCATTAAAGCAATTTACCAGAGACTTTTTCTGAATTCAAAACTAAATTAATTATTAAGTTGAAACATACTGGTACTGCTGTGCAAAAAATATATATATACATATATAGTAAAAATATTGTAGGGTGCTGGAAGGATTTTGCAAGAATATAGCCCAAACATTTTGAGACACATTTACACTTGGCTACCACTACCGTATACATGTATGCATTTCAGTCAATGTTTCAGTGATCTGCTGAGATGGACAATATTAGAAACTTCACATTATAGCAAAGTTATTTTATAAAAAATGTTGATTCTAACTATGGAGTGGCAAATTGGAACAATTTGGGTGTTTATAATGCTAAAACAAAAACCTATAAATTAGTTTTTTTTATAAACAAAGCAGGACAAGTGATTCTAAGTCCCAGCATCTAATTGGTAAGAGAAACATTTAATAAAAGTTGGAAGTATAGTGGTTTTAATAAAATCAAGGGTACTGTTCATATTTACAGAGGGAGGAAAACCGGAGAACAACATTCAAAGCGTGGATGAGAATCAACAAACTGAACTCCCACATAATGGTGTATCCGGGATTCGAACCCGAGTCACAATAGTGAGAGGCAAGCAATAATACACGCTGTACCACGCAGCTCTCACATAAGCCTAATATACAGTCCTGTAGCCTGATTGAGCTAACCAGGATTAAGGGTTTGAAGGGTTTGTTAGTGCATTTCTAACTAGTTGTAATATTAGAGTGCAGAATGACAAGTTTTACCAAAAGAACCAGAATCCTCCGGATTAGATGCTAATCAGGCTTCAAACAAGGGCTCTGCTATATAGTTTTCAAGTTTTAGGAAAAAGGGATTAAAATAATATGACATATTGACCTTTTTAATATCCATAACTTCACAGTCCTATAAATTTTATCCTACCCTATTCATTTCTGGCCTTGTAGTCATAATACATGATCCCAGCTACCAGTACATTTACCTATTTAGAGGGGGAATGTGCAGCAAGAATGGTGTATGCGATTTGCTTTGGTATTTCAGAAGTTCTAATCAGAAAATAAATCAGAACAATATTATTACATGTACACTGTAACTAAGGTAACTCCAGTAGAATATTGCCTGGTTCAAAAAATATTATTGATTTTGAGGGTCAGTGTATCTTCCCCCAGAATTTAAAAAAACCATAAGTGTTTTTCATGATCCAACATTTCGCTGGAGCCAATCAGCTATCTTACATGTAGGACCAATTTATTTGACATAATATATTGGATCCAAGCATTGTACCCAACCTGACCGAGGCCTGAGGTTATTCTCTAAGTGAAAGGAGGCCTTTGTTACATTTAATAAATCAGTAATTCATTAATATGTATATTTCTGATTTACCTGACAGAAGGGATATAGATACCTCTGGAGATCTGTTGCATATTTGGCAGTATCCCACAGGTTGTATCATTTTTCCCCACTGCCATGTGCTGTATACGCACTCTGAACAGATTCCAGTTTTGCCACCAAAATATTGTGATGTACCACTGTCCAATTGTGCACCTTTTACATTGTAGGGGAAGGGGGTGGCTATTAAAAAGTCCTGTGGGAAAGGGAAAAAATGCTGAAAAGAGGAAGTGCATGCACATTAAAAACAATTCTGCATACTCCGAGTGACTACAAATGACAATTTGTGCAAGATAAATATGCCCCTAGCCATTTCCTATATAATGAACAGCTTGCACTCATAATTGCTATTAAAAAAAACATTCAAAGGATGTATTTCTTTTGCCATGCAGCTAATGGAAAAAATGATATTGCAGCAATCCTCTTGAGTAAACTGTACTGGAATAATGTACCGATCAATTCGAAACATCACCCACCCCCCCCCCCCCCCCCCCCCCCCCCCCCCCCCCCCCCCCCCCCCCCCCTCACCGGGCAACCCCCGGGCATTTGAATTTTTGCAGTTTGGTTTGTTCAAATTCCCGTCCCACGGGCCAAAATGTTGTTCAAATTCCCCACCCCATCGTCGTATTAGGCGATCAAATGCCCCTACCCCCGGGACATGTGGTTTAGACCGAATTTTTTTAAAAATAGACAGTTCGGTAGCACAGCCTTTATTTTGTGATGCGACTTGTTCCTTGTTGAAACAAAGTTCTAAAAAAGGATAAAGACAAACTGCTGATTCAATATAGGTTTTATTTTACTTACATGAAACCTAGCCGACCAATACGTACTCAACAAACGTTTGATTACAAAACCTTTTTGTTAAATAGCAACAACATAGCAATCATATCCCCGGCCAAAAAACACTAGGTTCCTGTTAAAAAAACATTAAAATTGCATACCGTTATCAATGAATATCTGAGACATGTTTTGAGCAGGTCGCAATCCATACAGGGATAAGTTGATCGCTACGATCACTGGAGAGTGGTTTACATTTAAATGCATGATCGCTACATTCGCCGAGATATACCTATATACTAATTCAGGGCTCTGAAAATGTAAAACTCCACGCGCTATTTAAACGAATCAGTTCTATGCTCAAAACTGTGCCCTGTTAGAGCACGTACATTTACTTCTCCCTCTGTAGCTATACAATGTTAAATCAGCGGTAGATTGTCTCCATGCGTTAATTCCCTGGCCAATCCAAAGAAAGCGAGGTGCTAAAGAGGTTTACCACGGCCTTAGGCCCAGTTAACCCCACTACTGAAGTCGCGGGGGTCGGTGGTTGGGGTTCAATCCGGGGTTCAATTGCATGACTGATGCGTAAATCGAACGTTGCAGAACTTTATACAATTTGTACTTTAGTAGTATCTCGAAATCTTTTTCAAAGTGCTTTGGGCGTTAGTTTATAAGTACGGTACAACATGTTTTTTTTAAACCCGTTTCCTAGCATGGCTTGCCCACTTGCGGTACACGCATGTACACAGGGCACCCAACGAAGTTTTCGGTTAAAAACTGTTCGGGAGAGTTAGGTAGCCTAAAACTTTCGGATTTGAAAAAATTGTCCCTAGAAAATTGTTTTCTGAAATACTGGCTAAAAATATATTTACTAGCGTTACGGAATGTACACAAGTGGGTAGGAATTAATGCAGAATGTTGTTATGTTATATAAACAAGTTACATAATCCCGTTGGGATAGCGTTGAGGGTGTATAAAGAGGAGTGATTAATATGTAAGAATCATTCGAAGGCGTTTCTCTACCTTGATACCTAAATTTATGATGTCGGACCCAGAACTGGTAAGCGAAACCGAAACTGGCTGGACAGTTCCTGAAGAATACAGAGTCTGATGAGCTGGCCGAAGATTTTAGTGCTGAAAAGAAGCTACGTCGTGTCGCAGAAAAGAGAGCCACGTGCGAGGATCAGAGGGAATAAACAGTACAGGATGTCTCTCAGCGCGGTATCAACCCTTTTGCTACACCACGAGTCTTCAGGCAAAGGACAAGTGTTCAGCTGCGGGAAGCTTTGACACTTGGCGAATTTTGCAGCATGTCCAAATAACCAATAGCCGTGCCTCGACAAGTACGACCACAACCAATTGAAAGTGTGGTGGACAAGAAGTACGAAGATACTGTGCACAGGCTAGGGAAAGCTAAGTATAATCTGTCGTCTGAAATTTCCAATTCTTTGACAATGAGCACGCTTGAGCGTAACTACGCGTAATACAGCGGAAATTGTGATATCTGAAAAAGGTCTAAGGAAGACTAGTTAACATGTTTGGGGTTTGGGAGCACTTTATAGGAGCTCCATTCATTCAGCAAACTTGTTTTTGAGTAATACAACTTTCCGTTTTGTACTATTCCCGCCCTGGCGCGGTTTAGTAACAATAAGTTAGCAATTCAAAACAGTGAATTCGTACAGAAGGCTACTATTGCTCTGCATGTTAGCTGTTGAACCAGTAGTGGAATGCAGCTTCGCCCCTACGGTGGTAAATCCATTGCATGTTTCGATTCAGTCAAACGGTGAAAATAGGCTTTTATTAGAACCTTAGATATCCGAATGCCTGTTATTTGTAGATGCCAAGCCTATGCTTGATCGTCTGTTAGATCTTTCGTCAAATTGGCTTTATTCGTCTGATATTAAACCTGGTTATCACCATATTGAGATTTTCTCGCTAGATCAATAAGTGTTCGGTTTTTCCTGGCCATTCGGCGCTGTTACGAAATACTACAAGTTTACGGTCTTGCCATTTGGCTTGTCAACTGGTCCAAGTTCAAGTCCTTACATATTCACTTAACTTATGAGGCTGCTAGTGAAATATTCGCGTAGTAAAACGTTTAAATTAGTTGTTTACCTAGATGATGGTATGGGTGTTTGCCAATGTTTTGTATTCGACCATAGTTAATAGAGTGGAATGGTTAGGAAACCCAGCGACCTTCTTTGTTATAGGTCTTTGTTAGCTTTTTTTCAACCTTGAACGTGCACAAAAGACAATAGAAATTCCAATGTGTTAATCATTCAGCCAATAGAAACGCGTGAGTTCAGTCGTTCAGGGAACGCTAATGAACTATGATAGTGCACAATCTTTTGTCTTACCCCTTCCAACCTAAATCGCAGCGCCTTTGTTAGCCCTTTTTGAAGTTTGCCGGGTTTCCTAACCATTCCACTCTATTAACTATGATTCGACCGGCGATTTTTGTCAAATCGGGTTATCACCATACTAAGATTTTCCCGCTAGATCAATAAGTGTTAGGTTTTTCCTGGCCATTCGGTGGTGCTATGAAGTACTAGAAGTTTACTGGTTTGCCATATATTTATTTTGTCTACTGGTCCTAACATATTCAATTCACTACTGAAACTTATGAAGCTGTTACTGCAATATTCGCGTATATTATATTGAGTATCAAGATAGTCGTTTACCTAAACGACGGTAATCAATGCTAGACAAGGTGGGATTCCTTTGTAATCCTGGACGCTTTTTATGAGAATTCACTTCTAGAAGCGTAACACACCGACGAACCATATTAGTCGAAATCACTTATGAATACTGTCCGTCTACCAACTAGAATCGTTCATACAGACGCACGTACGTGTCAGTGATGTCGGTTGTGCTGCCTTTATATCGATGGTAATGCATAAGAATTGGGACTCGCTAGAAATGAAACCAAGCTCCACTTGGATGGAAATAAAGAATAATGTTAATTTTGCTCTGTATCATTTTGTACACTTACGATCCGATACTATTGTCAAGTGGTTCATGGACAATTAAGCAGTTCAAACTTGTTTATTCTGGCAGCATGAAAGATCATTTGCACAATTAGGTGTTAGATAAATGCTATTGTGCCAAAGTAAATAACGCTGACATCGAGCCAGAATGGATACCTCTTACTCTCAATAAGAATGCGGATTATGTTGTTGTTTATTAAGACTGGAGAGTGAGACTCTTATTTTCGTGCAGCTACGTCTTACTGGCTGGGACCTTGCTCCCAATCGACTGTTTTGCTAGTTTTAAAAACGGTAAAGTTCCTCGATTTTATTCAAAGTACTTCACTGAATACAGATATGCTAGGCATTGATTCCGTGGCCGCAAGTTGGGCTGGCGAATTCTAGCTGCTCGTTACGTTGGTACCGATATTTCCCAGTACAGAAAAGAATCGTAAAGCATGTCCTGCTACTGCCAGTGTAAAGGCAATATATTAGTTTCTGGTGTGACATTTAGACAATTTGTTATTGATTTTGTCTGTTGAGAATGGCAGTTTAATAATACAACTCAATACGATACAGTGTTTTTATTGCTCGATTGAGGATTTATTACCGCTAATTATTTTAACTGGCCGGGCTAGACTGCAAGAGTACGGCAGTATCTTAACTGGTCTAGACTGCTAGCCAGTGTAAAGGCATTAATTCTACTAGTTACGGTTTACGGTAGACATTTTGCTATTGATTTTGTCTGTTGAGAATGGCAGTTTAACAATACAACTCAATACGATACAGTGTTTTTATTGCTCGATGGAGCATTTATTACCGCTAATTATTTTAACTGGCCGATCTAGACTGCTAGAGAGTACGGCAGTATCTTAACTGGTCTAGACTGCTAGCCAGTGAAAAGGCATTAATTTTACTTTGATTTTGTCTCGGGTTG